>JAMPIV010009940.1:570000-1012970 GCA_024509875.1 Oreohelix idahoensis | reverse complement strand
TAATATAAATTTATTCCTTTCTCACTATTATATAATAAATTAAATAAATTCCACCCCATTATTTTTTTCAATCATTCACAATACAATTAAAAAAACTTTATTTAAAACTTTTCACCCAACATTTTTTTCCCTATATATATACAGGGTGTCCATAAAAGATTGTACCCTTTTCAAAAAATTTATTCTCGGCCCCATGATGTGGTACGAGGATGCTTTCTATCACAAAAGTAAGATAATCTCTGCAAGTTTTTAAGCATACCTTACAAAGACTCAATATGTGCACCCTTCGTGACGCGACAGATATCTAGTCGATAGTCCATTTCTTCCCACACTCGAATCAGCATGTCTCCTGTAACAGCAGCAAAGGCTCCAATGATCTGCTCTCTCAGCTCCACCAGATCTCGAGGCAACGGTGGGACAAAGACTCTGTCCTTGATGAAGCCCCACAAAAAGAAATCACATGGTGTCATGTCTGGGGACCTCGGGGGCCATCTCAGCAACACTGCATCGTCAGGACCACTGCGACCGATCCACCGTTGTGGGAGATGTTCATTGAGGTACCCTCTCACTGCTCCATGGTAGTGGGGTGGAGCTCCATCTTGTTGGAAAACGAAATCCCGTGAGTCCTCTTCAAGTTGGGGCATCATCCAATTGTCGAGCATGTCCAGGTACGAGAGTCCAGTAATGTTTTTTTTCCGCAAAGAAAAATGTCCCGTAAAGCTTTCTTCTGGATATGGCACCAAAGACGTTTAAATTTGGAGAATCTCTTTTATGCTCAATGGCTGCAATGGTGTTCTGAACCCCAGATCCGTACGTTGTGTCTGTTGACTCTGCCGCTGATGTGGAAGGTCGACTCATTACTGAACACGAGCCTCTCCCCGAAATCATCATTCTCAAGCAATTTTTGCGTGTTCTCGCTGAAGGCCGTGCGAAGTGCTTTGTCTGGTTCAGTGAGTTCCTGCACAAGTTGCATTTAAAGGATCGTCACATCTGGTCCCTGCTAGGTGTAAGAAGCGCGAGGCATACTGTGCATTCCCCGCCATCCAAAGGGGCTCTCCAACTACGCAGAGCTAAAATACTGTGCTCTGGTTCTGGGCTCACCCAAGGAATTGTCACGTCCTGCACAGAGCCACTTCTCAGCTCCCCCTACCTATCACTCGGTCAATAGTGAGATCCTTCTATAGGTAGTCAAATACGTCAAAGAATCACATTTGGGGCTCAAGTGACTTCTCCAAGCTTTGTGTGCAATGCTGGATTCTCAACATGTGTCACCACAGGGGGAATACCTGGAAGTGTGTTGATGATTTCAAGAGTCAATGTGGGTGTAATTAGCCTCACAGACAGAGGTTTACTTCCACATTTGTATATTGTAGCATTGTGCATAGATGGTGGTCATATAAGGATGGCTCCAGATATGCCTCCGTGCATCTTCCTATGAGGTAAAATGCTCTCAACAGAAACATGTTATGTCTTTCTATCCTGTGCTATCCGTTCAGTTTTTATCCACGACTTCTTTAACCCTTTGACGTCTGTCTACCCTTGTCTTCTTCGCGTGTTTCTTTGGTCTCACCGTATTTCTCTGGCTTCCAAAACCAGGATTGCCTTGTGATGCTATCAACACACTTCTTCAATAAAGATATACAGACATTCAGCAAAATGTTTTTTGTCTCTTGCAGGCTGTGATAGGTTCTACTTCAGCATTTGGAGAGAAGTAAGTGTGGTCACAGTTCAAAATTTTGTTTTTAACTATTAAAATCTGTCATTACTTGTCCCCAGTAGTCCGGGTGTAGAGGGTATCTATTTTCAGGAGGATACTGAAGAGTCTATCCCTGTTAACCAGGTCAGATGCCTTTGTGATGTCGATAAAGGCGAAATATAAAGGTTTATTTTTCTGCTCTCTTGATTTTTTCGTGACAATTCTTAATGTTAATATCTTCAATGCTACTCATTTCCCACATCACGTGATAATTGATAATGTTAATACCATCAATGTTACTCATCTGCCCCATCATGTGGTCATTATTAACGTTAATGTTATCAATATTACTCTCCTCCCCACACAACGTGATAATTGTTAATGTTAATATCGTTAATGTTACTTCTCTCCCCACCTCACGTGATAATTATTACTGTTAATATCACCAATGTTACTCATCTCCCTACATCACGTGATAATTGTTTATATTAATATCATCAGTGTTACTCTAGGGTTTCTGTTTTGGTTCCCGAGCTCGATGATCAACGCCTGGTCTAGCGGGACAGGCATGGCAGGCCTGTTAGGATCATCTATGTACGTCATATTTGGTAAGTGTGTGTCTGTAACTATGCTATAGTATATATGTGTCTGTCTGTAACTATGCTACATTATCTATGTGTCTGTTTCTGCTCATCATCTTTGATAAACCTGTCTGTAAATATGTTACTGAACCCTTGTGTCTTCCCTTCTGTGTCATGTATGATAAGTTTTATATTTGCATGTTATTGTATTTTCAGCAAAAATCTTCAACTCATATGTCAAGTCAGTCCTATTGTATGGCTCTGAAACATGGAGAACAACAAGGGCAACAACAAAGGTGGAAAAGATCACCAGTGTGAAAAAAGTCGAAATAACAGAAAGTCGTGTGCAAAATGTCGAAAACAGAGAGACGTGTGTAAAATTAGTGAGTGGTATGTAAAATTAGCGAGACGTGTGAAAAATGGCGGGAAAAAGAAGTAACAGTACAGTATATAATTTGGAGAAATGCGAGAAAGGGCAGAGATTTGCTGAGAGATTTGCTAGGTATTCATTGTGTTGTGTTAGGCAAGCCAGGTTCGAGTTTCGTCTTAGAGATTAGATAGATAGAAATTTGTGCTAGGCAGTTTGTAGTGTTCTGCCATCAATGGTACCTATACCTTGTAGCGGTATGGCAGCTTGCGTACCCTGACAATTCCCAGAGCTATGCCAGTGGGAGTTTTACTCCTGGTAGGTTCAACCAAGCTGGTCTGGTCTGTGTGGGTAGGGGTCAGACAAAAGCTGGTACCCTGGTCCTCCAGGTTGGGGGTTTTAGCATAGGGCTGACACCCCTGTCTATGTAAAAAAAAAATCGCACGTTACGGAAACAACAATAAATGGAAAAACTTTGCTGCGGGATGGACATTCGGAGTCTGTGGCTCGTATGACTGTCAGTGGTGAAAGCCGAAAGGAAGCCACTGACATGAAAACGGATGTCCTGACCGCAAAACAGGATACAAGAATAGGTTTTTGGAACGTCAGGACAATGTACGAGACAGGTAAACTAAGACAGGTCACGGCAGAAATGAGAAACTATAGGTTACACATTCTAGGGATAAGCGAGAGCAGATGGACAGGGGCAGGAAAAGTTAAAACAGCAACAGGAGAAACAGTACTTTACTCTGGAAGAGAGGATGGACAGCACAATGAAGGCGTAGCCATTATTCTACAGAAACGAATAGAAAGGACATTACTGGAATGGAAACCCATCAATAACAGACTGATAAGATTAAGATTGAGAGGGAGATTCACCAACACTACAATAATACAATGCTACGCACCAACGAATGATAGCGATGAGGAGGTCAAGGATGAATTCTATCAACAACTGCAGAAAGAAATGGAAGAGACACCTAGATATGATCTTGTTATAGTAATGGGAGACCTCAATGCGAAAGTTGGTACACACAATACATATAATGAAAGAACAATGTGGAAATGCGGCAGCGGAAGAGCAAATAAAAATGGGGATAAACTAATAAGTTTCTGTAGCATTAACAGCCTGGTCATTGGAGGAACACTCTTCCCACATAAAGAAATTCACAAATTAACATGGGAATCACCAAATGGTCGGGACAGAAACCAGATAGACCACATCATGGTTAACGGTAGATGGAGACATGCATTACAAGATGTGAAGGTAAGAAGAGGTGCAGATGTGGGAAGTGATCACCATTTAGTAGTAGCAAAACTGAAAGTGAAACTAAGAAGGGCTGCACGAACTGTAACTACACAGAAAAGGTTTGACATCAGCAAATTGAAGGACTCCCTTACCAGAAAAGCTTTTGCGGCCGACATAAAGAAACGATATCAATTTGCCAAAAGTCAGGAAAAGACATTGACTGATGATATAGACCAGAATTTCAACACCATTTCAACAATATACAAAGAAAGCAGCAAATCATGCTTGGGATTCCAGGAAAGAAAGAAGCAAGACTGGATAACACCAGAAACATTAAACACCATAACGATGAGAAAGGAAATGAAAAGAAAGAAAACAGAAGCGAAGTCCCCCAGGTTAAAGCAACTATATAGCGAACAGTACAGTCAGCTGGACAAGGAAGTTAAACGCCAAACCCGAGCCAACAAAAGGAATTTCCTAGACGATCTTGCAAGACAGGCAGAGGAGGCAGCACTGAGAAATGAACAAAGCACAGTATACAAAATAACTAAATTCATCAGCGGAAAACGAGGTGCAAACAATATTACATTAGTAAGAGATAAGCAAGGTAATCTCATCACGACAGCAGAGGGACAGGAAACAAGATGGGCAGAGCACTTCAGAGAAATTCTGAACAAGGAACCACCAGAGACACAACTGAATGTTCCTGAAGCTGAAAACGATCTAGATGTGAATACAGACATTCCACGAAAAGAAGAAATCATCACAGCAATCAAAGGGTTAAAGAACGGCAAAGCTCCGGGCCATGATAACTTAAATGCAGAGCTATTTAAGACAGACCCTGAGCTAGCAGCAGAACTATTAGAACCACTATTTGCACAAGTCTGGAAAATGGGGACAACACCATCAGAGTGGAACAAAGGAATAATTGTCAAGTTGCCCAAGAAGGGAGATCTTGCAGACTGCAATAATTGGAGAGGAATCACTCTTCTCTCAGTTCCCAGCAAAATACTAGGCAGGATAATTATACAGAGAATTTCAAAGGCAGTAGACCACAAACTGAGGAAGGAACAAGCAGGATTTAGAAAGAATAGAAGATGTGTAGATCATATATTCACTCTCAGGAACATTATAGAGCAGTGCTCAGAATGGCAAAGACAGCTTTACATTAATTTCGTTGATTTTGAAAAGGCTTTTGACAGCATACATAGGGACAGTTTATGGAAAATACTGAGGGCTTATGGAATTCCAAACTGCATAGTGTCAATCATAAAAAGCCTCTATGCCAACTTTACGTGTAGTGTTGGGCAGAGCAACCTAACCTTTGAGGTGAAGACAGGAGTACGGCAGGGATGCCCCTTGTCAACAACTCTATTTTTAACAGTCATAGACTGGGCGATGCGCCAGACAACAGAGGACAGTCCAAGAGGAATAAGATGGACTACATTTTCTACATTGGAAGATCTGGAATATGCAGATGACATTGCACTACTAGCACATTCACATCAACACATCCAGGAAAAAACGGATAGATTTAACAAGTTTAGCCAGCAGGTGGGCTTGAACATCAATTTAAAGAAGTCTGAGGTCATGACGCTCAATGTGAGCAACCCTGAGCCCATATCAGTAAGGAATCAGCAATTGGTACAGACAGATACCTTCACATACCTAGGAAGCATAGTAACACCAGACGGCGGGGCAGACAAAGACATCAACATCAGAATGAATAAGGCAAGAACAGCCTTCTTTAGCCTAAACAACATCTGGAAGTCCTCCCAATACAGCACAAGCACAAAATTAAGATTATATCAGAGCTGTGTGCTTTCTGTGCTTCTCTATGGTGCGGAATGCTGGAGAGTTACAGAGAAGGAAATGTCGAAATTGTCCTCCTTCCACACAACATGCCTAAGAAAAATTCACCGAATCTTTTGGCCGAATACCATCACTAACCAAGATCTGCTTACTCGTAGCAAGCAAGAGGACATGCACACCATCATAGCTGGCAGACGCTGGAGCTGGGTTGGTCATGTCCTCAGAAGAGACCCCGATGCCATCACAAGAACAGCTATGCTTTGGACCCCTGAAGGAAAACGAAAGAGAGGCCGACCAAAAACAACCTGGCGGAGGACTGTGGATGCTGAGATGCAGGGAATGAACCAGAGTTGGGGCACTGTACGAAGGATGGCCACCGACCGAGCAAAGTGGAATCAATTTGTTGTTGCCCTACAAGACGCCACTAGGCGTGATGGCCACTGACTGCTTGGCGGTCGGCGGCTAAGGATCAAAGAAGAAGAAGAAGTTTGTAGTGTTAGGTGAACTTCGTCTTTGAGGTTATCAAGACCAGTTTATTGTTTTCTTCTGTTGGATATATTTTCCTTTTGGATTTTACACTATTTTGTTTATAAGTAAGTAACGATCATATCATTGTGAAAATACCAGTGCTTGTCAAATGACGATCAATAAACTTCTGGTTGAATTTACTGCATTGCTGTTTTTGGAACTTTACAGTATTTCTTTTGGATATACGTTGTCATGGTGAGACTGTTTTGCTTATCACTAAACCTAAAGGGAAGAACGAACCTGGAAAGAAAAAATGAGCAAAAGTCAAGAATTTCCATCTCTGGCGGAATGCCTGTTAGCACTTGAACAACAACAACATATAAAGGATTAACTCTGATTGAAAATAAAATCAATATAACTACTTGCGCATTTAACTGACGCGGGCACAAAGGCAGTCCTTGTTCCGGAATTCTTAGGTTAAAAGAAAAAGGGGCAGATCGAAGAACACACAGAGAAGAGAACTGGAGACAAAAATAAAAATCGTGAGGACAACAAAGAAAGTCCTTGAGCTGAATTCACGCAAAAAGGGGACTCGTCACGTGTTCGCTGAAGGCCAGTACTGCTTGGGGAGCTAAAGTATATATGTTGATGATGATATATGGTACAGTATACGTGTGTCTATCTCTGTATATCATCCTTGGTAAGTCTTTCATGACATGTGATACTATATCTATATATCTGTTTCTCTGTATCACCTTAGGTAAGCCTGGCTACATATACATTACTATATGTTTATATCTGTCTCTATATATCATTCTGTGTAAACTTTTCTATACTTTTGTTACTGTATCTACGTATCTATATAATGTTTGGTAAGACTGTATCTTTGCATCTGTGTCCACTGATCATATTTGGTGAGCCTATTTGTATATATGTTACTGTATCTTTGCATCTGTTTTCATAGATCATCTTTGGTAAGTTTGTGTGCACACATGTTACTATACCTGTTTCTAGATATTATATTTTGACATCTTTGCAAGAAAGGTTAATTCAGAATCTACGTCTGTCAATGTTTCTATTTCTGTATACAAGAACTCAAAAACAATAGGAAGCTGGTGGATTGGACGGATCTATTATCCATATTCCTTTCTTTCTTACATTAGTAGTTGTACTGGTTGTGGATTGTGGTTACGGCTTCTCGCTAGGCCAAAGGGTGGCTGAATGGCTCCGTTTTACCACATGCTCTAGACCAAGGTTTTTAAACCTGTGGTTCATGAATCCGCCCGTGAATGGATTCTAGGAGGTCCATGTACATAACCTAAAATTTAAGGTGTAACATTTCTATGCTTTTAAGGCATTTATTTCCAAAAAGGGGTATATAGCCTTCATCGGACAATCAAAGAGATCCGTAGCATTCATCGGACAGTCAAAGAGGTCCATAATTTTCATCTGACCATCAAAGAGGTCCATAGACTCCATTGGACCATCAAAGAGGTCCATAGCCTTTATCGGACAATCCAAAGGGTCCATGGTACAAAAATGTTTAAGAGACCCTGCTTTAGACAAAGCATCATATCTCTCATTCCTAGTGATTCTACAATGGACGGGTAACCACTGGCGGTACGCGGTTAATGCTCTTTGGATAATGTTAAGCACAGATCTGACCTCATGCAATACGTTTTCATTTCTGGCGTTCTGTATTGATTAATTTAGCGATCTGCAGTCTATATTGAACACTATCCTATCTGGGAGTTCATGTTCCGATCTGGTGAGGATTGACAATGTCTAGAATAGTGCCATAGCTTCAAAGACACCAGCAGACGATCCTTTTTCCGCCTTGGAACTGACTACTGCAGATTACTAGGCTATCTCTATCAAATCGGGATATCTCACACTAATGTATTTCCAAGAAGAACCAGAATCCAGACACCCGAACACATTCTCCAAAACTGCCCAGCCCACGATAACCTAAGACGGCAGACCTGGCCAGAGGGTGCAGAGCTGAGGCAGAAGCTATGGGACTGTCATAAAATTAACCGTGATACAACGTTAAAATATCTCCAATGATACAACGTAGGGATAAAAACTAATGCGTAAGCTACTAGAATACATGATCGCCCACGCCGCGGGTCACCACCCGCCATGGAATTTAAATTGTTAGACGTGGAGGCAAAACGTTTACCCTTGGAGCGGGATGAGAACGGAGATCAGAGGAAAAAATACGACTGAAACGTGCTTGAAACTAGCAAGGCTAAAAGGACGCAAATTGGTGGGGCAAGAAAAAAAAAAAAAAGTTCACGTCCCCAAGTTGACACAAGGTAAAGAAATCGACAAAAGGGACCTTAGCTATTATACGCAACAGTCATTTCTTGGACGCTTTTGCGATAACTTAGTCCGTTTATTTGAATGCAGTGACGAACGCATTACAAAACCAACTAACCTTGAAAAGTAACTTTTTCTTAATAATGATGTTAGGAATATAAAACCTAGCTGGCCGGATGGCCCATCTTGAGCAGTGAAATAATATGCTTTCATTTATACAGAAGGATAGATAATAAGAAAGATATTGACAAAAGACTGTGTTGTTCATATCAGCGAGCGTCTGCATTGAAACAAAAATGTCCCTAATTTTCAAAAACTGCAGACTTGAGACTCAAAGCGCTAAAATCTAGTTGGTATGAAAGAGAGGGGATGGGCTGGAGAATTGTGGCTAAAAATAACTTTAAAGGCAAAATTGTGTAGGGGAAGGCAGAGTTGGTTCAAAAAACAAGTGTGTTTTTTGTGAAACGCAAGTAGAGACGGACGGACCAACAGACAATAAGGCATACTTGACTGAGGTATGACTGAAATGACTTTTTGGTAGGAGGTTTGAATTTGAAAAGAAAAAGGCGGTGATTGGCCATAGATAAATATATTATCGGCGCTCAGACGCGCATTTTTGCCATTCGTCATAAGTTGTCCTAGTAGACACAGTAAATAATATAGTGGTGTATTCCCAGAAGCAAATTGATATCTTTGGAGGGACGCCATACTAAAGCCAGCAGCTCAGCTGAGTTTTGCTAGCAAGTAACTGTGTTCTATATTCATAATTCTGGTAAGACTGAAAGTATTTCTTTGTATATTTTAATATGTGTTTAATGTTTCGAGTGATTTGATACTGCCATATCAAAATCTATCCCTTACAACAAGTAAGGATTCGCTCTAGACCCCCCGCCCCAGTTCAGGGTCTAGAGACAAATAAAATACATAAACTCCAGTAAGGATTATGAAGGACAGATCAAGTGTTGAGATCAGTGAAACATATCACCTATCCTATTCTATGGCAGAAAGCTAATGAACATATTTCAGAATATGTAGTCTGGGAGAACTTATCCTACGTGAAACCAACTTGGTAAGATGTGTTGTATGGTCAAAAAGATCTGACCCGTCTATGTGGTGTTGTTGTGTGTCGTGTTGTGTCCAGAAATGGGTTAGAGGATGGAATTCTGACACATGACCAATACTTTATTGCAGAGCTGTGAGTTTTTATTTGGCACCAATGTGGTGTCAAATGATGAGTTGAATCATACAAGAGTGGACCCGTGCAGTTTATATTTTGGCAGAGCAGCCTGATATTGCCCCCAAGCACGGAGAGGTGGGGGCACCAGATCTCAGCACCAGAGCTACACATTCAAGCTACGTGAGCGTCTGGTCTGCTGAGAATTCACCAACTCAACTTATTTTCTAACACACCCTTAAAATTTCCATCAAATAACTGGACAATGTGTAGTCGCCATAGACAGGGAGTGATGAGGCCACCCCAACAGCACATCCATTAAATGTTCTCCCAATTAGATTACAACTATAAACAGTAGTAATATTAACTAGTCTAGTAACATACATATGTACACACCTTGCATTTATTATGTCATATTCATGCATTTCTTTCATAATTGCAAAACCTTTCATATGTTCTGGCCAAAATAAAACCTTGGTTCAGAACAAATAAATTTAAAGAAAATTACTATCCAAATTTTACACATCTCGAGTTAGTTCAGTGTGTTATAACATTTTATTACTATTATTAGACTTGTTAAATATCTGTGTGTGTGTATGCAAACCACCACAACACATTACATATCAATACCCTAGAATTTTAACGTAACCACATTCATTAAAAAAAAAAGATAGGTGTGAGGTCGTAGTGGTAGCAAGAAGGGCCTTCTGAAAATTCACAGCTACACTTATCTCAGGAGCCTTCACAGCTGACCTCATGCATCACATTAAGTAATATCTCAATCAGACAATACCATCAAAACCACTACATATATTGGGGTCTTTGTTCCGGGATAATTAGCCTATCAAATATATTAGGATCTCCTGGGGGGAGAATTAGATTATGGGAACACATTATAAAAATTAAAAGTGTCCCTTAAAATTAAAAGTGTCCCTGAAAATAAAAGTTGGTGAATCTTCACAGCCAGTGGTAGTTAATTTATTAATTAATTAATTAGAATTATTTTAGACTAGAGTAATTAGAATTACTTTAGTGGTTGGAAATTTTACTTTGCTCATTGCTAGAATTGTTTAAAAAGTATGGCGGAGCTAGCCAAATTCAGATCAGCTGCTGTGCTAACGGCAAAGGATATGGGAATGGATGGTCAGGTTTTAATGCAATATGTAACGGCTGAATGTGATAAGTATATTGAACGGGAAAAAAGAAGATTAGAAAAAGAGGCTGAAAGAAAATTAGAGTCTGAAAGGTTGGCTGAAGAGAAGAGGTTACAAATTGAGGCTGAGACTAAGAGGTTACAAATTGAGGCTGACAAAGAGGCTAAAGCATTGGAGGCAGAAGAAAAACGACAGCAAAGGGAGGCAGAAGATAAAAAGGCCGAAAGGGAGGCAGAAGATAAAAAGGCCGAAAGGGAGGCAGAAGATAGAAGGTTGCAGAGGGAGCACGAATTACGACTAAGGGAGCTGGAGCTACAAGGCCAGGCTCCTGAAAATGGTGCCAGCCCTTTTGCCTCAGATGCTACGCCCAGTCTGGGAGCCTCAACATCAGCTATGGGGTTTCATTTAGACCATTTTGTTGAAAAAGACGATGACATAGAGGGGTACCTAGGACGTTTTGAGTTATTAGCTACTACATATGGGTTAGAGAGAGAGAGGTGGAGTTTAAAGTTATCACAGGGACTGAGAGGGACTTCTTATGAAGTCTTCGCAAAAATGAACAGAGAAGACCAGGACAATTATGACATGTTAAAGCAGGCTTTGTTATTGAGGTACGAAAAGAATGGTGAATTTTATCGTAAGAAATTTAGAAATGCCAAACTGTTGTCTGGGGAGACATACCACCAATTCTCTGCCAGACTGGAAACCTATTTGGAGAAATGGACTGCTCTGGGGAAGACCCAAGATCTTAAAGAAATGATCATGATTGAGCAATTGAGAGAGTCCATGGCTCCAGACATGAGAAAATTCCTCATGGAACAAGGTGCAGAGAAGTTGGGGGAGGTTTTAAATGTCGCTGAGAGGTATCAGGCAGCCCAGGCAGAGGTAAGTGGTGCTAAAAAGAAGCACATAGACAATTTTAAAGCTCCACAGCAATTTAATAAATTTGATAATAGAGAGCAGGGAAATAAACGTAGGACAAACTTTGAGCGGCCAAGAAATGACTATCGCGACAGAAACTCACAGTTCAATGACCAAAAGTTCAATGAAAGAAAACCGTTGAACCAAGGAAAAAGATGGTGTAAATGGTGCAAGAAAGATAACCATAACACCGAATTTTGTAGAAGGAAACCTTCAAACATTGCTGCAATGAAGTCGGGGACACAAAGATTAAAGGTTAATCCTAATGGACAGCAGGAACCTTATCACCCCCCCCCCAGTTTGTGAGGATGTTATTTGTAATGGGGTCACCATAAGGTGCCTTTATGATACAGGTTTGGATTATGATTCAGTTGTGAAGTCTAGCCTAGTGGACCCAAGTCAGTATACCACAGAAACAGTGGAAATACAAGGGGCAACTAAGGACATACCACTCATGACACTTCCCATCGCAAGGATAACGGTGAAAACTCGCTATGTGGAAGGAGAAATCAGAGCAGCAGTGATAGATGAACCAATCTGCCCTCTGATATTGGGGTGTAGATACGTCTTCTTGGGGAATCCCGAGAGACCTGTGATCATGGCGACAGTGCAGACCAGGTCACAGAAGAAGGGGGAAGAAGGTGAACCTATAAATGCTCATCCAGAGGAGATGAGGAAGGCGCAGGCTGAGGATAGGACACTCAAGCCATGTTTTAAAAAATTGCCCAAATGCCACACACCTCCGAGCAAGGGGGAATATTTTATGAAGAACAGATTGCTATATAGGAAGACAGGAACTAGATCCACTGGTCACGGACAGTTGGTTCTTCCCAAGATATATAGGGCAAATTTAATAAGGAGCTTACATGTTGGAAAAGATGGGGGCCATGAAAAAGTCGGTACCATCTGCCAAAAGGTTGCTCGCAAATACTATTGGCCCGACGTAAATGTCGATATTGAAAACTTTGTAGAAGCATGTGGCATATTTCATGAGGGAACACCCACAAAGGGAAAATATGTGCAGGACCTAGAAACGCCACGGGGCAAAATTAGGCCTGGAAAGAAAAATTATGATACTCAAGGAGACAAAGTGCAATGGGAGCCCCCTTTTCACACCCAGTCTTCACTTGAATGGATTAACATGGCCACTATGCGACGAGTACAAAGAAGAAATTTTACCCAGGATAAGATGACAATCCCTCGGTCAGACTTATATAAACTGGAAGAACAGAAAAGAGAGCGAAGATCTCTCATAAGCAATCTAAAGTGGGGAGACAAACCCAAGAAAAAAATTGGTAGTGGTCGATTTGTGAGTGATGATTCTAGGAAGAAAAGTCCTCACTATAGCGCTTCTAATGGACGGGACCAGATGGGTTCCATGAAAAATAAGTATGATAAATTAAAGGTCCAGATGTAGCTATTAAGGACCTGGACAGATGAGAAGGCGGAAGAGACTGTTACCTCATCTTATCAATACGTGAACGAACTGACCACTCGTTTGAAAGCTGGATGGAAACTGGCAAATGATAATTTGAAACAAGCCAGGAAGAAACATGCAGCATATTTTAATAGGAAGGCAAAGGACAGAGAACTAGCTGTGGGAGAGAAGGTGCTGCTTCTACTACCCGGTAGCCAGAATAAATTACAAATTGGATGGCAAGGTCCATATACGGTTCTAGAGAAGGTGTCTAGAACAAACTATAAAATTGACAAAAAGGGGAAGGAGAAAGTTTATCATGTAAACCTGTTAAAGAAGTATCTGGACAGACCACTCCAGGAAAGCACCCCCTTACTGACCTTAGCTATCGCAACTCAAATGCAAAAGTAACCGCTCACCTCACATGAATATTCATTACATCCTTGTGAAACAGCAGCACAGGTAAAAGTCAGTAAGCACCTGACTAAAAACCAGAGGGAGAGAGTTCAACAGGTTCTGGAGGAACATACAGATGTATTAACAGATAAACCAGGCCATACAAATTTGCTACAGTATGACATGAAACTGGTAGACTCAAACCCAATCTGTATGAGAGCCTATTCTATTCCGTTCGCGAAGGAGAAGGCATTGAAGGAAGAAATAGATTATTTGTTGAAGGAGGGAATTATTTCACACAGTGAATCGTCTTTTAGCTCTAGTGTCGTATTGTTGAGAAAACCGTCTGGGGAACACAGACTGTGCATAGATTACAGGAAACTGAATGCTGTCACAGAAGGACAAGTGGATCCATTACCAGACACAAAACAGTTATTTGCCAGACTGAACAAGGCAAAATACTTTTCAAAGGTGGATCTTAGTAAAGGCTATTACCAGATCCCAGTGAAGCCTGAAGTGAGACCTTATTTGGCCTTTAGCACTTCAGAGGGACATTATGAATTCAACATGCTACCATTCGGACTGAAAAATGCTCCGAGTGTATTTTCAAGGATGATGCCCAAATTGTTGGATCCCCTGAATAACCCATGTATCACGAATTTCATGGATGATATTCTCGTCGCCACAGAGACATTTGAAGAACACATTGAAGCTCTAGAAATGTTATTTAATAGGCATAGGGAGGCGAACTTAACTGCTAGGCCAACAAAATGTTGTATTGGATGCAAAGAGTTGGAATTCTTGGGACACACTGTATATCAGGGTAGCATGACCCCTGATCCCAAGAACTTGGAAAAACTGCAGAGAGCACCTAGACCACAAACAAAAAAGGACGTGCGATCATTCGTGTCGTTATGCGGATTTTATCAAAAATATATCAAAGATTTTAACTCTATTTGTGCTCCTCTGACTGATCTGACTCGCAAGGGACTTCCAGATAAAATTATTTGGACTGCGCAAAGTGAATTAGCGTTCCAAGACTTAAAGGAAAAACTCACTAGCAAGCCTATTCTCAAACTGCATGATTTGACACAGGACTTTGTCTTAAGAACCGATGCCAGTAATGTAGGACTCGGAGCGGCTTTGTTGCAAAGATCATCTTCACCTGATGGGGAACTGAAACCAGTCGCTTATGCAAGCCGCAAATTGAATAAGGCGGAACAAGGATACTCCACAAGCGAAAAAGAATGTTTAGCGTTAATCTGGGCAATAAAGAAGTTTCAAATCTATCTGTATGATAGGACTTTTGTGGTCGAGACGGACCATCAGCCTCTCGTATTCTTATCTCAGGCTAAGCATGAAAACGCAAGATTGCTGAGGTGGTCTTTATTGCTTCAACCTTATCAGTTTAGTATCCAATATATCCCAGGCAAATTGAATGTCGGTGCAGATTTCCTCAGTCGGCACCCCTGTGATCAAAATTAGAGTAATGGCAGGAGTGAGGAGAGATTTTATCTATGTGTATCACTGGTTTTGGAACTTGCCGTAGGCATGTTTTCAAGTGGGGAGATGTGTCATAAAATTAACCGTGATACAACGTTAAAATATCTCCAATGATACAACGTAGGGATAAAAACTAATGCGTAAGCTACTAGAATACATGATCGCCCACGCCGCGGGTCACCACCCGCCATGGAATTTAAATTGTTAGACGTGGAGGCAAAACGTTTACCCTTGGAGCGGGATGAGAACGGAGATCAGAGGAAAAAATATGACTGAGACGTGCTTGAAACTAGCAAGGCTAAAAGGACGCAAATTGGTGGGGCAAGAAAAAAAAAAAAAAATTCACGTCCCCAAGTTGACACAAGGTAAAGAAATCGACAAAAGGGACCTTAGCTATTATACGCAACAGTCATTTCTTGGACGCTTTTGCGATAACTTAGTCCGTTTATTTGAATGCAGTGACGAACGCATTACAAAACCAACTAACCTTGAAAAGTAACTTTTTCTTAATAATGATGTTAGGAATATAAAACCTAGCTGGCCGGATGGCCCATCTTGAGCAGTGAAATAATATGCTTTCATTTATACAGAAGGATAGATAATAAGAAAGATATTGACAAAAGACTGTGTTGTTCATATCAGCGAGCGTCTGCATTGAAACAAAAATGTCCCTAATTTTCAAAAACTGCAGACTTGAGACTCAAAGCGCTAAAATCTAGTTGGTATGAAAGAGAGGGGATGGGCTGGAGAATTGTGGCTAAAAATAACTTTAAAGGCAAAATTGTGTAGGGGAAGGCAGAGTTGGTTCAAAAAACAAGTGTGTTTTTTGTGAAACGCAAGTAGAGACGGACGGACCAACAGACAATAAGGCATACTTGACTGAGGTATGACTGAAATGACTTTTTGGTAGGAGGTTTGAATTTGAAAAGAAAAAGGCGGTGATTGGCCATAGATGAATATATTATCGGCGCTCAGACGCGCATTTTTGCCATTCGTCATAAGTTGTCCTAGTAGACACAGTAAATAATATAGTGGTGTATTCCCAGAAGCAAATTGATATCTTTAGAGGGACGCCATACTAAAGCCAGCAGCTCAGCTGAGTTTTGCTAGCAAGTAACTGTGTTCTATATTCATAATTCTGGTAAGACTGAAAGTATTTCTTTGTATATTTTAATATGTGTTTAATGTTTCGAGTGATTTGATACTGCCATATCAAAATCTTCCTTTAAGGCGATCTTTGTCCTCTCAAGGCTGTGTGTGGTCCCGGTTGCCGGGTCCTCCCAGCGCAGTAGAGGCAGTGAATAAGAACTGTGCCTATGCCAGATTGCCCTTTTTCGAGGACCTTCGGTCCCGAATGGATTTTGGCTGGACGGGCGTCTGGGAGGCATGGCGAAATGGTTTTATAGCGACGGGGGTAGAGTACACATGAGGGCAAGTTCGGGGCACAGCGGATTGATCTACCGCTTGCTTGTCACATTGATCACAGAAACAACAATTAAAAGTCTGTTGTACCAATATACGCCTTTAGGTGTGACGGAACAACGGACGATTTCTTGTTGCCCTATGACGCCGCAAGGTGTTATGGCCGTAGACTGCTTAGTCGGTCGATGGTCAAAGGAATAATAATAATAATAATATCAAAATCTATCCCTTACAACAAGTAAGGATTCGCTCTAGACCCCCCGCCCCAGTTCAGGGTCTAGAGACACATAAAATACATAAACTCCAGTAAGGATTATGAAGGACAGATCAAGTGTTGAGATCAGTGAAACATATCACCTATCCTATTCTATGGCAGAAAGCTAATGAACATATTTCAGAATATGTAGTCTGGGAGAACTTATCCTATGTGAAACCAACTTGGTAAGATGTGTTGTATGGTCAAAAAGATCTGACCCGTCTATGTGGTGTTGTTGTGTGTCGTGTTGTGTCCAGAAATGGGTTAGAGGATGGAATTCTGACACATGACCAATACTTTATTGCAGAGCTGTGAGTTTTTATTTGGCACCAATGTGGTGTCAAATGATGAGTTGAATCATACAAGAGTGGACCCATGCAGTTTATATTTTGGCAGAGCAGCCTGATATTGCCCGCAAGCACGGAGAGGTGGGGGCACCAGATCTCAGCACCAGAACTACACATTCAAGCTACGTGAGCGTCTGGTCTGCTGAGAATTCACCAACTCAACTTATTTTCTAACACACCCTTAAAATTTCTATCAAATAACTGGACAATGTGTAGTCGCCATAGACAGGGAGTGATGAGGCCACCCCAACAGCACATCCATTAAATGTTCTCCCAATTAGATTACAACTATAAACAGTAGTAATATTAACTAGTCTAGTAACATACATATGTACACACCTTGCATTTATTATGTCATATTCATGCATTTCTTTCATAATTGCAAAACCTTTCATATGTTCTGGCCAAAATAAAACCTTGGTTCAGAACAAATAAATTTAAAGAAAATTACTATCCAAATTTTACACATCTCGAGTTAGTTCAGTGTGTTATAACATTTTATTACTATTATTAGACTTGTTAAATATCTGTGTGTGTGTATGCAAACCACCACAACACATTACATATCAATACCCTAGAATTTTAACGTAGCCACATTCATTAAAAAAAAAAAAAAAAAAAAGATAGGTGTGAGGTCGTAGTGGTAGCAAGAAGGGCCTTCTGAAAATTCACAGCTACACTTATCTCAGGAGCCTTCACAGCTGACCTCATGCATCACATTAAGTAATATCTCAATCAGACAATACCATCAAAACCACTACAGGGACTACTTCATGGACCTGGAACAGACTGTGGACACCGTCCTGGCGACATGCCTGCAGATTTATTATGACTAACAGTCTGAAGGCAGAAGACGAAGAAAAAAAGGAATGATTATGTATTTACAAAAATCTAACAGTGTACAAACGTTTGCTTGCATTTATGATTACTGTCACGTGAATAATCTGTGAAAATATTGGTCATGTGACAGCACGTGATAAACGTGTTGTCTTTATTTGATTTGTTATTTGAAGACTTTCAATAGAGAAATGCTCGTATGATGTTCTTATATTTAATGTTTGCTTTCAACTCGACCTCTTAGTCCCTCACTCACCAATTCACTCGCGCAACCACTCACTCACTCGTGAATTTTCTTACACACTCAACGGCTCACTTTCTCGCTGACTTACTCACACACTCGGCCATTGACTAACTAATTGACTGTCTGGCTGATCCTCTCAACCCCTTACTGACTGACTCAATCACGTAGTCTCTACCTCACTTGCGCACTTACTCACTCACGGGCTTACTAAATCTCTCACACACTCGGTAACTGACTCATTAACTGCCTGACTTGCTCATTCATTCTTTTACTGACTGACATATTCACTCACTCGCTCATTCACTCTCACACAAACTCACTCACTAACTCACTGACTGATTGACTGACTGACTCACTCACTCACTCAATCAGTCATTCACTAGCTGTTCACTCACTCACCCACCCACCAACCAATTCACTCACTCACTCACTCACTAACTCACTGACTCACTCTCTCACGTACCCACTCACTCACTCACTAACTCACTGACTCACTCTCTCACGTACCCACTCACTCACTCACTAACTCACTGACTCACTCTCTCACGTACCCACTCACTCACTCACTAACTCACTGACTCACTCTCTCACTTACCCATTCACTCACCCACTCACTCACTCAATTACTCATTCACTCACATACTCACTCATTAACTCACTCACTCAGTCACTAACTCACTCACTAACTCACTCACTCACACATTCTCTCACTTACCAACTCACTCACTCACTCTCTCACTCACTCAGTCATTCACTAGCTGTTCACACACTCACTCACTCACCCACCCACTCAATCACTTACTAGCTGTTCACTCACTCACTAACTCATTCACTCACTAATCCACTCACTCACTCACTCACTAACTCACTCACTCACTCACTCACTCACTCACTCACTCACTCACTCACTCACTCACTCACTCACTCACTCACTCACAGACTCACTCACTCACTAACTCACTCACTCGCTCATGTATTCACTCACTCACTCGCTCATGTATTCACTCACTCACTCATTCACAGACTCACTCACTCACTCACTCACTCACTAACTCACCCACCCACTCACTCACTCACTCCCTCACAGGTTGTGTTGTTGGTAATGGAGCAGGAAAAACGGACAAGCTACACAGTCTCACAAAGTAAGCCACTACTTTCATCTAGAGCAATTTAAAATTGTTTCAATGCGCCAGGTATTATCCGGATTTATTCTAGATAGCCATTTTGTTCGGTCAGATGACCACGGTAGCATCATCCGCGACTTCTATTTCGCATCGTATTTTATATACAGGTAGGTCTTTGTTTACGCAATAAATGTGATACCAAGACCCTCGCGTAAACAGAAATCGCATAAATTGAACTGGATTTTCTCATTCAAAAACATGTAAAGTAAGGGGCATGCGTTCTACATAGTAGTAAAAATAAATACATGTAATAATAAGTAGTTAAATTAATATCTACCATTAATATTAAGTAGGTGTACATGTAGAGAAAACAACATTGGCAAATTATTCAACATTGACAAATTATTCAACATTGACAAATTTTTCAACATTAACAAAATTATTCAACATTGACAAATTATTCAACATTGACAGGGGAAAGAACAGTTACCCTTTTCATTTTCATCAACTTCTAATTCAACGAGTGGTCGGGTGGTGAGTCATCTGAATGAGAAGTAGGCGCTGCGGAAATGGATTGTTTCCTGGAGAAAGTGTCCAGAGTTGAGTTTGTGACTTTCTCTGCTCACGGAGGATTTCTTGGTAGTGAGTAGCACATTCCATCATTGTTCTCCTGACCATATTTAGTTAAAGACTCCACTATAATAGGTCCAGCTTCGATTTTCCTTCCTCGCTGCCTTTGTATTCCCTAATTAAAGAGCACAGCTCCTGTTCATGTTAGGATCATCTTGTTCAAAGATCCTGAGGCAGGATTCAAGAAGTTGGAAGGCCTGCTTTAATCGTTTCATTGTAAGTTGTCGCCCTCGTGGCTGTTGCTGGCTGATGCAAGTTGCTGCGTCTGCTTCTTTCTCGGTGATCTTCTTCAGTGCCAACAACTCTTCGTTGCTCAATTCTACTTTCTAACATTCAAGTAAATTTACAGTTTCATTTTCATCAACTCCATCTAAGCCAGTTCTTGAGGCCATTCTGGTTTCCGTCTCAGGAATTTGCTGTTGTTAATTCTAGCGGACTGATAAAACCATAGACATCTACTTTATAGAATATAATAAAAGAATGTGAGAAATTTATCGGAAGAGATGCTGTCGTCAGCGAAAATGACACAAGAATAAAGAAAGTTGCAATATATGCTGGCATAAAAACATGTAATAATGGAACCGCCAGAAAGAGGGAAAAAACCTATTTAGAAAAAAATCAATAAATCAATATAATTAAAAAAAACGAAAAAAAGAAGAAGATTGCAATAGCTCGTAATTATGACGAAGGCGATAAGGAGCTAAAAAATTAGGCTTTAGTAAGAATTTGATTAAATCTTGATTACAAAGTAAATAAAACATACAAAGAAATTAACTAAAGTCTTGAGAGATGTAAATACATAATGAATATAGGTAAACTTGTACAAGAAAAAAAAAGCAATTCAGAAAGAAAGACATAAGAAAAAAGAAAGTTGGTGGACACTATACAAGCAGACTAGAGAGGTAATAGGCACCCAGTAGCTTTGCTTCAGAGCCATCCGAACCGCGACATTGCCCCGATGCAAGAGTAACCGTGTTACAATACACGACCATCGTATCCAGTCACTTTCGCATCGAGGCAATGATGTCATTAGGGTGGATCTGCACCGAATCTCCGCAGTGCTTATTACTTCTATTTCTATTATACCGTCTAGTGTCTCTCTGCTTTCTTTCTTTCTTTCTTTCTTTCTTTCTGTCTTTCTTTCGGTCTGTCTTTCTTTCTTTCTTAGAAAGACTATGACAGTGAAACTGGCGAAACTGAATCTGGTGGAAGAAATAATGGTATTTCTGATAGATCAAACGAAGAAGGCTGGTCAAAAAATGCGTACTCCAGTTGAAATGTGTGACATAATGGGAGTTCAAATGGTTATTTCTTAAGATATTTTGATTTTTAAAAAATTAATGAAGCAGCAAATTTATACCGGTGTGCAGCGGTAAGGGCAGGGTGCAACACCGATCGGTTTAATAAATCTTCATTTTTAAAAAAGTTTGACTCGAATATAAGTCGGGGGTGCGTTCTTAAAGTCCAAAAAAAAACTGAACAAATTTCTCGACTTATTCTCAAGTATATACGGTAATTATATCCCACCATGTTTGGGAGGGTTACTTGTGCACAAGGCCGGTGCTACCATTAGGCCAACTAGGCGGCCGCCTAGGGCGCAGACCTCAGAGGGGCGCAAAGTGTAGAGTGTCAGTGTGTTAAGAGAGTGAGAAGTGTGAGAAATCAGAATAGTGAGTAGAAATATGAGAACAAAATCAGTTCATTGTTTTCAACACTAACAATACTGTTAACCATTTCCGGCCGTGTGTCCGACTGGGTAAGACAATCGATTTTTCCCGTTCAGGTGAATGTCTTACCTAGTTAGCCACAAGACGAAACAACTGGTTTTACGGTCGTTTGTCTTTCCCAGTTAGCCTAGGTATTGTACCATTATTTTATGGCACAAAATGCGTGCGGTGAAACAGGAAAACTAACTATTTGTGGTAAATTGAAAAGTAGCAGGCATCAAGCTTACCTATAAATATAGAGGAGGTGTTGAGAATAGACAGACCTAGGGAACTGCATAATATAGTCAAACAATATTTAACACGAACACATGTTAATATATAGTGGCTGGGAATGTGAAGGTCTGATGCTGTTCTTACAATGCATGTGACTTTAAACAGATGAAAGTCAATTAAATATCTGGTAAAGTCCGTTATATAACTAGAACCACCAGGCCTTTACACCCCTCCACTTTAATATTATTCTTGTTCATAGTTTCTTCTTGATTTTGTTTGTTTGTTTTTTATTTTTTATTTTATTATTTAACGTATAGGCCTAAGCACAATTGTGAGTATCCCTATTTTCAAATGTGATGCCACTTTCTCATGTCGGCAGTTGTTCATATTATTTGGAATTGAAAACAATATATATCCTAATTATAACCCATCAGAGGTTGAACGGGATTTCTGTTTATCTTCATTAATAAAAAAAAAAAAAGTAGAACTTAGGGGGGAAACAATGGCATCAAAAAGCAGACGTGCTAAGCAAACGACTGCCTCCGAAGTAGTGACTTTTCTAGAGGAGACTGATAATAGTGGTAGTGAAAGTGATGAGGTAAATATAGATAACAGTCATTTTGGTAATGTCCTATCTTTCGTTAGGAAATTACCTATAAAATATATTAGGCGATTCTACAACAGATGATTCCAGTACCAGTGATGATGCTGGCAGTAGCGATGACAGTGATCATAATGAAGATGAAGAAAGTGAGGAATTACCAGCACAATGGGTGAAGTTATCTCAATCTTTTCTTTGGGGGGTGTGCAAGTACTTAGCCTTGCGTAAGGCGCAAAATAGTCTGGCACCGGCCCTGCTTGTGCGTAGTGTTTCTAATCATTCAGACTCGGTTCTGGACACACTGAAGCAAATTGTTAACATATTTTTATTTTTGGTCTGACAGATACGCCTTCCTATTAACCACGCCTGTTGTGCTGGTCTATTGGTTGGCCTATTTTGTTCTCATCAAGCGTCCCATCAATCAGAATGATGTATTAGTCGACGTTCCGGAGCCACGCCTTCGAAATAGCATGAACAATGTGAACATCAAGGCGGAGCCTGTTTTTAACGACGGAGCTTTGGATGCTGGAACTGCAAATAATAGCGTCTCCGATATTCAAGGTAACAATTTTTTAATTTAATCAACTGGTGAACATTCAAGGTACAACTACAGTTTACTATGAAACAATATTTCAATATTTAATAAGTTATTGAACAAAACAGATTCCGATCAGCAGCTAATTTATTTATCCACCACTCTTTAGCTCCTAGAGGAGCATTGGCCTTCAACAAATTAATGTCACGTTTTTCGGTCTTGTGCAATCCGTTCAAGGTCTTTCCGTGTCTTGTCTCCTGTTCTAATTTTTTGATCCCTAGCTACGTCTCTTGCACGGAGGATTCCACAACAAAGATTGCCTTGTATTGCTATCAGTAGGTTTTTCTATGTGTGTCCTATCCCACGCCTTGTATTGCTATCAGTAGGTTTTTCTATGTGTGGACAGCCGATAGGAATGTCTGGCGCTCTCTCTTCCAAACCTCTACACCTCACGGTAGAAGGGGAACGACTAAGTAAGTAAGTAAGTGTCCTATCCCACGCCTTGTATTGCTATCAGTAGGTTTTTCTATGTGTGTCCTATCCCACGCCTTGTATTGCTATCAGTAGGTTTTTCTATGTGTGTCCTATCCCACGCCTTGTATTGCTATCAGTAGGTTTTTCTATGTGTGTCCTATCCCACGCCTTGTATTGCTATCAGTAGGTTTTTCTATGTGTGTCCTATCCCACGCCTTGTATTGCTATCAGTAGGTTTTTCTTTGTGTGTCCTATCCCACGCCTTGTATTGCTATCAGTAGGTTTTTCTATGTGTGTCCTATCCCACGCCTTGTATTGCTATCAGTAGGTTTTTCTTTGTGTGTCCTATCCCACGCCTTGTATTGCTATCAGTAGGTTTTTCTATGTGTGTCCTATCCCACGCCAGCCTATTTTTTTTTAAATCAACTATTGCTCCACTGATATTTAGATGGTTTTTTCCATCAGTGGTACACGAGTGACAGCTACTCTGGTACATGAGTGACAGCTACCCTGGTACATGAGTGACAGCTACCCTGGTACATGAGTGACAGCTACCCTGGTACATGAGTGACAGCTACCCTGGTACATGAGTGACAGCTACCCTGGTTCATGAGTGACAGCTACCCTGGTACATGAGTGACAGCTACCCTGGTACATGAGTGACAGCTACCCTGGTACATGAGTGACAGCTACCCTGGTACATGAGTGACAGCTACCCTTGATGTCCACATTGTTCTACATCAGTTTTACATTTTCTACTCAAACACCCTGTTATGGATGTCTACAAATTCTTGGTTGTGGTTTGTGTGTTGCTCTCCATATGTTCAAGCTGTGCAGTAGGAGTCTTATTGTTGTCGTCATATTTGATTTCTTTTGATCTCCATATATATTTCTCAATAGCATCCGATTGGCAGAGTGGTTAGAACGCTGGCCTCTCGCGGCAAAGGTACCAGGCTCGAAACACCGTGGCGTCACGCTCCAGTACCCAGCTGTATACGTGAGCACCTGACTCGTGCTCTTAAATTAGGGAATGCAAAGGCAGCAAAGAAAGGAACATCTCTCGAAACTGGACCTAGTATGGTGAGGTCTGTAACACTTCACTCCTCTGTGGCAGTATAGGCTATGGGGCTACCGTTACTTATATTTTCCGATGCAATAAAAGTTCTTCTTGTTTTTTAAAATCCTTATTTCGATAACACGGTCTGTTCCTCAAACTTTGTGTGTTTGGTTTGCTTTTCATGACTCTTCATTCCGCACTTAACTTTTTTCTTTGGTTGGATTCTTTGGTTTGGTTTTAAGGACGATCATCAATGCACACGTACAACTCCATCAATGCACACGCACAACTCCATCAATGCACACGTACAACTCCATCAATGCACACGTTCAACTCCATCAACGCTCCGATCTCCACCTGTAGATCACAAAGTGAGGATCTCATTTCAGCGCACGAACTCCGTAGCACCGGCGAGAGTCCCACTGTGTTTCTTTAGGAATCATACATTATATAAATATTTTTGTGGTGGGCAGGTTTTCTCATTTTTAAATTGTTGGCAGGGCAGCAGCCGTGTGGCCTACTCTTTCCGATTTCCAACATTCCCGAGGGATTTTTAACTGTGCAACTTGCTCACTGGACCTCCTATTTTTTCCGCCCTTATCCGAGAAGGCTAGACAGCCGATCTCATTACCCAGGAGACTAGGGGGAAGTATGACATCAATAGGACCACTGGTTCTGAAAAACAATTTCCATAAATTATATTGCTTCTACTGGGAATCGAACCCGGTACCTTTAGAATTCGATGCGGATGTTATACCTCCTAGCCACTCCGTCCCCATAAACTGTATGTGTATTTTGACGAAGGTATGTGTATGAGCCCATATCTAGCAGGTTTTTTTTTGCAAATTTGTTACTGGGACCTGGAAACGGAGCAAATAATTGCAACACTGAACCAAACTACTCGTCGTAGAAGGCGGCGAAGGAAGGTCAGGTCAGCTACTTATCCAGTAGAAATGTTAACCAAAGGAGATAATTTAAAAATTCAACTAAGCCATCCAGAATGGAAGAGGATATAATTTAAAGGCGGTTATGACGCACCCTAGAGAGAACCATAAGGACTGTTTTTCGCCTTCTTTCTTCTAGTAAAGTCTCCTGATTGTGCACCCGGGATTTTATGTTACCTCATGCAGTGAGTTATTATTGTAGAGGTTTTTCATGGAGAAAAGATTGGAAGTACGTATTTGGGGAACATAATGATGGAAACAATTCAATTAATTGTAAATAATCTTCTTATTAGATCCTTAGCCGCCGACTGTCAAAGCAGTCAGTGACCATCACGCCTGGTGGTGTCTTTAGTGCAGCAACAAACTGCTTCCACTTTGCTCGGTCGGCGGCCATCCTTTGTGCAAAGAATGGACCAAAGCTGGGGCACTGGACGAATGAATTGTAAATAATACCATGCAGAAAATAACGTATAAAAAGGAGAATAAAGCAACACTAAAGACCATAATTACAACTAGAAGGTTCATCACTCTTTGCCAAGACCGCGGACAAGCGGAGGCAAATGAAGCTCATCTGATGCTTATCTCTCTTATCACATTTCGCTAAAGAATCAGGTATGGAAACACCTGTATGGTAGCATACATCTTCCATATCTAAACCCACGTCACATTAGACCTGCTAAATGCTAATGGAAGGGTATGAAAAAAAAAATCGAAAAAGGTGATTCGTCTTACGAGGACAAAAGAAAAAGAAAATTGCCAACGTTGCGGCCACAAGGCTGTCGTGGAATATTCTAATCCACATATATAAATTATCAAGTAAATATAAAGCCTAATAAATACATATAATAAATAAAGGAAGAAGAATGGTAAAGAACAGTGCTGTCACAATGACTGTACTCGAAATCCCCTTGTTTTCTACTGCGTATGCAAATTGTAACGTTTCACGTTGATATTAAAGGCCTTCTGCAACATACACGCGTTTCCCAAACACACAATAAAATGTGCTGCCTTTCTAAGAAAAACCTTGAAATATGCAAGTTGACCTAAATTTTAAATTCCATTCATGTCTTTTTCTACACTATGTTACCAAGATCAAAAGACAGATGGACAAAAGGATAGCGAGAAGGGAGAGGCAGAAAGCCGAACACTAAACACGCTTCGCGCGATACACAAATGCTGCCATCACGCGTGTAAGACTACATGCACTAACTTTTTTTCAGACGGACAGTGATAAAATACATTACCCATCCCAGAGTTAGGTTTATAAATCCTGAAAAAAAACTCTTATTAGAAAAGATAACATTAGATGGGTTTACGGTTGAAAACATAACAGTACCCAGACAGCATATCTTCGAAACAGGAGGTAGAAAATACATATTTTGAACGCAGCCACGTAGCTCTTTTAAATTTGGATATTTGGGTTCCTTAGGGCTTGCTGACAAAGAATATGTAAAACGTTACGCAAATAGTCCAGGAATTAATAAATTATACCCAAAATAAAATAGTGGGGATGCCTGACAGCATGGAATCATTTCTGCTCATAAAATTTTTTTATAACGTGTTTGAAAAAAAAATCTTACGTTACAGAATTAGCCTACCATGTAAACTCCAAATTGATTGGAGCGCAACAAATGAAAGACTAACCAAGATTGGTCGGGCTATAAATACTATCTTTCGTTGTTAGGGGAGACGTGAAAAGGTAACATTTTTTCAAACACTTGTCGAAACGTGGCCTCATTGGCTAGACTCGCTGATATACTCACTTAGGAGCGTTAGTTCGAGACCACTAGTGCAAATAATCTTGATAAAGCAACAGTGCGTTGAAGCCAGCTCATATTTGTGTTAAATAAAAGCCTGGAACATAAGCAGATGGGAATTTGTGCCAGTAATTGTGCCAGAATTCATTGCTAATCAACGTATCTGTGTTTATTTCCATGAAATTGTGGTAAGCTTGAACCATTCAGTATCTTTTAATGAAAATTGAATGTAAATTGTTAATTTATGCCTGTATATATATGTGTAGTTCAGTGGCAAACAGGAGATAAAGCCTATAATGCTCCAGCCTGAACAGAGGGTGTCGGAGGGAAGTAAAACGGCATGGAATGGCCAAATAGTACACTGACACCTGGATGATTGATTAGACAGAAATAATGCTGGAAGTGCAGAGGCGTGGTAACCATTAAGGAGGTAAATACTGGTATAAAGTATTTCAGATGAAGCTGACAGTTGGCCTAACGCTCTGAACTCAATGTTTGTGTTGTATTGTGCTCAGTGTAGAACTAGAGTATCAATTAGTTATGAAGTAGAAGGTACATCCTTCTTGTTTTCAGGGACCGTGGTCTTGATGGTATTGAGCAGCACCTGGTCAGAGCTTTGCTGAATCCAGAGTCGGACAGCATACTCCTTGGTCTTTTTAGCTATCAGTGAGGTGTCTCCAGAGCCCAGGGGAGAATTCGAGCAGAGGAGTCCTTTCCTGCCGCCATCACGCAAGATAAGCTGATTTGGCCAGCTGAGCTCAACATTATGCCCCCTCATCTTGAAGTGACTTTGTAAAAATAACATTCAGAGGGGAATTTAATTGTCTTAATATCAGGAACTGAAAACATCTCCAATACTAGTCCCAAAAGACAAACTATTGAAGTCATGATGACAAATACCAACAGAGCTTGAAAAAAACAAAACCAGTATTACCTCATATTACCACTACACAACTGACACACATAGGATATTTTTAATAATATATGTCACTACAATATTCACATTGATAAAGTCTGTACATATACTTGTAATTAAAATTGATTGTGATTCCTGGTTCCTTTGTATTTGAATCAGGACACATATACCTTTATGATAACAATGAATACATATTGTTATTTGAAAAGTTATCAGTGACTCCTTAAGATATTCTCATAGAGTGTTATATGTATGTGAGTGTCACAGTGTTGTCAAGAGTAGTGGATTAAATTAAATTGTTTATCTGTCTGTTGTTGTGACTTACACTTCATCATACACATACCCTAGACACATAACGTAGTCATCACACTATTCCAGAATAATTCTGACTGAGATATATAGATATGTGGTAGCAAGTAAGGTTATCTATAATACACTACTCTTAATAGATATAGATACCTTCACAGCTGATCTCAGTCAGTACACTAAGTCCCCTATAAATATTTATAACATCCCACTTCACCACATATATTGGGGTCTCGCTCTTGGGATTTTGAATCTTTACCTATTAAAAATATTGGGGGTAATTCACTTCAGGGAATATAAGAATTAAAAGGTATCCTTGGGTGGAATTAAATAAGGTTGAGCTCACGGTGCCTGTGTTGTCCATTAGATATATTTAGAGATTAAATTGTTGGTTAGACATTGTAGAAATTTACCTGATAGACAATGGCGGACCTGGCCAAGTTTCGATCTGCTGCTGTACAGACTGCAAAAGAGTTAGGATTAGATGGGCAAGTTATGGTTGCCTATGTCACCACGGAATGTGACAAATTTATTGAACGCGAAGAAAGAAGATTAGAAAAAGAGGCCGAAAGAAAGTTAGAGGCTGAGACTAAGAGGTTGCAAGCTGAGGCTGAAATTAAGAGGTTGCAGATTGAGGCTGAGACTAAGAAATTGGAAGCAGAAAGAGAAGACAAAAGATTAGCTGCAGAAAGAGAAGAGAAGAGATTAGCTGCAGAGAGGGAAGCAGAAAAGGAGGAGAAAAGATTACAAAGGGAACATGAATTACGACTAAGGGAGTTTGAGTTTCAAGGCCATGCTCCTGAAAATGGTGCCAGTCCCTTTGCCTCTGATGCTACGGTTACTCAGGGAGCCTCAACCTCAGCTATGAACTTTCATTTAGATCATTTTGTTGAGAAAGACGATGATATTGAGAGCTATATAAATAGATATGAACTATTAGCTACCACGTATGGGTTAGAGAGAGAAAGGTGGAGCTTAAAGTTATCTCAGGGACTTCGTGGGGCAGCTTATGAAGTTTTTGCAAAAATGAGCAGAGGTGATCAGGAAAATTATGATATGCTAAAGCAGGCTCTTTTGTTAAGATATGAAAAGAATGCTGAATTTTATAGGAAAAAATTTAGGAATGCTAAACTACTGTCAGGTGAAACCTATCACCAGTTCTCTGCACGAATAGAGACATACTTGGAGAAATGGACTTCTCTGGGGAAACCCAAGATCTTAAGGAAATGGTCCTTATAGAGCAATTAAGAGAGTCCATGGCTCCAGACCTGAGAAAGTTTCTCATGGAACAAGGTGCAGAGAGGCTGGGTGAGTTGCTAAATGTTGCTGAAAGGTATCAAGCAGCTCAAGCAGAGGTAACAGGTAATAAAAAGAAACAAGTGGATAACTTTAGGGCACCACAGAACTTTAATAAATTTGATCCTAGGGATCAAAACAAAAGTAAGCACCAATTTGATAGGCCACGGTATGACAATAAAAATAAATTCCCACAATTCGATGAAAGGAAATATAATGAAAGAAAATCTTTCAACCAAGGAAAAAGGTGGTGTAAGAATTGTCAGATGGACAATCATGACACTGACCGTTGCAGAAGGAAACCTGTGTATATGGCAACCCTTCAGGTCAGGTCGACCTCAAGACAGGAGGAGGATATTATGTTAGATACCACTCCAGAAGAGATGAGGAAGGCACAGGCTGGGGATAAAACACTCAAGCCTTGTTTCAGAAAATTGTCAACTTGTCATACAACTCCAGGCAAGGGAGATTTTTACATGAAAAACAAGTTGATGTATAGGAAGACTGGAGCTAGATCCAAAGGTCAGGACAGCTGGTACTTCCTAAAAGATATAGGGCAGACTTAATAAGGAGCCTACATGTGAAACCAGATGGGGACCATGAGAAAATAGGTACCATCATTCAAAAGGTGGCTCACAATTATTATTGGCCCAAAGCAAGATGGGACATTGAGAATTTTGTAGAAAGGTGTAGCATAGCACATGAGGGAACACCCACAAGTGGGAACATGGATCAGGACCTGGACACGCCACGGGGCAAAATTAGGCCTGACAATAAAAAGAAAAATAGATTTGATAAAGTGGACCAAATGGAATGGGAAGCCCCTTTTCACGGACAAGCTTCACTTAACTGTTTTACAATGGCCACTATGCGGAGAGTGCAAAAAGATGTCTTACCCCAGGATAAGCCGAAAATCCCTCAATCGGACTTAAACAAACTGGAGGAAGAGGATGTAGGGAGGAAATCTCTCATCAAGAATTTTAAGTGGGGAGACAGCCCCAAAAGAAAAATTGGTAGCGGTCGTTTTGTGAATGATAATTCTGGGAGGAAAAATCATCACTATAAAGCTTCGAGTGGAAGAGACCATACCGGTGCATGGACAAATAGGTCCACACAATTAACGGTCCATATGTAGCTATGTTAAGAACATGGACTGATGAAAAGGCAGAGGAAAACATTACATCTTCATACCAATATGTGAATGAGCTGACCACTCGGTTAAAAACTGGCTGGAAACTTGCCAATGAAAATTTGAAACAAGCCAGGAAGAAACATGCTGCCTATTATAACAGGAAGGCGAAAGACAGAGATTTGGCTGTGGGAGAGAAGGTACTGCTTCTTTTGCCTGGGGTCAGAATAAGTTACAAATTGGATGGCAGGGTCCATATACAGTTCTAGAGAAGGTGTCTAGAACAAATTATAAGATAGATAAGAAGGGGAAAGAAAAAAATCTATCATGTGAATCTCCTGAAGAAATATTTGGAAAGAGAACATCAGGAAGAGACACACTTGTTGACCTTGTCCATCGCCATGGAGATGAAAAAGGAACCACTTTCATCATTTGAATATCCATTACACCCCTGTGAGACAGCCGCACAGGTGAAAATCAGTACACATTTAACGAAAACTCAGAAAGAGAGAGTGCAACAGGTTCTAAATAATCATGCAGAGGTGTTAACAGACCGACCAGGGCATACAAACCTATTGGAATATGATATGAAACTAATAGACTCCACACCTGTCTGTATGAAACCATATTCGATTCCGTTTGCTAAGGAGAAAGCTTTGAAGGAAGAGATAGACTATCTATTGAAGGAAGGAATTATTTCGCACAGTGAGTCTTCGTATAGTTCCGGTGTTGTACTCTTACGGAAGCCCTCTGGAGAACATAGACTCTGTATAGATTACAGGAGACTGAATGCTATTACAGAAGGACAGGTGGATCCATTGCCGGATACAAATCAGCTGTTTGCCAGACTAAATAAAGCTAAATATTTCTCAAAAGTGGATCTGAGTAAAGGATACTATCAGATTCCAGTGAAGCCTGAGGTTAGACCATACCTAGCTTTTAGTACCTCAGAAGGACACTATGAGTTTAATAGATTGCCATTTGGATTGAAGAATGCGCCTAGTGTCTTCTCTAGAATGATGAGAAAATTATTGGATCCTCTGAATAATCCCTGTATAACAAATTTTATGGATGATATCCTTATAGCAACAGAAACCTTTGAGGAACACATTGACTCTCTGAACATGCTGTTTAATCGACTTAGGGAGGCAAATTTAACAGCCCGACCAACCAAATGTTGCGTTGGATGTAAAGAATTGGAATTTTTGGGACACACAGTTTATCAGGGAAACATGACCCCTGACCCAAAGAATTTAGAGAAACTACAGAACGCCCCGAGACCACAAACCAAGAAGGACGTGAGATCCTTTGTCTCATTATGTGGTTTCTACCAGAAGTATATCAAAAACTTTAATTCCATATGTGCACCGTTAACTGAATTGACACGTAAAGGACATCCAGATCGCATTACATGGACACCACAATGTGAAATGACTTACCAAGAATTGAAGGAAAAGCTCACAAGTAAACCCATTTTGAAATTACCTGACTTAAGTCAAGAATTCATAGTAAGGACGGATGCAAGTAATATTGGGTTAGGTGCAACTCTACTACAGAAATCAGATGCATTGGATGGGGAATTAAGCCCAGTGGCATATGCTAGCAGAAAGTTGAATAAAGCTGAAATCAACTACTCAACTAGCGAAAAAGGAATGTCTTGCAGTAATATGGGCGATAAAGAAATTCAATATTTATCTATATGGGAAGGCATTTAAGTTGCAAACAGACCACAAACCGTTATCGTTTCTAGCACAGGCTAGGCATGAGAACTCCAGGTTACTCCGATGGTCTTTACTTTTGGCTCCATATAATTTTAGCATTGAGTATATATCTGGAAAAAACCAATTTGGGAGCGGATTTTTTAAGCCGCCATCCGTGTGATGAGAATCACCGTAAACCCCAGAAATAATAATAAATTTCTCTATGTGAATATAGAATAAAGGACTGACATATAATGTCTGTTTTAAGAGGGGAGGTGTCGTGGAATACTCTAATCCACATATATAAATTATCAAGTAAATATAAAGCCTAATAAATACATATAATAAATAAAGGAAGAAGAATGGTAAAGAACAGTGCTGTCACAATGACTGTACTCGAAATCCCCTTGTTTTCTACTGCGTATGCAAATTGTAACGTTTCACGTTGATATTAAAGGCCTTCTGCAACATACACGCGTTTCCCAAACACACAATAAAATGTGCTGCCTTTCTAAGAAAAACCTTGAAATATGCAAGTTGACCTAAATTTTAAATTCCATTCATGTCTTTTTCTACACTATGTTACCAAGATCAAAAGACAGATGGACAAAAGGATAGCGAGAAGGGAGAGGCAGAAAGCCGAACACTAAACACGCTTCGCGCGATACACAAATGCTGCCATCACGCGTGTAAGACTACATGCACTAACTTTTTTTCAGACGGACAGTGATAAAATACATTACCCATCCCAGAGTTAGGTTTATAAATCATAAAAAACTCTTATTAGAAAAGATAACATTAGATGGGTTTACGGTTGAAAACATAACAGTACCCAGACAGCACATCTTCGAAACAGGAGGTAGAAAATACCTATTTTGAACGCAGCCACGTAGCTCTTTTAAATTTGGATATTTGGGTTCCTTAGGGCTTGCTGACAAAGAATATGTAAAACGTTACGCAAATAGTCCAGGAATTAATAAATTATACCCAAAATAAAATAGTGGGGATGCCTGACAGCATGGAATCATTTCTGCTCATAAAATTTTTTTATAACGTGTTTGAAAAAAATCTTACGTTACAGAATTAGCCTACCATGTAAACTCCAAATTGATTGGAGCGCAACAAATGAAAGACTAACCACGATTGGTCGGGCTATAAATACTATCTTTCGTTGTTAGGGGAGACGTGAAAAGGTAACATTTTTTCAAACACTTGTCGAAACGTGGCCTCATTGGCTAGACTCGCTGATATACTCACTTAGGAGCGTTAGTTCGAGACCACTAGTGCAAATAATCTTGATAAAGCAACAGTGCGTTGAAGCCAGCTCATATTTGTGTTAAATAAAAGCCTGGAACATAAGCAGATGGGAATTTGTGCCAGTAATTGTGCCAGAATTCATTGCTAATCAACGTATCTGTGTTTATTTCCATGAAATTGTGGTAAGCTTGAACCATTCAGTATCTTTTAATGAAAATTGAATGTAAATTGTTAATTTATGCCTGTATATATATGTGTAGTTCAGTGGCAAACAGGAGATAAAGCCTATAATGCTCCAGCCTGAACAGAGGGTGTCGGAGGGAAGTAAAACGGCATGGAATGGCCAAATAGTACACTGACACCTGGATGATTGATTAGACAGAAATAATGCTGGAAGTGCAGAGGCGTGGTAACCATTAAGGAGGTAAATACTGGTATAAAGTATTTCAGATGAAGCTGACAGTTGGCCTAACGCTCTGAACTCAATGTTTGTGTTGTATTGTGCTCAGTGTAGAACTAGAGTATCAATTAGTTATGAAGTAGAAGGTACATCCTTCTTGTTTTCAGGGACCGTGGTCTTGATGGTATTGAGCAGCACCTGGTCAGAGCTTTGCTGAATCCAGAGTCGGACAGCATACTCCTTGGTCTTTTTAGCTATCAGTGAGGTGTCTCCAGAGCCCAGGGGAGAATTCGAGCAGAGGAGTCCTTTCCTGCCGCCATCACGCAAGATAAGCTGATTTGGCCAGCTGAGCTCAACATTATGCCCCCTCATCTTGAAGTGACTTTGTAAAAATAACATTCAGAGGGGAATTTAATTGTCTTAATATCAGGAACTGAAAACATCTCCAATACTAGTCCCAAAAGACAAACTATTGAAGTCATGATGACAAATACCAACAGAGCTTGAACAAAACAAAACCAGTATTACCTCATATTACCACTACACAACTGACACACATAGGATATTTTTAATAACATATGTCACTACAATATTCACATTGATAAAGTCTGTACATATACTTGTAATTAAAATTGATTGTGATTCCTGGTTCCTTTGTATTTGAATCAGGACACATATACCTTTATGATAACAATGAATACATATTGTTATTTGAAAAGTTATCAGTGACTCCTTAAGATATTCTCATAGAGTGTTATATGTATGTGAGTGTCACAGTGTTGTCAAGAGTAGTGGATTAAATTAAATTGTTTATCTGTCTGTTGTTGTGACTTACACTTCATCATACACATACCCTAGACACATAACGTAGTCATCACACTATTCCAGAATAATTCTGACTGAGATATATAGATATGTGGTAGCAAGTAAGGTTATCTATAATACACTACTCTTAATAGATATAGATACCTTCACAGCTGATCTCAGTCAGTACACTAAGTCCCCTATAAATATTTATAACATCCCACTTCACCACAAAGGCCTTCGTCAGGGAAAGGAAAGAAAGAAAGTGAGGGCTAGATAGGACACATAAGAATCTAATTAAATATAAAAATAAAACATGGGTATTTCCCTAAAGGCAGCTAAGATCTAGCATGCCTGCCGAAGAGAGCTGGTGCAGCGTTTTGTTTTTTTCTACAGGTGACGATGTATCGGACTCCGGAAAATTAATACCGGCGGAGTCTGTATGTAGAAGGACCTTCAGATGTCTTAAACTTGTCCTGTGGTTGGCGCTTAATGCAAGTACATTTCTGTTTTTGTTGGTTTATCGTAGCTCCTTCGCTGTTTAATCAAAACTTTATGAAAAAGGAACCCAGAATTTTTTTTTTTTCCCTTTTGTTTTCTGTTTTGTTTGCTTGCCTTCTTTCTGTTTTGGGTTGAAAGGTTTGTTACAAAATAACACAAAATAGAAAAAAAAAAAAGCTTCACGAGACGAGTGTCAAGAATACCATGGACAGTTAAACTACTCTATCAGCATGTCCTAAAAAAAAGTCACCATGCAAAGAAACCTTTTTACTTACATTACAAAGAAGCAATCACTTTCTTGGGGTATATTAGGAAAAGAGAGAGGACAGCAGAAATATATCGTGTCAACATGAAAGATTGAAGGAAAAAGAGACCGACAAACAGAGATGATAATGGGCAGTTTAACAATGTGGCGTCGAAAAAGGTCAAAGGCAGAACTGATAAATAGTACACGGGAAAGTACTTCTCCGGGGTCTCTGAAGAGACAAAGAAAGAACAGAACTAGTACACCTCAGGTATGTCATACATGGTGACTAATAGGAGGTTTACATATGGCTGGCAACCTCATCATGTCAAACAAATTGCCACAGAAATCACCGTTCCAAGAGCATATGAATGTTTAGTGCAAGGGTGGCTGTATGCTACATGTGTAGCCATGTAGAAAATGATGATGATGACTCAGGAGAGAATCTCATGCGCACATACACCAGCGTATTGTAAAAAGAAAAAAACATTCTGAGAAGGAAGGTAATGTAGGAACGATGGAATATGACAATACATTAGTAGTTATAATAATGATCATTAAAGTAATGACGATTATCATACTGATGACGTCTTGTCCACGCTTTGTGTGTCGTGTATGTTTGAAGAAGGGTGTAGAAACTTCGATAATGATAATGAAGACGATGATGAAAGTGCTGATGCTACCGATGACGGTTATGCTGGGATATTAATGATGTTAACTGCTGTGATAGGAGCCGTGGTAGCGTAGTGGTTAGTGCACTGGCTTCCTAGCTTGGTGGTCCATGGTTCGATGTGGAATTTCTTAGCCCGCAAACGGCTCCGAGGTCGAACCAGATCAAATTCTGGGAAGGTTAAGGCGACCGGTGTGCCGATGGTCAAGAAAATATGAGCCTAACACGATATTCCCAATATGCCTTAATGGTCGTGTAATGGAATCCTTTACCCTTTTCTTTTGTCAGCTGTTGTGATGGGGATGTCTTGTGACAGCATGAAAATGTAAGGTGCTCAGACAATAAGCAGGTTTCCCTGTCGAATAACATATTCAGCCCATGTTATTTCCAAGGATCAAATAACATGGCTAACTTTTTTTTTTCAAACCATGCATGACGTAACAGTCCACTAAGGAGTGTTGGGAATGGGGCCAATTGCCACGTCATGTAAAAGTTGTAGACAGAACTCTTCCTCATCACTCTTCATCTCCTCACAAAGCATACGTCTGCAACAAACATACGCCAAGTTTTCCTGTCCCGTGTCATTAGGTCAAGGTCTTTCTGTGTCTTCCTAATCCCTTTCATATCTGTCTCCAGTTTTTTTTCGATCGCCCTCTATGTCTCTTGGGGATTCCAGACCATGGACTGTCTTGTATTACTATCACCACGTTTCCTCAAGTATAACCAACAATTAAGTTTGAACAGCTTAGATTCACTGCCGAGATGGCTGTCGTAAATTTATTTTGAGAGAAAAGAGTCGTAGAAATAGTGGTCCGGTTTAGAGTGGAAAATGATGATGGAAAGCTCAGTGATAAAAAATGTAGAGATTTAATAGTTGCTTCACAGCGTGCTGGAGGGGAGTAAAGACAGACTTATTTACGACAAATCGTGTCTCTCAATCTTCTCTTTCACTCTCCTGGTCAAACAATTATTTGCCAGTTTTCCAGACTCGCATCTGCGCGCACACCGATTCGGTGTTTTCAAACACACACACGACGTTGATACAAACTATATTAAACGAATAGGGGAAATGTTGGGCTTTGGGTATATCCAACACACAGAACTAAATGAGTTTAGGTGATTTTATTCACTTTAAACATCAATTACTAAAAATATCAGATATTACATAAATTATCATAAGTACACAAATGCAAATAACAAGTTTGGGAGGGGGTGAAGAAGATTGGTATCGACTAAGCCCTTCCCGCTCATTAGACAAAGACAAACCCAGTCCAGAGATAGATAATATCAGGAACACGGGTACGTTAACCTAACAGTAAAGTTAATTACTCTGAAAGAGGTGTTACCAAGTTAGGTATAAGTGATAGAAAAAAAAAAACCTGTTCTTCCCAGCTGTTCTTCCCTTTACTAAGCAAATGGAAAGGAGGTGGTTTTAAACAGAGTTAACGAATTATCAACTATCCCACTTAAAGGAACAATGTAGGGTATACAGAAAAGATATATGTTACCAGGTAAGCAAGTTAACAAAATGGTCACACAAAAGAATTAATTTCCTGTCATTCATACACGCGCTAGCAAAGGCCTTCACTCATCTTGCTCTCACTTACCGATTGTGAAAAAATCTTGCACTCCATAGAATAACACAACAGCAGTTACACCTCAACTAAATGTATGAGTGTTTGTTCAAGTTCTAGCCCCAGATTATCGGGTAGGCGGTCAGCACATAAAAGGGTCCCGTAATCGCTGGAAAATGATTCTGTAGTTGTGTCTCTTTTCTTAATAACAGTTTCTATGGGAGGGCACGGTCTCTGATACCGGGGTGAGGATGGTGTGGTCTATTTGACTATGCCGCGGATAATAAAATTCTTACGCGTGCTGGTACGCTTTATCCGTGAGGTATGGTTTAAGTCCAGTGAGAAAAACTAGTCACATCACTGTTCAGGAAATTATGAATTATCTCTCTGTGTCAGTAAACTAACAAAGCTCGGGCCAGTGTTCTTCTTCCCGTTACGACTTAAGTTGTTTGATGGTGCGTTAAATTTGTCTTTGGGTGTGCTTTCTTTGCTATAAGTTAGATAGCGGAATTCCAAACATAGAATCGCCTCAAAGATTAAAATTTTACACAGTCTCAACAAGTTCCGCGTCAGGGGAACTCTACACACTGTTTATGCTTTGCTTTGCTTAGATTGATTTCTTTATTGCTTTCTTAATGCTGGGATCGCACAGGTTACGATCACTCTGTATGAAAGAAAAAAAAGACATGTAATATACCGAAAACAAATAACCTTCTAAAGCGCGATGAATTTCCCGTTAAGCCTATAATACACTCGAGTATTTAATTATGTATTTAATAAACACTGCGCGAATTCTAGTGGTTAAAAACCCACATCTATAAAACTAGGACTTAACTGAATTTATTAATTATAAATTCCTTCGCGACTTTAAAAGTTAAGTTAAGCATCTATTATCTTTTGAAATAATATAATAGATAGATCATTATATTTAAAACTGGAACTCTTGAGATGGTTTAATTAAATAGATTTAAATTAACACAAAATCCCTTGAAATAGAATGACTAGACCACTGATCACTTTACACAATATATATTTTACCGCTTTGCACAGAATTAGAAATCACTGCAAATATATATAAAATCCAGGGGAAAATCTATAACAAGATTTCAATAAAGCTAGTGCTTCTGTAAAGGTCTGGCCAGCGAGTGATAACGTGTCTAGTTCTACATGGTCTATTTAGCTAAAATGAAATGTAAGTTGAGTGGGACATGATAAACTTGACAACTTATTTGATCTCACGAACTTTTGGGGATCTGACCGCCAAATCAAGAGAAGAAGCCGCCCCCTGGTCTTCGTATCCGCTCGCTGCTGCCCGTTTCGCTTTCCCCCGTTCGCTCGGTTCCTCGATTGACACCGAGACGCGAAATTAGCGGCAAGCAACTGCGTCTCGTATCAGGGAAAACTACTGTCTTTGATAGCGCCGATAGTCTCCCTTAAGATCCCTCGGTCTGTCTCTTTGATCTCGTCGCTGTATCCTACATGAGTCCCGGTGGAATGCGTTCTGGCAAACGAAAAGTTACAACAAATGTTCAGGGGTTCTAATGTTATGAAAAGCTAAAGGTCCCTTTAAATCATCCATCATATCAGGGAAAATTCACTAGTCAAACTAGACGTACGTCACAATGGCGAACAAACGGAGGCAAATGAAGCTCTTCTGAAGCTATTCAACGCTTCCCTTGTTTCGTTAAGGAAGCAAGGCCATGTTCATTTGGACGTAATTCGTGACGATAGCCTTCCCCAACGTTTTGTTCTGATCTCGTTTTCTGCTGGCGCTTGAGGTTCTGGGACTAACGCAAGGAAAGTCATCAACATCCGTGGAGAATGAAGGTCGTCAAACTCAAAATGGTTACTTCAGCTGTGGATATCACGTGCTTATCTTAATTTTTAAACGATCTATTAATTCTACGGGGTAAGAAAAATACATTCTTAAATGGATCAAAGATACGAAGAAAAGCAGAATAGAAAATTAAAATTTCGAATTCTGAAGTGGAGCACGTGGTACAGAACAACTGACGGACGATTATCTTGGATTCTTGTGGAAACCTTATGGATCCATCTAGATCTACTGATAGATGTCAGGGAATAATTTGGTAGATCTTTAGATGACGAGAGGGTTAAACATTTTTTAAGCTAGGGAAAATTCTCAGATGTTTAATTTCATATTTTCCATTCCCATCCTTCTTTCACCTTCCTCTGAGCTAATAAACTCATCACCAGATCAAGACAGAATATATGCAGTGATTTAATATTTTCCAAGTGCTTTCTGGACTCAGTAGTTTTATCATATAATAAGTATACTACTATCTTACAGGAGTGCGACAGGGATGTCCCTTATCAACCACTTTATTTTTGACAACCATGGACTGGGTGATGCGCCAGACAACAGAGGGCCACTGACAAAGAAAAGTGGAAGCAGTTTGTTGCTGCCCTACAAGACGCCACCAGGCGTGATGGATACTGATTGCCTTGACAGTCGGCAGCTAAGGATCAAAGAAGACGAACTATCTATTTGAAGATCTCAATAAAAACAATGTAATGCAAATAATTCTTAACTTCATACACCTACGTGGCAGCTTGTATTAGCAATGCAAAACGTCATGAAATAACGTATGTTTACCGCTCTGGCAACGATTGTGCCCTCTGACAGCGTTAAAATAATATTTTATATTGATAAATAGTGATTGTGATTGCACTAATAATTATTACTGAGACTTGTCACTGTTATCCATACAGTTGTGCGCCGTGTACATGTTTGAATACGTGGCCCAAGCGTGCGCTGCCAAGGTTAGACCCAGTGGGGAGTACAATGTTGGATGTCCAGAGCTGTATGCCTCACTTCAACTCTGTTACCAGGTACTTACAGATAAGATGAGGTTGAAAGTGAAACAGTTTAACACAGTGCAGTACTTTGATCTTTGGTTGAAGTTTGGAATAGGAGGCAGAAAGCCGTCATGTTGCCGGAGTGGCTATCCGTATTTAGGATACAGATAGCCTTAATCTAAGCCCAACTCTGTGTTGGGCTTTGTCAAACAGCTAGCCTTGACCGTAACACTAACCCTGTTTCGAGTTTTGTCAAAAATAATAAAGTGCGACAAACACTAAAACCGTATTCACAACAAAGCAATATATATATATATATATATGTTACATCTGGAGAAAATATAGAGGATCATGCAGGATACGCGAATGGTTGCAGGTTTTCATACAGGACATTATGGTCAGCATATACAACAAAAGCCGGCAGGTGAACAGGTCCACGGGAAGACATGGTTGACATTTATTGTACGTTCATCACAAGGAGACATCCATCAAGGTATATCACATGGCATAGTATGTGGCAGGAAAACATGTAAATGCGATAACCAGTTACATCAGTCAATAACGAGCCTCAATCAATAGGCCTTCTTCATCTCCACATTTAACAGTTGAGTAAATATATATAGAGATATCCTTAAATCTGTTATCAATCCTGGCCGTGTATTAGTAGATAGGGCAATATTCCAGGTACCCAAGTAACGTGGCGAAAAAACTGATGATGGCGACCTAAACTCAGTTGCCTCAATATCTTTGAGACACTCCTTACGAAAATATCAATAGGGGGTTGTGCAAGACTTCTCAATAAGTTTCCTTACTCATCTGGAACGTTCTTAACAAGGTGGCGGGCTTCGAAAAATACATTTAATGCCCCAGTTAGAAAACCACACTCTCCATAAAAATCCCGGAGCTTAGAAAAATCACGTCCACCTCAAACCAGTGAACGAATACGAAAGACCCAAATAATTAACAAATCGAACCCATGACAAGTGACCAGCTACGTCACTAGTGACTGTCCCTCACTACGGGTGAATGTTTCGTGCAAAAAGTAGTTTGTCTACAGGCGAATACAATTCCTCAAAAAAAATGGACATGTGCTAGCGTGTAGTAACATGCTACAATATATTACCCCAAATATATATATATAAAAAAACTCCAAGTCGGAAGCTAAACGCTGCGTATCTGTAGATGCTTCACCAACATGGCGGCCTCTTGTTTACTATAGCAAACGTCAACCAAGTCTTTAACTTAGTGTTCATTAAAATATACTATCTGTGTGTCTGATTTGAACCTCGCGTATATTATTGATACCATGAGAAATGTAATTGGGAGCCTTATGCTCATGGCAGGTTCAAACAAGCTAAAAAAAACCTTGGGAAGAGACAAGGGTATGTGGGCACAATGAGCCCGACAGGTTTCGGGGTTGGTTAAGGCCAACAATTCTAGCAACGAAATATAGCCATGTCAATTTTGATTGAGTTCTATTTGTTAATTTAAATCTTGCGCAATCTTTGTCTTGGAGAACAGCAAAGAGTCTGTCATAGCCAGTCGCCAATGATCCAGATTAATGCCATCTTATTTTTTAAACGCTCAGTATGGAGCAAGGAGACAAAACTGCAGCTGGGCCCTTATGAAAATCCTCTACCAAACATTGATGCGCTCATGTAGAAGTGGTTTCTGTAGCAATTTTTTAAAATATCGTTTCTGGTGGTTAACAATAATAAATCTGGCATCGCATTATTCTGAAAAGAATCTATAGATTGAGTTGTATACTTTGTTTCCACTTTCACTGCTTCTTTTATTGCAAGTTTTTATGTTATTTAGCTTTTCGCGCATCGGTGTTTCAGTTGAACGTGTTTTATTGAAGTTCTGGTAGCCAGAAGCTGTGCTTTTGAATTACTATTGTTTTTATTCAGCACTTCATATCTCGCTCCTAGTAACTGCTAATTATTAATTTTCCAGCAGTCAATTTTTTGTTATTTCCAATAATGTTTTCCTCTTTCACTTTGAACAGTAAAATTTAACGATCGATAAAATAGCTGAACACCTTCAATGGCCACGTTATGAAAAGTACAACGTTTGATAATTTTGTTTTATTTTTAACTTTAAATGAAATTAGATTAGTTTTCAATTCTTTTCTCTACTGTTTTGGATCGTTTTTCTCTGACGATGACTGTTTGGTCATTATTTTGCCATTTGTTCAAGTAATATGTCAGCAATCTCTTTTCGTAAATAAATAAATAAGGGGGCTGCTGTAAAACTGGTAAGAGACTAAATATATATTAACAAATAAGACGGCATTGAATCAGTTTTAGAAACTAATGGTACACAGGAAATACGGGACGTTTCGGGTTTCACCCTTCGTCAGCCACAGTTACAAATAGGCAACAACCAGTCTATATTTCTTATCCATGTTGCCTATTTGTAACTGTGACTGACGAACAACTTTTGATCGCCCCGTCCCATCCACCTATTTTCAGGCTGGCGTTTTTGTGTCGAGATCAAGTGTCCAGCTGTTTAAAATTTCAAGAGTGGAGGTGCTTACAATCTGTCAACTTGCCAATATGATATTATGGATTGTAGATGATCACGTAAGTGGATTCACGCCCTCGTTTTCTCCTCGTATTTTGTCTTTCGACAGTAGAACTCCATTTATCCGAACCCCAATTATCCGAACATCCAATTATCCGAACACTTTTTCCAGAAAAAAAAAAAAAAATCAGGCGCCACCAGTCACGTTAGACTACATTTCTGAATCTTTTGATGCGGCAAGCTTCAAATGTGTGCGAACAATTTGTAGAGGATGGGATGGACTAATGGTCGGTCGCTTACGTACAGGAAGTCAGTTAGATCATAAAGTCAGTTAATATCTGGTTTACCAATCCAGTGTACGTGTGTGTTGCTGTCATTTTCGACGGAGTCATCTGTCAAGTTATTTGCTTATGTTTGTATCATAAGTATAATTGTGTCTTTACCTGCGATGTCAGGTTGATTAGGGGTTGTCTTCCCTTGTTTATTCATTCATTGTGTTTGACCTTTAGGGTCAGAGGTTGACAGTTCGGCGTGGGCCTATGGGAAGGTTTTTTTAAGCGGGAGTGAGATATACTTCCGGGAAGCCGGGAGGTCCTGTTTTTCTGAAGGGACCAAGAGTCCATTGTTTTTTTTTCGGGGAGAATCTTCGAAGTAACTGCTATGGCAGTTTTCCCCAGTGAATCTCTGTGCGTCGGGATGACGACAGAATTCCTTGTGTAGTTCTGAGGATTCATTTACCAGGTAATACCGACCTTTATGCATTATTACGCTTTTCGGTGGCAGAACATGTAAAGGATTACCTAGGGTGAACAGCAGTTCACGGATCCGCCATTTCAGAACTTATATATTTGTGCTCGAGGTAGCCATCCAAGACTGTTAGTCTTATATTGTCCAGAAATCCAGTGACGAAGATATATTGTGGGAGCCGCAGATTGGCGGAACTTCTATCTACAATAAGTATTACTGCAGGGTTGATGATAACCTATTTAACAGAAGTACACGGCCGACGTCAGAATGAGGCCTGTGCTTCCGGCTATTATACTACAGCCTGATATGTGCAATTGGCAGGGAGTGCCAAGTTGCACCTGTGTGTCAAGGTAACTAAGGCATCTGACGCGTTTAGTCAGAGACGCCAAGGGCGACGCTACGAACTGTCATTATTGAAGAACTTTGCTATTGACCATGCACGTCTATTCTGATGTTTACCTTTTTGAATGCCAAATGTATACCTATCGATGTCAGGTCAGCATGACCTTGTTACACTGACTGTTCCTGTTGATATTATGTGTGTTCCCGTCAATAAATGTCTTGAAACATGCCTGCAGTGTCAAAGCATCCTTGATTACTGCATGTGAGAGTATGGGTTGCAGGATCTACATCTATACGAGCCTAAACACATTCGCGTCTTCATTCGCACCCACACTCAACTCATCATACGCTCGCACTACACATATAACAACATGTAAACTGTCTTGGGCCAGTGATCACCTCAACAAGAAAAAAAGACAGTTACATTTCTGGTGGACCAGTTACGTGGGCTCTTATGATACATTTCTTGTCGCCAATGTGGCCTAGAAACTTACATTTCTGATGGACCAGATCTGTGGGTTTAAAAAGAACAGAGCGAGCATTTGACATTATTGTTGACATTTATGGATCCAGAAATTTACATTCCTGGTTGGCTGTTACATGTATGATGTCTCCAGTTTTGTCGAGAAAGTTACAAGAAGGACAAGTACACATTACACTTCTGATCTGTGGGTCTAAGCTACACACGGGACAGCCGTAACAGCGCTAATTCTACACTTGCAAGTTTTGGCTACAACAGGACAGATATAGGTCATCAACGGTTGACACAAATAAACAGTACGAGCATTTATATTATAATGCTACATAAAGCATAACAAGACAAGTACTGAAGTGAACTACTAGGCATTTGCTACGTGGACCATAACTGCATAGAAGGCGGGTTCCTATTGTAAACAGTACTGTGGGTTGTTACACGTTTCATTCAACAACAGACTTTTCTAGGTCAGAGTATTCAAGCTACATTGTTGGAGGTCAAGTGTCTGTAAACAGTACGTGAAATTGTAAACATTCAATGTGCAAGCCCTAATTTGAGAAGGTCATAGTAACTTTGGTTCGTGAATACCACTTTATGTTACAGTGGATTTGACGTTCAGTGCGCGTTTGACATTTCGTTTCTGTGTTCGCAAGGAGCAAGAAATTTATTTTAGTTTCAGCTGTGACTGAACTTGTTCTGCAACACATTGAAATTGATTGCTATATGTTTATGTCACTTCTACTGTTTTGTGTATTTTTCTGCGGGTTTTTCGGTTGGTGGGTCTTACGGTAAATATGCCACTTGATCGAGGCTTACTGTAAGCGGTCTGTAGGTGCAAATTTTCTTAATTTGGAAATTTGCTAGTGACAATTGGTCGCTATTGATGTTAGCTGTGATGTAATTGTACTTAACGTTGTTTTTGTAATATTTTGTCTGTTTTTCAGTTTTGATTGTCGATTTGTTTTGTTTGTATTCTGTAGGTCTCTCCTTTCTTGTGTATTTCTCTACACATTTTTGGTTAAAACAGTGTTGCCATTTGTATTGTTTTGTATTTTTGTCTTTGTATTTTTTTTTTTGGTTGTACTACATTACTGTCATGCACAGTCTACATACACATACTTGGTCATGTTTTGATATTATTGATAAGGTAGACTCTTCATATAGAGTTTGTTAAATAATATTATATAAGATATTTATACAAGTTCTTTGATAAAAGACTTGTTATCTACAAAGATTGAGACAGTAAAATAAAGTGAAGTGAGTATACAAGTCTAGCATTTCAGACTTGTCTCCCATTGAAGTGGGATAAGGTAATTTATTTAATTTTTTTTTCAGGTTTCTGATCTCATTAGACAGAATGTCTACATTGGATTTCTTCATCCAGCAAGGGTTGACCCTTGGTAAGTCTGGTAAAGAATTGGAAGAATATTCATCTGCTCAATTCGCCATTGCATTAAAGTCAGAAGAAAAGAAACAAAAAGAGGAAATTAAATTGAAAGCAGAAGCTGAACTAAAGAAGCTAGAAGCTGAGAATAGAAGATTAGAACTTGAAGAAAGAAGGTATCAAAGAGAGGCTGAGGAGAGAAAAGCTCAAGCTGCTGCTGAGGAGAGGAAAGCTCAAGCTGCAGCTGATGAAAGAAAATTCCAGATGGAAATGGAAGACAAAAAACTTCAAGCTGCTGCAGAGGAAAAAAAACTTCAAGCTGCTGCAGAGGAAAAAAACTTCAAGCTGCTGCAGAGGAAAAAAAACTTCAAGCTGCTGCTGAGGCTGAAATTAGAAAAATGGAACATGAGGAAAGAAAACAGAAGATGGAACTTGATGAAAAACTCGCAATTTTGGAGTTAGAGAAATTGAAATTGGCGAGTACGGGTGCTCAGCAAACAACTTCGAGTACGACAAAGGAGTTTGTTAGTAGGATTAAATTGCCTCATTTCAATCCTTTAAAGGATGACGTAGCAGATTATCTAGATAGATTCCAATTTTTGTGCGATACGCATAACATAAAAAAGGAAAAATATGTTGAACAACTGATGCCATTTTTTACAGGTGACACAGTGACTACTCTTATGACAATAGACGAACATGAGAGGACTAATTATGATGTTGTCAGGGCAGCATTACTAAAGAAATACCAATTAAAACAAGAAGACTATCGTCTTCGTTTTAGGACAATGTTGCCAGAAAATGGAGTAGATTTCTCTGATTTTGTTACAAAGATACGTCGTACATTTACACGATGGGTTGAGTTGTCTCAGATTGAGAAAACATATGAAGGTCTAATGGACTTATTATTGCGAGATAAGGTTTTGTCATCTGTTAATGATTCTTTTCTTGCATTCCTTCATGAGCGTAAGCCTAAAAACTTAAAAGAAATGGAGGAATACTGTTGTCAGTATGCCACAGCACATCCCCATGCTACAGTTAGCAATTCTAAAGTGAAAGAAGGGTTGCCAGCTGCTTCGGCAACACCATATGGCCCTAATTTCAGAAAAAAATTTCAGGGTGCTCAACAAAATTGGAATAGGGGAAGTAATCAAAATTACACTCAGAAGCGGAGTAATCCAACACATGATGGTTCTTCGTCTATGCAGTGGAGACAAGATGGTAGTTCTCGTAATTTTAGTGGTAATAATTTGAGACACTTTCGTAAAGGCTATCCAAATAATAACTATTCAAATTTTCGAGGTAATCATTCTCGACGTCAAGATTATGACGATGGTGAATTTAGAAACCGGGATTCAAACCGGAATGATGAGTACAATAGACAATATGATCACAATTACAGGGGAAATGATAGTCGAAATAATTACAGGGGAAATGATAGTCAAAATAATTACAGGGGAAATGATAATCGAGGTAGACCTAGGTTTAACAAGAAAAGACCTTACCAACAGGCAAACTCTGCGCAACAAGAGTTTGATGGAGCCTGTAATACAGCAAATGATAGTGGTAACTCTAGGGCTATCACTGGTTGTGCTTTCGATTTTGGGAGAGCAACTGAATGCCCCCAATGCTTAACATTGTTCGATTCATCAACTGTATCTACGCTAAGTTGTGGTCACCCTCTTCCTGCTCTACCTGCTACAGTTGCGCATGATGGGAGAGGATCTCTCATCTTACATAAAGGTCTAATAAATGATAGGCTAGTCTCAGTACTTTTCGATTCGGGATGTACTACCGTCGGGGTTAAGGAGTCTCTGATAGATCCTTGCTGTGCCACGGGAAAAACAATCAAATGTGTTACATTTGGTGGTACTATGGAAAGCTATCCTACTGCTATTATTAGGATTGACACTCCTTTCTTCACAGGAGATGTCCATGCATGTCTTCTTCCTAATCCTATTGCGGATCTTATAATCGGTCGTATTCATGGGGTTAAGGAATGCACCCCGCAACAAATTTCTAGTTGGGAAGAAAAAAACATTCAAACGGTCAATGCAGTGGTGACAAGAGCTCAAGCTCTTAATCCCCCAACTTCATCTGATAATAGTAATGAAGTTGATAGCCAAGACGAGCACTTGGTGATTTCCCATGACTCGTTTGTTAAACGTCAAGAAGAGGATCCTTCTTTGAAGAAATACTTCCTTCTTGCAAAGAAAGGGGATCCCAATCAAAATACGAATCACAAATCGTATATCACTATGAAGAATGGTATATTGGTACGAATGGTACAACACTCGGACAAGTCTATGCACTCGCAAATTCTTGTGCCTAAGTGTATGAGAGCCTTAATTCTTCGGCATGCACACGATTCTCAGTGTGCGGGACACATGGGTTTTTCCAGAACTAAAACTAGAGTCCTTGCGTCATTCTTTTGGCCATTCGTGAATAAAGACATCCGAATTTATTGCCGATCTTGCAAAATTTGTCAAGAGGTCAAGTCTAGGGGTCCGAGACATGCTGCTCCTATTCAGGCTGCAGATATTCCGATTCGGCCGTTTCAGAAAATGGCTATAGACATCATTGGTCCGTTCAAAATTAAGTCAGCCAGAGGACACCAATTTATCCTCACTTGCGTGGACATGTGCACGCGTTGGCCAGAGGCTATTCCTCTGAAGAGCATATCAACTGTCGATATCGCTGATGCTCTTTGGCTCGTATTTTCTCGTCTGGGATTCCCCGGAGAAATACTGTCGGATCACGGCACTCAGTTAATTTCGGACGTTATGTCTCAGGTAATGGCTACGCTAGACATTAAAAGGTCTCTCAGTAGTATTTATCATCCAATGTCCAATGGATTGGTAGAACGTCTTAACAGGACACTAAAGAACTTACTTGGCAAGATAACGGAGGATCATCCTGAAGATTGGGACAGGGTTTTACCTGCAGTCCTCTTTGCCTATAGAGAGGTTCCCAACGAGCATACAGGGTTTTCTCCTTTCGAACTTGTCTTTGGCGCGCAACCGCGCGGGCCAATGTCCTTGTTACACGATTTGATAACTTCCGATAATATTGACGATGATACACAATCGTCATATGAATATGTTATAGCTCTTAGAGAAAAGATTATCGAATCGTGCAGGTTAGCAACTTCATCTTCCGAATTTGCGAAAGAAAAAGCTAGGCGATTTGCTAATAAGAAAAGACGCCTACGTCAACTTTGTCCTGGAGACAAAGCATATGTCTTACTGCCCTCAAGAGAGAATAGACTTCTCATTTCTTGGAAGGGTCCATACACTATAGTCTCGAAAATTTCTGATGTCGACTATATTGTCGATGTGGATGGAAGGCATAAAACCTTCCATATATAAATATGTTAACAGAGTTTATTGAACGTCCAGACTATTTACAGCCTATTTTCCAGGCGACGGACGACTCTCCAGTTCAACATGGTCACATCTCATCCCTGTCCGTTATACAGGATGAGGAAACTATTTTTTCTGACGTGAACTTACCTCTTCCTACGATTCCACTTATTTCAACGGAATCGTGGAGAGACGTTACAGTCTCTTCTAACTTGTCTTTTGAGGAACAACGTCAAGTATCCTCTACGTTACAATCATATCAGGATGTCCTTACCGACATTCCTGGACACACAGATGTCATAGAACATGACATCATACTTACTGATCGTAATCCGATCAGAGTAAGACCATACCCAATACCTATTCATTTTCAAGCACAAGTCGAGAAAGAATTGGATGAAATGATTCAACTACAAATAATTGAACCATCCACTTCAGCTTATTCTTCGTCGATAGTTATTGTTCGAAAGAAAGACAATAACATACGTCTTTGCGTTGATTATCGCAAATTAAATCAAGTTACGAAGTTCGATGCTGAACCTATGCCGTTATTAGATGATCTACTTATTAGACTTTCTAAAGCTAAATTCTTTACTAAACTAGACTTGTCGAAAGGTTATTGGCAAGTCCCATTGACGGAACACGCCAAACCTCTCACTGCTTTTTCGACACCTAGGGGTCTGTTTCAATGGAATTTTATGCCTTTCGGGCTTATGAACGCCCCAGCGACTTTCGTGCGCATGATGCGACGAATTCTATCAGATCGTGCAGATGTCATTGCATATTTAGACGACATCTGTCTTTTCAGCGATACTTGGGAAGAACACTATGTGGGTCTGAAGGAATTGCTATCTACTCTACGTGAGCATAGTTTGACTGCTAAACCCTCTAAAGCTTTTGTTGGGTTTAGTGAAATTTCCTTCCTAGGTCATCGAGTTGGTCATGGTCTGTTGAAGACAGAGGACCAAAACATTTCAAAGATATTAAATATCTCGGTTCCGAAGACAAAAAAAGCAAGTGCGTAGTCTCTTGGGATTGATACAATTCTATGGAAGATTCATTGAGAATCTGTCCTCCATTATGGCACCACTTTCAACGTTATTGAAAAAAGGTTCTCCTAATATGGTGCGTTGGTCCCAAGAATGCCAATCTTCATTGGATCAGGTTAAGAATTTGTTCTCATCTCATCCTATCTTAAGACTACCGACGATTTATAAGACTTTTGTCCTTCGTAGTGATGCCTCTTCCACTGGCATTGGAGCGGCACTAATGCAGGAATATTCAGGAACTCTGCATCCTGTAATGTATATTTCTAGGAAGCTGAATGCGGCAGAAAGGAATTACTCGGTTTTGGACCGTGAATTGTTGGCTATGGTTTGGTCCATTCTTAAGCTACAAAGGTTCCTTCTGGGCGCGCATTTCTTTATGGAAACCGACCAAAAAGCTCTTACGGCTATGCAAAGTAAGGATTTGAAGAGCTCGAGATCTACTCGTTATGCTATTGCTCTTCAGCCTTTCCATTTCACGGTGCGAGATATCCGTGGTTCGGATAATGTGATGGCGGACATATTGTCTCTAGATGCCCACATGATTCCAGTTAAATCTTGTGTCCTAGTTTTTCCTGATATATTTTCAGACTTAGGTCTGTCCTTAATATCATAATATGTTGTAATACAAATGTATTTGGATGATGTTTAGATAATTTAACAAATTTCATTTTGTCCATCCATCAGTGATATGTTGCTAAAATAGCATTGACATTTGTATATTGCTATGATTATATTATTTAGTAATGTTTGATATATGATTGGTATTGCCAGCAACTTAGGTTTCTTGAATGGTATCCCTTAGTTTGTTTGGCTTAAAGGAAATATTTTCTCCTATGTTGGGAGATGATTTGTACCCTCTTCTATTGTACCTGATATTAGGTTCATTGTTTGCATGAGCACAGAAGTGATACTGGTGCTATCTTGCTCATGAACATATTAAAAAAAAAAAAAATGCAATTTTTTTTTTACAGGGGGTGGTAGTAATGTTGCTGTCATTTTCGACGGAGTCATCTGTCAAGTTATTTGCTTATGTTTGTATCATAAGTATAATTGTGTCTTTACCTGCGATGTCAGGTTGATTAGGGGTTGTCTTCCCTTGTTTATTCATTCATTGTGTTTGACCTTTAGGGTCAGAGGTTGACAGTTCGGCGTGGGCCTATGGGAAGGTTTTTTAAGCGGGAGTGAGATATACTTCCGGGAAGCCGGGAGGTCCTGTTTTTCTGAAGGGACCAAGAGTCCATTGTTTTTCGGGGAGAATCTTCGAAGTAACTGCTATGGCAGTTTTCCCCAGTGAATCTCTGTGCGTCGGGATGACGACAGAATTCCTTGTGTAGTTCTGAGGATTCATTTACCAGGTAATACCGACCTTTATGCATTATTACGCTTTTCGGTGGCAGAACATGTAAAGGATTACCTAGGGTGAACAGCAGTTCACGGATCCGCCATTTCAGAACTTATATATTTGTGCTCGAGGTAGCCATCCAAGACTGTTAGTCTTATATTGTCCAGAAATCCAGTGACGAAGATATATTGTGGGAGCCGCAGATTGGCGGAACTTCTATCTACAATAAGTATTACTGCAGGGTTGATGATAACCTATTTAACAGAAGTACACGGCCGACGTCAGAACGAGGCCTGTGCTTCCGGCTATTATACTACAGCCTGATATGTGCAATTGGCAGGGAGTGCCAAGTTGCACCTGTGTGTCAAGGTAACTAAGGCATCTGACGCGTTTAGTCAGAGACGCCAAGGGCGACGCTACGAACTGTCATTATTGAAGAACTTTGCTATTGACCATGCACGTCTATTCTGATGTTTACCTTTTTGAATGCCAAATGTATACCTATCGATGTCAGGTCAGCATGACCTTGTTACACTGACTGTTCCTGTTGATATTATGTGTGTTCCCGTCAATAAATGTCTTGAAACATGCCTGCAGTGTCAAAGCATCCTCGATTACTGCATGTGAGAGTATGGGTTGCAGGATCTACATCTATACGAGCCTAAACACATTCGCGTCTTCATTCGCACCCACACTCAACTCATCATACGCTCGCACTACACATCTAACAACATGTAAACTGTCTTGGGCCAGTGATCACCTCAACAAGAAAAAAAAGACAGTTACAGTGTGCGTTCTAGGCAGACCACTGGCTAAACAGACAGTTCAACTTAAAATAATTGTGTCTGCTACTACAGCAGAATAATTTTGGTGTACAAGTCTTTCTCTGTGCGATATGGCATCTTCCAGTAGGCCTAAATCATTTAAAAGGAACCGCAATGTTTTGTCAATTGAAACGAAAACAGAAATTATCAAGAGACTAGGAAAAGGTGAAACTGTGTCTTCACTTGCGAGGATTTTCAATGTTGGGAAAGCTACCATCTCTGACATCAAAAGTAACAAGGATAAAATTATGAATTTTGCATCGAAATTGGATAGTGAAAATGGGTCGAAGAAACGTAAAACCATGAGAAATGCGAAAGATTTGAAATTGGAAGAGGCTTTGTATATATGATTTGTGCAAAGAAGAAGCAAAGGGGAACCTATCTCTGGCTCTCTATTGTGTGAAAAGGCACTTCAGTTCAACAATCAACTTGACGGTCCTCCTGACTTTAAGGCTAGCCAGGGATGGTTAAGAAACTTTAAATCTCATCATGGCATACGAGAATTGGAGATTCAAGGGGAATCTTTATCTAGCGATGCAACTGCCGCTGAAAATTTTAAAAGAAACATTCTTGGCTTTTTTGGAAGAAGATGGTTATTCACTCGATGATGTGTATAATGCCGACGAGACTGGCTTATACTGGAAATCATTGCCTCAACAATCACTTGCATCTCAGCGCGAAGCAGCTGCCCCTGGGTTTAAAAAGTGCAAAGAGAGAGTAACAATTTTGGTAGCCGCGAATGCCAGTGGAAGTCATCGTTTACCGGTGCTAATGATCGGCAAAACCAAAAAACCACGTTGTTTAAAGAATGTGACATATCTCCCATTGTGCTACAAAGCACAGAAGAGTGCTTGGATGAGTAGTGAAATATTTCTTGATTGGTATACAAATCAGTTCATCCCAAATGTGAAGAGGTTGAGAGAACAAGAAAAGAAGACTGGAAGAGTAATTCTTCTACTGGACAATGCACCATCTCATCCAGAGACGGATACATTGAATGCATTTGATGCAAATTTTAAAGTAATTTTTCTGCCTCCCAATGTAACAGCACTGATTCAACCAATGGATCAGGGTGTTATAGCAAAGCTTAAAAAGATGTACAAGAAGGAAGTCCTGCGTCGTTTATTGTTGGCTGAAGATGAAGAAAGTGTGGTGGCGTTTTCCAAAAAGCTTAATCTCAAAGACTGCTGCTATATGTTAGCTGATGCTTGGACCACCCTGTCACAAGATAATCTCAACAAGGCTTGGAATAGATTGCTTGGGAAAAAAGGAGGAAATGAAACTATGCAGTGGACACAAATGATGATTGTATAAATGAAGTTGTGGAACTCTTTCAAGCAATGCCTGGATTTTCGGACTGTGACAAAGATGATGCACACATGTGGCTAGAAGATAATAATGATTCTGGTTTTCAGTTTTTGAATGACGAAGAAATTTTGTCTTTTGTGCAAGAAGAAAACCAAATACATGTAGTGACCGATGACGAAGACTCCTCAGAAGTACATGATGTACTTGTATATTATGAAGAAAACCCAAAACGTCGACCAAGTCCTGAAGAGGCCTTTATAGCACTAGAAACAGCGATGGCTTGGTACGAGCAAGAAGATGACAGCTGTCCTACACAGCTTCTGCTGTTGAAGAGAATGCGGGACTTAGCAGCCAAAAGGAGACTATCCAGTTTGGTGCAAAAGAGGATTCCTCATTATTTTAAATAGTGGGCTACATCTGTGCAAGTACATGTATACGTTAGTTGCGCCTGGTTTTGAATCGTTTGTAATGTTATTTTGAAAACATTTCTCTTTCTTAAAAAAAATAATTAATAGAAGTAGTACATGCACTGCAGTGTAATGAAAGATTTTTGTGATACAGTGATCTAATACAGTGTGGGTATTATTATTACAGTACAAGTAAATATGTTTTATAGTGTATTTTCCTTGTGATGGTTAATTCTTTTTAGAAATATGTGTACATGAACTCGATACATTATGTAATCCAATTATCCGAACATTTGATTATCCGAACGATGCTCGGTCCCATGGGGTTCGGATAAATGGAGTTCTACTGTATAATTCATTCATTCATCACCTTACACCTCCTCAAGGAACATAAGCGTTCATCAAACTTCTGCCAAGTCTTCCTATTACATGTCTTCCTATCACATGTCTTCCTATCACATGTCTTCCTATCACATGTCTTCCTATCACATGTCATTAGATCTGTGTTATTCCATACCTTCCTCATTCCTTTCATGACTGAAAGATCATTAATAGTCGAGCTATTTCATTCACCGTCAGTTGGAACAAAATTATAAACAAATTAACTACCCACATGGCGGGGCGATGATTCAAATTAACTACCCACATGGCGGGGCGATGATTCAAATTAACTACCCACATGGCGGGGCGATGATTCAAATTAACTACCCACATGGCGGGGCGATGATTCAAATTAACTATCCACGTGGCAGGGCGGTGATTCAAATTAACTACCCACATGGTGGGGCGATGATTCAAATTAACTACCCACATGGCGGGGCGATGATTCCCATAATGATCGTTCCCTTCGTAGATTAAAGTGTTATCAATTCAAAAGGCTGCCGCTTCTGGTGATGGGTATCTGGGTGAACAAAGAACTAATAGGACTCCTGCTCCTTCAAGCATGTCCTAACAGGCTACTGATACGAGCTTTTACATGAGGCTGGCAATTTCTTCCTGTAATAAACATTGCTACAGAAATAAGAGCTGCAAGAACGTCTGCATGCTTTAGTTCAGGTGTCCTACAAAGTGGCCAGATTCAGTGGTGGCTGCGTGTTCCAAAGAGAGTTTTTGAGGAGGGGGTTGTTTTTGAGGAGAAGGTTGTTTCTGAGGAGAGGGTTGTTTTTGAGGAGAGGGTTGTCTTTTTTAGGAGAGGGTTGTTTTTGAGGAGGGGTTGTTTCTGAAGAGAGGGTTGTTTTTGAGGAGATGGTTGTCTTTTGTAGGAGAGGGTTGTTTTTGAGGAGGGGATGTTTCTGAGGAGAGAGTTAATTCTGAGCAGGGTGTTGCTTCTGAGGAGGGGGTTGTTTCTGAGGAGGCAAAGAAAGAATAGCACAAATGCTCCCATGAGGTCTGTCGTAAAAAGCATCATTTTCTTTTGCGCTCCATACGGAGCATACAGCCACAAATGTAGCTGGTCCACTTGCAAGAAGCCTACACCAAGCATTCAAATGTTCTTCCCTTTTGTTTCTTATGGCCCCCCCCCCCCCCTTCTGAGCCTCATTTACTTCTGTGGGCCCCTCAAAGTCGATGTTAGCTAGATAAAAGTACCTTACCATCTTGCTGTGGCCCCCTAGAAATATGGTATCCCCCCCCCCCCCCTAGTGGGCTATATGGCCTTCGTTGAGAACCACTGGTTTCAATGAATTTCACACTATTGTACTGTAATAAATATGTATATTGAATAGGTTGGAATTTAATTATTACACTTATCACCTTCTTGCAGCGAAGAGGGAGGAAGGAACAGAACAGAAATTATATATTCACATCCATCTAACCTCAGAAAAAATTCTTTCCAGTAGCTATTCTTCCTATACTAATGGTCACCTTAACTTCACTATTCACATTTCTAACAAAAGCTTAAGTTCTACCAGTAGCAGTTATTCCAGCCCTAAAAGTCATCTGTCTTGCTGTTCACTTTTCTATCCGAAGTAACAAGAAGAGACATGGTCCGCAACCAGACGATATGTCAAAGCCTAAAAACCCAACCCCTGCAGACTCAAGTAGAACTGTCCCAACCAAGATGGTTTGGCCATGTCTGCAGAATGGGAGAAGATCGGCTACCACTACAAGCATGGGAAACTAAGAGCTAGGGATCCAGACCTCCAGGACGACCCAGAGTCCACTGGGAGGACAACTTTAGACAATCTCTGAAGGACCGAGGACAAGAATGGAACCAGGCCAGGAGGAGGACAGCCGATAGGATAGTATGGCGCTCTCTCTTCCAAACCTCTACATCTCACGGTAGAAGGGGAACGACTAAGTAAGTAAGTAAGTAAAATTCCTACCAGTAGCTATTCTTCCAGCACTAACAATCGGATGTTGTGGCTGTTCACATTTCTGTCTACAATATAAATGCTTGCTAACAGTAATTTATAACTCATCGTTATCTATTTTATTATTCACATCCATCTACCCACTGCGAGAATTCCTACCAGTTGAAAGTCTTCCAGCCTGGATGGTCATTTATCTATTCACATTGATTTATCTACAGCATAAATTGCTACATCTCTTCAAGTCTATCTGGGCTATTCACATTTCTATCCCCATTATACATTTCTAGCAATAGCAGTTCTTTCAGCCATCATGGTCGTTAATTTCTGTTATTAGCATTTCTATTCACAGTATACATTATTAACAGCAGCATTTCATCCAACCTTAATGGTCGTCTATCTTGATTATTCACATCGATCTATCCACAGCGTAATTCCCTACCTGTAGTAGTTCTTTCAGTCTAAATGGTCACTTACCTATTCACATCGATCTATCCGTAGTATGAATTCTTACTTATATCAGTTCTCACTGCCCTAATAGTAGTCTATCTTTGCTGTTCACGTTCCTACCCACAGAGCCAATATCTTACCAGTAGCAACTCTTCTAACACTAATGACCATCGTATATTGGCAATTCACATTGTTATCCGCAGTATTAATTCCGACCAATAGCAATTCTTTCAGCCCTAATAGTAGTCTACCGTAGCTTTTCACATTGTTATCCACAGTATAAATTCCTACCAATAGCTATTCTTCCATGCCAACCGGCAAAAGTCTTGACTATTCACATCGGTCTATCCATAGGTACAAATTCCTACCAGTAGCAGTTCGTTCAGCACTAATTGTCGTGTATCTTGACTATTCACATAGATCTATCTATACACAGTACCAATTCCTACCAGCTGCTGGTCGTTCAGTATTAATAGTTGTATATCTTGACTATTCACATCGATCTATCCACAGTACAAATTCCTACCAGTAGCGGTTCTTCCAGCCTTGATGGTCGTAGTGGGATTGCTTGGTGGAGCTTCATACGTCAACATTTTCTACCTCATTTTACACGACAGCTGCTTCCCCAACAAAGACCGAGAACTTTGTGTTAATCTGACGGGCATCTTTGTTACTCTAGGTTTGTTGAGCAGATAATGTTAGTTAATATAGAAAATTCTAACTGATATAGATAATTCTAACTAATAAACCATCTATTCCCGTCTCACAAAACGTGTCTGAGAAAACCCCAAACTCGCAATGAAGTCCGAAGCTGTTGTATATTAAGCCTGGCGTCACCAGCACGCATCTAATGCCAGTGAGACATGGACATGCTATGCTAAGCAAGAAAAGAGGCTCAGTACCTTCTGTCTACTCCATATCTTGGTTATTACGTGTAAGGACAAAATGACAAATGTCGAGGTGCTGTCATGTGCTGGCCTTCAAAGCATGTATACACTGCTTAGACAGTGCATATTATGCTGGCTTGGTCATGTCCGCCGCATGGAAGATGGTCGCATGCCCAAAGATGTTTTCAACGGACAACTGGCAGATGGCAACAGAGCAGCCAAGTAACTGCAGCTGAAGTTTACAGAATTGTTCACGAGAGTATTGAAGGCAATGGACATACATTCAGCAGTCTGGGAGGACGAATCTATCGATGACACCAAATGGAGATGCTCTGTACGCTTCCCCCCCCTCCCCCCCCTTCAGATTGGGCGAAAAGCTGTTACAATAAGCAGAAGAGAAAACAACATGCTGAAAGGAACATCAGGCACACAAAAAAAAAAAAAAAAAAAAGCAGCCGAAGGCTATAACCTCAAGCATTCATCAGCCCCATGGTGAGTTAAGACTGGAGGGGATTACTAGCTAATATAGGGAATTATAGCTCACATTGATAATTCTAGTTATTATAGATAACTCTAGCCAATATAGATAATGCTAGCTAATATAGATAATTCTAGATAAAGTAGATGATTCTAGCTAATGTAGATACCATAACCAACACTGGTTTTTTTTTTTCCTTCTGTTGCCATAGCCAGCTACCTGAACAATAAGAGTTACAATAAGAACACTATAGATATGCAGAGAGGCTAAGGAAAATTCACTGATTGCTTTGTCAGTCATCGGCCAAGGATCAAAGAAGAAGATTTGTGGAGAACGAAATAATAACAACAACCAAAGAAAAGCAAAAATGTAATGAGGTCAAGCATTGATATAGACGGATAGACAGATAAATAGATATATAGATAGATAGGTAAATAGATAGACAGACAGACAGGTAGGTTGGTAGGTAGGTAGATAGATATATAGCTAGCTAGCTAGATAGATAGATAGATAAAAACATACATAGATAATTAGATAGATAAATAGAGACAGATAACGGAGCAAATCACTAAACCATACAACTCTATTCACAGGGATTGTCCTTGGCTCTGGACTTCAGACGGTTCTGTCTGTAACAGTTCTGAAGGATGACTAAACCAGTTATTTGACAAAATTAAACATCCAAGATGGAAGAAAGAAATATTGACATCAATTAAACAAAAAACAGATGAAAATTTGTGTTATGTTGTGAATTTATTTACCCGTATCTTGTAAGTCAAAAATCTATTATATATCAATCATTATACCACAATTAATACACAAATTAAAACATAAAGCAGCAGGAGACACCCACAGAGCTTCTGTTTCGTGTCACTGCTAGACTAGTACTCATCCTTTGGCTGGTAACACGGATGTCAAGGCTGGTGTTTAGCCGACATGCGAGAGGACAATCATAAAGATTCTGCAAAATATGGAGCAGAAATATAATCATTAATTGCAATAATTTAGTCATTAATTACAATAATGAAGTCAATAAAATGAGCTTCAAGCTAAATCCAGTCTTCTAAACGTGCAGTAGATACTGCAATGTTAAGGCATTGGCTTCACTACTTCCCTCTCCCTAGGGTCATTTTTGATGGATATATTTACTTGTATGTATGTATGTATAGTTTAGTTTCGTTTGGTTTTAAGGACTATCTTCACTGCACACGGACAATTCCATCAGTGCTACGATCTCCTCCCTTAGGTCACTCAAGGAGGATCTCAGCACAGTGCACGAACTCCGTAGTACCGGCGAGAATGCCAATGTTTGTATGTAGGAATCACACATTCTATAAATATATTTGATGGGTAGGTTTCTAATTTTAAAATTTTTGCCAGGCCACCGGCCTTATGGCCTACTCTTTACGATTTCCAACTGCCGAGGGATTTTTAACGTACGCAACTTGCACACGGGACCTCCTATTTTTTTGCCCTTATCCGAGAAGGCTAGGCATCTGATCTCACTACCCATGAGATCAGGAGGGAGATGACATCATTAGGACCATTTGTTCTGAAAAAAAATTTCCATAAATTATATTCCCTCTACTGAGAATCGAACCCAGTATGTATAGAACCACCAATAAATTCTTTCTTGCTAACTTTCTTGTTAATGTTGTTTTGCAATGTCCGTTCAAGCAACTATTTATTTTTTTCTTTTTATATGTACAACGTAAGGACTACTTTTTTTATATGTACAATGTAGGGACTACTTTCTATTGTTATATTCATATCGCTATGAAATCAGTTTTTAATGTGAAAGGAAATGATCATCCTTATAGAGTTACTAATGCAGCTAATTCTCTTACATGGAGCCTATACGAAAACATTCATGTGATCATACAGGGATGGTTTCTTTAGCAATTCATTTTCCGCGATGAGGTTGCTTGCCCTATGTACAACCACATGTATCCGCATCTTGCAACATGCATGAAGCAGTAGAAGTCATTTTCTTTCTTTGTTTTCATCAGCATCAGCACTATCATTATCACCGTCATCATCATCATCAACATCTTAATCATCATCACCACAATCATCATCATCATAATCAACTTCATAATCATCACCACCATCATCACCACCATCATCATTATAATCACCATCATCATCACCACCTTCTTCACCACCATCTTCACCACCATCATCACCACCATCATCACTACCATCATAACCACCATCATCAATACCATTACCACAATCATCACCACCACTATCATCCCCATCATCATCACCACTAACATCACCGCCATCATCTCTACCATCGTCACCACCATCATCACCACCAAAATCTTCACCACCATCATCATCACTACCATCGTTACTACCAACACCATCATCATCACCACCATCATCACAATCATCACCACTAACATCACCATCATCACCACCATCGTCACCGTCATAATCACCACCATCATCATCACTACCAACATTACTACCATCATCATCATCATCATCAACACCATCATAATCATCACCGTCACAATCATCATCATGATTACCCTTCAGGTACAGTAGGAAAAGGGACCTTCCACAAACTCAAGCCAAATCCTCCAGTCACGTACCATCAATTGAAGGTTTTTCCATTGCTTTTTCATCATTTTCATTTCTGCTTCCATTTACCTTACCCGTTGTATTTTAGGTCTACATATACTTCTCTTGGACGCTGGCGATCGATAGGATACACACTGAGGAAACCTGTTGATTGCATTACGAGGCAGTCCTTGTTCTGGAACCCCCGGGGAAAAAACAGCAAAGATAGACCAAAAAACGGAGACAGAAGTGAAAGTTATGAGGAAGACAAGAACTTTAGCTGATGGCACGTGACAGGAGGGATTTGCATGTGTTTGTTGAAGGCCTATCTTCTTCAGGGAGCTAAAGGTTATTGACTGATTATACTTCTCTTTTCCTGGGTGTTCCAGAACAAAGACTACATTGTAGTGCTGTTTGTATTTTTCTGAGATTGTATCCTATACAGCTCCAGCGTTTTTTTTTTCTCATCTCTTGTTCCACTGATACAAGTATGGTTCTTGTCATCACTTAATGATTTTGTCATACCTCTTCAACCTTTCTATTCTACGCAAGCAGCCAATTATAAGTCTGAATTTTCTTGGTTTTTTTTTAATTGTTGTTGTTGTTTTTGGTTGTTGACGGTCTCCATGTTTCAGAGCCATACAATTGTAGTGAATTTCTAAATACAATATCTAAATTAGAATATAACAGTATAGGGCATAAAGGCAAAGATAAGATATTACTAAACAATTTCTGCTAGACCGGTTGGTGTCGCCTACGCCTTCAGATTATTGTTTGCTAACGAATGGCCGAACAAAACGGTACCCAATACTTTTCAAATTCGTCCTTGACATAAACACCCACTTTTCCAAGTTCTAAGAAATATTTGCCTAAAACTGCATTTGGGGAAAGGAGGGGAAAGGCTAGAAAAACACGCGCAAAGCACGTCTCAATTGGTTCTAAGTCTACAACCAACTTGCACGCTTTGCCTTATAGGTTTCCCCAAATACAATGAAAAAGTTAGAATTGTGGACACTACGGTCATGGAAACTTGTTAAGCTCTTACAGTAGAACTCCATTTATCCGAACCCCATGGGACCGAGCATCGTTCGGATAATCAAATGTTCGGATAATTGGATTACATAATGTATCGAGTACATGTACACATATTTCTAAAAAATAATTAACCATCACAAGGAAAATACACTATAAAACATATTTACTTGTACTGTAATAATAATACCCACACTGTATTAGATCACTGTATCACCAAAATCTTTTATTACACTGCAGTGCATGTACTACTTGTATTAATTATTTTTGTTAAGAAAGAGAAATGTTTTCAAAATAACATTACAAACGATTCAAAACCAGGCGCAACTTACGTATACATGTACTTGCACAGATGTAGCCCACTATTTAAAATAATGAGGAATCCTCTTTTGCACCAAACTGGATAGTCTCCTTTTGGCTGCTAAGTCCCGCATTCTCTTCAACAGCAGAAGCTGTGTAGGACAGCTGTCATCTTCTTGCTCGTACCAAGCCATCGCTGTTTCTAGTGCTATAAAGGCCTCTTCAGGACTTGGTCGACGTTTTGGTTTTTCTTCATAATCTACAAGTACATCGTGTACTTCTGAGGAGTCTTCATCATCGGTCACTACATGTATTTGGTTTTCTTCTTGCACAAAAGACAAAATTTCTTCGTCATTCAAAAACTGAAAACCAGAATCATTATCATCTTCTAGCCACATGTGTGCATCATCTTTGTCACAGTCCGAAAATCCGGGCATTGCTTGAAACAGTTCCACAACTTCATTTATACAATCATCATTTGTGTCCACTGCAGTAGTTTCATTTCCTCCTTTTTTCCCAAGCAATCTACTCCAAGCCTTGTTGAGATTATCTTGTGACAGTGTGGTCCAAGCATCAGCTAACATATAGAAGCAGTCTTTGAGATTAAGCTTTTTGGAAAACGCCACCACACTTTCTTCATCTTCAGCCAACAATAAACGACGCAGGACTTCCTTCTTGTACATCTTTTTAAGCTTTGCTATAACACCCTGATCCATTGGTTGAATCAGTGCTGTTACATTGGGAGGCAGAAAAATTACTTTAAAATTTGCATCAACTGCATTCAATGTATCCGTCTCTGGATGAGATGGTGCATTGTCCAGTAGAAGAATTACTTTTCCAGTTTTCTTTTCTTGTTCTCTCAACCTCTTCACATTTGGGATGAACTGATTTGTATACGAATCAAGAAATATTTCACTATTCATCCAAGCACTCTTCTGTGCTTTGTAACACAATGGGAGACATGTCACATTCTTTAAACAACGTGGTTTTTTGGCTTTGCCGATCATTAGCACCGGTAAACGATGACTTCCACTGGCATTCGCGGCTACCAAAATTGTTACTCTCTCTTTGCACTTTTTAAACCCAGGGGCAGCTGCTTCGCGCTGAGATGCAAGTGATTTTTGAGGCAATGATTTCCAGTATAAGCCAGTCTCATCGGCATTATACACATCATCGAGTGAATAACCTTCTTCTTCCAAAAAAGCCAAGAAAGTTTCTTTAAAATTTTTTAGCGGCAGTTGCATCGCTAGATAAAGATTCCCCTTGAATCTCCAATTCTCGTATGCCATGACGAGATTTAAAGTTTCTTAACCATCCCTGGCTAGCCTTAAAGTCAGGAGGACCGTCAAGTTGATTGTTGAACTGAAGTGCCTTTTCACACAACAGAGAACCAGAGATAGGTTCCCCTTTGCTTCTTCTTTGCACAAACCATATATACAAAGCCTCTTCCAAGTTCACATCTTTCGCATTTCTCATGGTTTTACGTTTCTTCGACCCATTTTCACTATCAAATTTCGATGCAAAACTCATAATTTTATCCTTGTTACTTTTGATGTCAGAGACGGTAGCTTTCCCAACATTGAAAATCCTCGCAAGTGAAGACACAGTTTCACCTTGTCCTAGTCTCTTGATAATTTCTGTTTTCGTTTCAATTGACAAAACATTGCGGTTCCTTTTATATGCTTTAGGCCTACTGGGAGGTGCCATATCGCACAGAGAAATACTTGTACACCAAAATTATTCTGCTGTAGTAGCAGACACAATTATTTTAAGTTGAACTGTCTGTTTAGCCAGTGTTCTACCTAGAACGCACACGTACTTTGGATTGGTAAACCAGATATTAACTGACTTTATGATCTAACTGACTTCCTGTACGTAAGCGACCGACCATTAGCCATCCCATTCTCTACAAATTGTTCGCACACATTTGAAGTTTGCCGCATCAAAAGATTCAGAATTTTAGTCTAACGTGACTGTGGCATCTGATTTTTTTTTTTTTTTTTCTGGAAAAAGTGTTCGGATAATTGGATGTTCGGATAATTGGGGTTCGGATAAATGGAGTTCTACTGTATTATGAATGACCTAAGCTCTCGTATTGTGCTTGATATTACATGGAAAAAGAGTGAACGAGAGGTAGTTTAAAAATAAACAACTAACATAGAAAAAAAGATAAAATTTTGAACCAAACCACATAGCCCCTTAAAAATCGTAGATTCGTGTACCTGAAGACTTGCTGACCAAGAATATGTTATTAGTTATATAAATAGTCCCTTAACTAATCAACTATTGATAAAACCATACATAGAGATCAGAGATACTGTCAGGTTAAGTCATATCTGCTTAGATTGGATCGCATATTTTTGGGGAAAAAAGTAGGTGACAGATAGGCTAGGATAGTACAGTGAATCCGATTGGGTGGCATTTGAAGTGAGACGAAATATTATTGGCTGACATTTGAATAAACATAAATAGCCTAGTAACGTAGAAAGGTTTGAATGATATTTTTTGAAAGACTGTTTACCCTTGTAAAATTAAGAGTGATTGGCTAACTGAATCGGTATTGTCAGAATAAGCGTTAGGGGGGACGCCATTACTAGAAAAGTTTCACCAGTGATAGATGAGATCAGGCTGTGCTTTTAAATACAATTTCTGGGCAGCCTGGACAACAAAACAGATCGAAACTGTGTCAGTCATCGTCTCTGTGTATTTCATTGAACAAATTGTGGTAAGATTGACATTTATTAATCTGTATTTTATATAAAAATTGAATGTGAAATAATAATATATGTCTGGACATGAGTGGGTCTATAGCGAACATGAGGCAAAGCCTAAAGATTGATCCACCATGTGATAAACTGTCAGAGAGGTGTAAAACTACAAGAATATGTATGAGTGTCATAAAGGAGCATAACACCTATCCTATTATATGGAAGAGATTACAGCTGGAATTGCAGTGGCGTTGTAACTATTAGGGGAGAGGAATACTGGTGTACATTGTTACATCAAAAGAAAATGGTGGCCTAGGTTTGTATAAGGATATGACCCTTTTGTTTGTTTGTAATGTACATGTCCTTAACTGTGGGCTATTAGTGTATGCTAGATATTACGAAGGATGCATACCTTCACATTTCAGAGGTCCTGGGTACTGACGTTAATGTGGTACCAAACGCTTGAAAACTGATTGATTCAGGACTCTGCCTGTTTACTGCGAGCCCATGCTAGTGGCCATTGCCTATCAAACAGGGAACAGATTGTCAAGCGAGCAGAGGAAAGGTTCAACCTGTATTCTACTGCCAAGATAAGTTCTCATTCGGCACCTGAGAGCTCAACTACAGAACTTTATAAGAAGAAATATAAAAAGTGACAGTGAATAAAATTGGGACAAATATTTAATAGTTCCACAAGTGACAAATAGAAACAAACATTACTAAAAGGGTATGATTTCAAACAACAACCTAGTGGTACTACCAGTATTACCTTAAAGTAGGAGAACACTACAGACGGATACAGTGCAAACCGCTTAAGGCGATCTCGGATGTGGCGAATTTCTGTTGTGAAGAACAATTTGTTTATCCCCGGCAATTTTTCTTCTTTGTCTTTGTAAAAAAAATGTCCGGTTAAGCGGAATCCGTTTATCACGAATTTTCGGATATGCCGAACGATTAAACGTGTCCCGACTATATAATTTGATCTGCTTAAGGCGAACTTTTTATCAAATACAGTACCTGGACATTTGTACAACTTTTCGGCTATTTTCGGAAATTGCGCGCTTCGTCAGTGTTAGAATTTGAGTTATTTCCCCTCTAAAAATGGCTGGAAAGTTAAAATCCATATCTTTGAAAAGAAAGATTGAGCTAGTACAAGAAGTGGAAAATAGTGGCAAAAAGAAAATGGAAATAGCAAAGGAATTCGACATTCAAAAATCAACGCTTTCAGGAATCATAAAAAATAAGGATCGGTACAGAAAAATGTTTTATGGTGGACAAGTTGATTGTCACAGAATGACGAACCGAAAAGCGACGTGTGATGTGGTTGACACGGCACTCCTAAAATGGTTCACCATGGCGAGATCAGCAAATGTTCCTGTAAATGGACCTATATTAACTGCAAAGGCAGAAGAGTTAGCACTTCTGGAAGGTCGGACTGGCTGGAAATGTAGTCCTGGCTGGTTGGGTTGTTTTAAAAAACGGCACATTACTTACAAAGCCGCGGTAGCATAGTGGCTAGTGCACTGGCTTCCTAGCGCAGTAGTCTATGGTTCGATCCCCAGATGAGGTGGGAATTTTTATGTTGCAAACGGCTCCTGGGTCGACCCAGCCCCAAATGGGTACCAGAGCAACCCTGTGAAGGTTAAGGCGGCCGGCGTGATGCCAACCACATTACCCCTAGTGTGCCGACGGTCAAGATAATATGGGCCTAACACCATATTCCCAATATGCCTCAATGGGCGTGTAACGGGTTCCTTTACCTTTTTTTTTTTTGGTGTGGGGAAAGGCATTCTGTTAATGAAATGACTACCTAGTCATGGACGGAGGAGGTGCTAAAACCAGCCATGAGTAGGTATAATTCCGTTGATGTGTTTAATGCTGATGAAACTGGATTGTTTTGGAGATTGCTGCCTGACAAGACTGTTTCCTTCAGAAATGAAAAGTGCCGAGGGGGGGGGGGGGGGGGGGGGGGGGGGGGGCGGGGGGGGGTGGATGGAAAGAAAGAATCACAATTGTTGTGTGTACAAATATGGATGGTTCAGATAAATTGCCATTACTTGAAATCGGTAAATTAAAAAATCCACGCTGTTTTAAAGGTTTAAAAAAATGGTGTGTTGATTATGCAGCTAATTCAATAGCCTGGATGACATCATACATTTTCGCCAAGTGGCTATATGCATTTGATCATTCTATGGAACGTCAACATCACAAAGTTCTTTTGGTGCTTTACAACTGTTCAGCCCACACAAATGTTCAAAATCTAAAAGCAACAGAATTTTTATTTTTACCACCAAATGCGACATCCAAACTTCAGCTTTGTGACCAAGGTATTATTCAAAATCTGAAGGTTCATTATAGGTCAGCAATGTTGTCCAAACTTGTAGGTCACATTGATGCAGTACAGAGGAAAATTACAGACTTTTTCATTTAAGAGTGCTTTATCATTTAAGAGTGTGCAAATTCTAGAGATAATGATGACTGTGGGTTAACGGTAAAAACTATTTCACAGTTGGAAGTTTCAAATTGCATGGATAAAACTAACATGTATATAATGCAAGCTGGATGCCAAGATGATTTAATTTATCATTTCTTTGAATTTAAGGATGTCATGGAAAGATATTTTTATTAACTCAAGTACAGGTACTAAGTAAGATACAGAGGAAAATTGCAGCTTTTTCATTTCAAAAGTGTAAAAAGTGCTGTTATTCTCTAGATATTTGTGCCAACTTTGTACATTAACACTTTGGTGATTTACATATTTTCTGTGTCATACATCTGTCATATTCAACGCTAATTCATTATTGTATTGTACGTTGTAAATGCATTACCATATGCTTGAACTCTTATCTGGATGAGAGGAATTTCTGATAAGAAGAACTATTTCTTGAGTCCCAGGTGAGTTCTCCTTATCAGGTCTGCACTGTATTAGAAAAATATTTTATGTATGGACAGAGGATCTATTGTGCTATTTGACTGATGTAAATGATTATTTTGATTTCACTTTTAAATTGTCAATCCTGATTCCAAATAAATTAGAATCAGGATAATAAAATTGTAAAAATTATCTTTACACAACTTTCAAACACGGTCTTAAATAAGATAGCCTTTTAAAGTGTCGTTTGTATGTTATTGTGTTAGTACTGTGTGCTGTTGTGAATAATAAACTATTTGTTTGTATGTTTGTTGATTTTGGTATATTACACTCTACATTCATAACCCTAGACACTAAACGAAATCATTTAATATAATAATAAATACCGTACATTTTGAATGAGATAAAAGAGGTGGTAGCGGAAAGGTACCCTGAAAAGTTCACAATACTATTGGGTAAATTCAGGGACCTTCATAGCTAATCTCATTTATTAATATATTAATACCTAACAACAAATTCATAACATCAAATCCACCACAACAATAGCACTTGCTTTATATTTGAGTTGAACGTTCTGACTTCCGTGAAGTCCCTGTATTTCACAGTGCAATGAAGTCTCTTGCCTTTCGGAACATTCTTTTGATATTACTGACTGACCCTCCAACTTTATCTATATTGCTGTCAAATAGTTGTTTGGTTTGGTTCGGTTTGGTTTGAAGGACTATCTTCATTGCACACGGACAACTCCATCAGTGCTCCGATCTCCTCCCTTATATCACACATGGATGATCTCAGCATAGTGCACGAACTCCGTAGCACCGGTGAGAATTCCAATGTGTGTATAGAGGAATCAGACATTCTATAAATATTTTTGTAGTGGGTAGGTTTCTAATTTTTAAATTTTTGCTAGGGCAGAGGCCTTATGGCCTACTCTTTACGATTTCCAACTGCCATGGGATTTTTAACGTGAGCAGCCATTTTTTCACCCTTATCCGAGAAGGCTAGGCATCCGTCTCACTACCCAGGAGACCAGGGGGAGTATGACATAATTAAGACCACTGGTTTCCATAACTTATATTCCCTCTACTGAGAATCGAACCCAATACCTTCAGAATTCGACGCGGACGCCATACCTATTAGCCACTCCGACCCCCGAGATATATATACGATTCTACATCTGGGAATGGTGTTATAGTCAGATAATTCAACTTACGTGTGAAATTCAGATTTCTCAATTTCATTATCGCTATCCGCGTCAGCAAGTTTGAAAACGGTATCTATGTCAGACTTGGAGACTTCGCCATTTTGATCTTGATCAAAGAGACCAAACAGGACATTCTCATGACCTAGATTTAAAATTATTTTTAAAAAAAGCTGAATAAACAAATCGATACAATCATTTAACTAAGATGATTCATTGCATCATCGTTGCATTTAATCAACACTCTTTAGCTCCCCAAGGAGCATAGACCTTCAACAAACACATGCCAAGTCCTCTTGTCACGTGACATCAGCTCCAGTTCTTTAAACATCTTCCTCATTATTTTCACTTCTATCTCCAGTTCTCTTCTCCATGTGTTTTTTGTTTGTCTACCTCTGCCTATCTTACCCTGGGGATTTTAGAACAAGGACTGCAGGTTTCCTCAATGTGTGTTCTATCCATCGCCAGCGTCTTCTTCTCATCTCTTGTTCCATTGGTACTTGTCACTGATGTCATCAGTTGTACACTGATGACCTTGTCATACCATTTCAATCCTTCTGTTCAACGCAACAACCCATTTTATGAATGTATGTAGTTTTTGGCTGTTGTTTTTGTTGTTCTCCATGTTTCAGAGCCATACAATAGGACTGACTTGACATCGGAGCTGAAGAATCTTATTATTTTCAGAAGATAATGCAAGTATTTAAATATCGATAAATCTATCAAGTCTTCAAAAACATGTTAATGTTGACAATGAAGGATTAACAAATAAACAGGCGTCTTATAACAACACTATTCATCCGATTGGCGTAGAGAGCTGTCCACTCGCAGTTACCAGGTTCCTGAAACGAAATCTGACACTCCAGTCTACCCAGCTGTAAATGGATACCTGACTTTGTTATTAAGTTAGGAAAGGCAAAGACAGTAAGAAAGGGCACTGAAACTCCACCTCATAAATCTGGACCTAGTATAGTAAAGTTTTTAACACTTCAATTCCCTACGGCAGTACCTGCTAAGGGACTACCTTTATCATTTGTGTTAGGAAGCCGCGCTGGTGTAATGGTTACCACATTGCGCTGGCGATCAGGTATTCAAGGTTCAAGCCCGGGCATGGACATTTGAAGAGTGTCATCGACCGGGATTTTGACTGAATAACCTGAACGGCTCCTGAGATAAACCCTCTGTGGATGGGAAGGAGCGAAACTTCTGACCGGGTTGGAAGGAAAGTCAACAGGCTTCCCAGCCTCGCAATGACATGTCATTGTGACGTGTAATGGAAAAAGAGTCTACTGTAATCTGACAGCCTATTGTAACCTCCTAGCTGCTCTGTGATTTGCTAGCTAAATACATGCATTATACTGTCTGTCTTTACTTACACAGCTACTCTTTCATCACGCCTCTTTTCTTTTAACACGCACTAACACAGTGATTACAAACTTCGTGACCTGTCAGTCATAACAGGAAAGCAAATAAGGTTCATTTACCTCATCCACTCACGCGAGCTTCATCTGTCAATCATAATACCTCTCAGACAGACAGCACGTGACAAAGACGAATCACAGACCCTTTTGAAGTTTTACTCAGGGACATTTAATAATCCCCTGTGCTCTTTGATCTCGAGACACGGGCATTTTAAAGAGTAACCCGATAGCCGTAAGTAAAGCCTCTGATGTCGGTCAAGAGCGTCAGACGAGAGATTCTGGTAACTAAATCGTAAGCTTTCATCTTGAGTGCTAGTTTCTAAATTCTTTCTCACAGTAGCGTGAAATTAACAACATTAGAGATCAGAGCAATTTAATGATATATATACTGATGTTTTCTTAACCCAACCATCAGAAGTCAGTCAGAATTTTGAATATTCTAGCGCGCAGTCCTAGAACCCATTCTTGTGGATATGGTGTATTGATTCGTGGAGAGTTTTTATTCTGAATTTTCTGGTAAAAGGATAATAGTGCTAATGATTTAAAAAGTGATAGCTTAACATGTATTCTTCACTTAGATTTTTCTCGATAGTAAAACGAGTGAAATAAAGTAACGCGTAGCGATTTTATACCAGATATTCTATTAAAATGTTAAATCACGCCACCCGCTACCCACATACCTTAGACGGTAATTAGGTTAACAGTGTAGGTAGACAGGACACTTAATCTCTACAGGAGAGAGATAAACCCGACGGTTTAGCTGACCGGACTTATAGGCATTAAAGCGACTGATAGTGGGAGTATAGAAATACACGATATATTTCATTGTGTATATTTGTTATTATAGTACTTAATATTTTAATACCATACGACAAAACTAACGGATGCCGACAATTTAAAAGCTATTTAATGACAGGCGATCATTGTTTAGGGAGCGCGTATGGAGAAATTAAATAATAATTAACATTGTACTCTGACCGCCGGCGCGAGCAGAGGCGGGCGAGTTAACATAACTCAGCCCGACCGAACACAGCGCCAGCGACGTCTGGTAGCGTTTAGGCGTAAGGAAATACCGTGTGCCTTTTAAACCTAGTCAGGACTGACGGAGTGGAGAAGAAATCGTCTTGTCCCCATCTGTGTGTAAATATAGTAGTAGCATTTTTTTCCATAAATGTTTCTTGTAAACTTTGCAGACCTGATCACAAGGGCGTCCAGAGGTCTTCTTCTGTTTGTTACTTTTCTCCAGTACTTGGCTTGTGCGTTACTAATTTCATATAGAAACGTTCACTCGCCAAATGGTATTTGAGATTAATAAAATGTAACCACTGGACTTACCAAATCCAGAGTTATATTTTTACCAGCCACAGTGTTACATAGAACATTATTTTCATTCCCGACTCCTGACAGTCGTAATTCCAGTGGAGTATCTCCCTAGATACATACTCTGTGCAGAATCGGCGCTCTAACACAGAGTTGGCCGATAGAAGAACCATCATCATCACATGTAACAATTTTTAGCAACCAGATGTTTCCCAATACTGGAAGATTTTTCCCTGTGAAAGGGTGGACCTCAAGAACTCTCACAGTTTTCACTATTTGTAGTAACACTTATATCCAGGAGAAGCACCATATTAGGCGTTCACCTCTCTAGTTAGTTCTGGGATGAACTGGGGCCAATTTGGATCTGCGACAACTGGGGTGACAGAATATTAAGTGAAACAGATAATATATTCATGGAATAATTCTATTACCAAGGGATATTACAGACCTACCATACCAGGCAATTAGGTAAGAGTGTGAGAGTGGCCACTGTTTGAGAGAGTGTGTGAGTATTTTCCTTGTTTGCTGGAAACTATCCATATATCTGATTTGTCTAAATTGTGTTTACTTTACTGGGTCTCATAGAGTACCAATACTGTTCATTCTGTAACAGAGCGCTAACCTTCAACCTTTGGGTTAATAATCTTTGGGTTTTTTCTCCATTCGGGGAGGGTGCACTTTTTCTGCTTTATTTTATATTATGCATGTAAATGCCTCTTTGATCTTTTCCTTGAGATATTTTGATGTTGTCAAGTCTAAATGATAATAAACTACAAAGAAACTTACCTTTATGTGTTGGTCAAACCCATACCCATTTATCGGTAGATTTTCACGTTTGTGTGTCTTGTTGTCACATAGCTGTGTGTGTGTAGAGTAACTTATCTATTCTTGATCGAGAGGAAAAGGCTGTCTGGTAATAAAAGTACATTCGTACGGATAGGCTGGAGGAGATAACCTAATCACTCCAGAGACATATCTTTCCCTCAATCTACCACCTGTGAAATCTATTTTCTATACCTTTTCTCGCGTATCTGTCGACATCCACTCTACTTAGACAGGACAAATAAAACAATTAACCTTCCGTACGATAATCATTGGGCCGAAGGGCTGAAAGCCCAAGTGCCGCTGGTAAACAAAAAACAAAAAAAACCTTATGTGTTAATCTCATAGTAGGCATAGCTGCAAAGTAACATCGACAAAGAAGAAAGTGTGTTTCAAAGTGACATAGCTTAGATCAGTGTTTCTCAACCTTTTTGTGTTATCTCATAGTAGGCCAAGCTGCAAAGTAACATCGACAAAGAAGAAAGTATGTATCATGATGTCATTGCTTAGATCAGTGTTTCTCATCCTTTTTGTGTTCACGGCACACTTTTCAATATTGTTAAAATTTGCGGCACACCTATCTGACTTCGCGCCTGAAAAAATAATGACAGTGATACATACTAAATTAAATACACTAATTTGTGGGTACTTCAGAATAAAGAAAACCCAATTCGATTTTCTTTTAATTGTTTAAAATAATTAGAACATATGTTCTGAAAAAAAGTTTTTCATAAAAACCTGGTGGTCCTAATGCGATGCTTGGGCTTGATGCTTTTCAGTAATTTCTTGAATAGTATCGTGTATTTGAGATAATCAATCAATCAATACCCTTTAGCTTCCCGAGGAGCTGTCACAGAGAGTTTTATGATCTATAAATTTTCTATATTCTCTTCTTTTTTCTACCCGTGTCCTCTATTTTATTATCACTCTTTATCCTTTTCCTGTGTTTTTCGCATTCGTACGTTTGCGACTATAAACATTACTATTTTCCCATTCAAACTTTCGCCTGGTTTCGTTTTCTCATTTAGAAACGCAGTAGATTACCTAACGTGTCAGTATCTTGCACGAGAAAATTTTAGGTGGGATTTCAGTCTATCAGACATGATGAGCAGACAAATTGTCTACATTTTCAGCTGGCACGAGAGTTTTTCGTCAGGCTAGCTCCCGGCGAAGTGTGAAATTGCCCTCTGCAGTGGAGACGGGGTCGTCTGACATTCGCATCTGACATGAGCGCTCACTGTCCGATAGTTAGACGGAGGTGTGAATCGCGCCAGACATGCTGGCTCAGAGCAGACAGAGTGTCTAGCATTTCTCAGCTGACACGCGCGATCTCGGTCAGTAAGCTATCGTAGGTGTTAGAAGAGGGGAGAGATCGGGTTTTTGGAAATAGTAGGAGCCTTTGTCTGGTTTAAGATATTAACCAGAGTTTGAAACTTGATTGCACCCATTCTCCATTTGCAGTAGACGTGGTCACTTCGTTCTAGATACTTAAACTTATAAGTGAAATCTCTTAGTTTCGTTGTGATACCGTAGTTCTGTGTTGAGGTAAATATTATATTTAATATATCTAGATTTTGCGAGTGATTAAGTGTTAAATCGCCTATTTTATCCTACTAGTTTCTTTTGTGCAGAGTGATTAATTTATAAGTCTGTTATATTTTCTAGTCGACGAGGTACAGTGGTAAAACAGAATAAATTATAATTTCTAGCTTAAAATCATGTAGCTATAATGAATTTAATTTAACTGCTAAATAATCAGACGAGAATAATTTTTCTAAACTAACTTATAAATGCTAGATGCCTCATGAGTGTTGACGGAATACGTATGTATTCCTCATTCATGATGATTGATTTTTATATATAACTTATTTCACGGGAAAGTTTAAACGTCAAGTCAAGCTCTACGCTTGCAGTTCAAAATGTAAGTTATATTGAGTACATAATATGTAAAATATTTCATATGTGTTTTTTTTCTGTATTCAGTGAATACTGGGGTAACCCAACTTTGCCGGCGTTTAGTACAGAGACAAACATGTGAGAAACATAAACAGTTTATATCTTTAACCACGTGGTTTTTTTTCAAGAAACACCTGTCTGACAGGGCGTGTGCCTTCAGAGATAGACAGAATACCAATCACACTAACGGGGTTTTTTAAAGAATAAATGCTTATACTGGGCCTTTGAGCCAGATCCTATTTCTTCACAAACTCTAATGTACATGCTGCCTTGTGGCGAGAAATAATTACAGAAAAAACATTAACTTTTCCGACATTATTTGACCAAGTGTGTGGTGAACCAAGATTATTTGTTGAGAGAAGTTGTCCACCGGTCATATTCCTACTTAAGGGAAACCTCGTGTTCTGACACTGTGTGCCCACTGAAACCTAACTCTTACCTCGTGAATAAGTGACATTAACTTAAATCTGTAAAGAAAGAACGATCGCCTGAAGAGGACGCTCCCCAGACACGTTGAATGAAACCAATATCTCCAGAGCTGGGTATCCGCTTCATCCACAGATAGACAGATTAAACGAAGTGTACACTAAGGCTTGCGCCAGACGGCGAACCACAGCACGATTGTAGGTAAGGTTGTGTGAGTCAGGGCCCTGATGAAAGAACCGAGTGAAAGTAGACTGAAGGATGTTCTTCGTTTGATTCACTCACTTTGTAACTTTCCTTATGCAAGATTTGTTGCTAAAATATATTTTTCCTTAGAATAGATACTGCTATCAAAGTCAGTTCATACCTTCAAAAGGGGAAAATATTAGACCCAAATCATATGTATCTGTGACTCTTTGGGCTATCATCGTTCTCCTGACGGGACTGTGGGCTAAACATCGAGGGAAGATCATAACTGTGGGTCTATCATTTCTTGTAGAAATTCCTTGATTTTTTATGACTATTTGTATATGCTTTGATGTAATTTTATGTGTTGTGATGGGATTTTAGATGATAATTAAAACTGCCCTTAAACTTAATCAGCGTGTTGGTCAGCTCGTTCTAGAATATCTATATAATCATCTGTTATAGTTTTCCCACGTCTGTACGTCTAACTGTCGTCTTGTATGTGCGTGCACGTGAGTGGATAGAATATATATATATATATATATATATATATATATATATATATATATATATATATATATATATATATATATATATATATATATATATATATATATATATATATATATATATATATATATATATATATATATGTGTGTGTGTGTGTGTGTGTGTGTTTAGACTGTCTGACTCCTCTAAATCTGTCGTAGAAGATAGGTGAAAGAGAGAAGATTTCTCGATTTCAGAGACAGCCTCTATGACAGTCTACCATCTCACTCGTGGAAATCTATTTCTATTACTATCTCTCACTGTGACTATCACTTATTCTAATCTATTCAGAAGGGACCAACCCAAGTCTTAATTCCCCTATCAAAAATCTACGAAAAATGGTTGCTCGTCTCCGGGAATTGAACCCAAAATCCTGAGCACGTACGACAAATGTGGTCTCGTCCGAAGGATTTTTGAACTTAGAATAGGAAGACGAGTACGACAAATGTGGACTCGTCTAACGGGATTTTGAATTTAGAATAGGAAGACGAGACGGCAAATATCAGCTCGTCTGTAATTTTCTTTATTCTGATATAGAGTAAGAGTGTGATGTCTTGTGAGTTGTTATATCTTTAAAAAATAATTTCTCCCCTAGACTAACGATCTGTTTATGGGCGTGCTGACCACACAACTAATAATTGTTTTTCCACAGCATTTTGAGTAATATACATTTGAGTTACAGGTTGATTTTGTCGGAATATATGTTAATTAATGATTTTGTAATACTAAACGCTGGTAAAGTTTGTGAGTGTATAACATTCACAGGGTGCTGAAGAAGTAGGTGTTTGAGCTAAGCTAAGGAGCGCGAAAAGGACTATACGTCCTGTAATTGCCTCCCTTACCCTAACTGTCTTCAGGGGTGAACTTATAGTGGATTAAAAATTAAGGGATTTTTTTTCTCCTTAAATTTTTGCAATAATTATTTTGTTTCCACTGTAGCAACTTATTTTTCAGTGAGTAATCTTAACTACCATTTATTTGGCGTAGTCGTCTGAATTAGGTACTTTATTGCCGATTAATAGCAGCGATAGTTAGATACTTTATTATTTTGGAGGAGGTATCCCAGGTTAATGTATATCATCTTTCTGTTTGGTATTTTCTCGTAAGTGGTAGGAACCAGTGTATCCTTTTTCTTATTTCTTTCTCGTCTAAGTCTCAGTCACCTATTTGCGATGGCAGAGAGGGTGAAGCTTAGGCAGATCCTCAGACAGGAAGCAAAGGAAGAGGGATTACAAGGAGAAGAAGCGAAAGCGTTTGTCAACGAAGAACTTGACAGATACGATGCGGAGCAGAAGGAAAAAGCGGCGGAGAGGAAAGCAGCCGAAGCTAGAGAGCAGAGGAAGATGGACGAGGAAATGGAAATTCGCAAGGCGAACGAAAGAGAGAAGGAGAGACAGCAAGAAAAGGAGAGGGAGGAGAGACAGCTTGAGGAAAAGGATAAACAGAGACAGCACGAGTTGGCGCTTAAGACTCTAGAGTTCCAAAGCCATGGTGCTGCCTCTACCTCCAGCAATGGAGAGTCTTCTCCTCATCCCTCTTTAACTGATCCTTCAAACACACAATCTTCTCATCTCACCACTATGTCTTTTGCTCTAGAATTTTTCCCTTGTCCTAATGAGAAGGTTGACACATGGCTAGAAAAATTTGAGAAAATAGCAACTCTGTACGGTTTAGAGAGGTCGCGTTGGAATATGAAGCTTTCTCAGGCTTTGAAAAGCAGTGCGTATGATGTTTATGCCAAATTGGAAAGCAGCTAACAAGACAATTACGACGTCTTGAAGAAAGCGTTACTGGAGCGTTTTGAAATGAATGCTCGCAAATTTTTGCAACTGTTTCGCAACAGCAGGAAGGAGAGCTCTGAAACTTTTCAGCAGTTCTCATCTCGTTTGAAAGGATACTTGACAAAGTGCCTTGAGCTTTCACAGCTCCCCTCTACCTATGAAGGTTTGGAGGAATTTGTTTTAACAGAACAAATAAAGAACACTTTGTCTGCTGATACCCGGAGATTTCTAGCTGAGCAGGGTGCAGAAAAGCTTGAAGACATCTTAGAAAAGTCTGAGCGATATCACAATGCGCTGGCTGAACGGCCGGCCACAAAACGTAAACCGACAGAAGAGCATTTTCGAAAGAATAACCTAGAGCAATCTTCTCATGCCTCAAATCAGAATAACCACAGAGAAACTGGACCTCAAAACCCCCCTCCTGAAAAATCCAAGTTCTACAAGAACAAGTACCCCAGCAACCACAGTAAACAGTCTGATCAACTCGACCGCCCTTCATGGCAGCGCAGAAAGAAAAGACAAGGTGGCAAAGGAAGAACTGAGCACGGGACAAATGATCAGACCGAGCACACCGAGCCTAAACGCATCGGATGCTTACTAACAGTATCGCAAGGCGGAATTATTGACAGTGATTCCCAACCTGTTGGGGATAAACCCTCAACGCGAGGTACTGTTACATTGAACGGTTCTCAAACTTTTTGTTTATTTGACACGGGGCTTTCTTTTGATTGCATTGTTGCCAGAAACCTGGTTAAACCCGGTCAAGAGACAGGAGAGACCGTCGAACTTTGTGGAGTTTTTAAGAGTGATGCACCTACAGCGCTTCCCATCGCATTGGTGGAGATCCACTCTGATTTTGTCAGAGGCATGATCAAAGCAGCTGTTATGGATGATCCCATCTACCCAGTCATACTTGGTGGTAGATACGTGTTTATTGGGAAACCGGAAGAGCCGATTGTGGCAGCAGTAACTACAAGAGGGCAAACCAAGAAGGAACGGGAGCCTGCGCCTAATTTGTTACCTATGGAACTTAAAGAAGTGCAACAAAAGGACCCTACTTTGGCACCCTGCTTTAGGAAACTGCCCATGGCTAAGGAAACCACACAACACGGGGACATTTTTTCTAAGGATGGCGTACTTTATCGCAGAACGGGCAAGCCTGACCAAGGTTACAACCAGCTCCTAGTACCGAAACAATACAGAAGCCAAATCCTAGAAATGGGACACTCTCTTTCCTTCAGCGGACATATGAGACAGAACGCCACAAACCAACGGATAACCACTCATTATTGGTGGCCAGGAGTAAATACTGATATTATCAGATATGTCAAATCCTGTGCCCAGTGCCAACGTGTGCCACCCAAGCAACGGGCACCCCCAGTCTCTTTGGGTGAAATGCCAATAGTGGGAACACCATTCGAACGGGTTGTGATCGACATTTTAGGACCCTTAGAAAGGACTAAAAGAAGGAACAGGTTTATCCTGACCTTAGTCGACACATGCACTTTATGGGCAGAAGCTATACCGCTAACATGCGCAGATGCCAAGCATGTCGCAGAAGCCCTAGTGCAGATTTTCACTCGGTTGAGATTCCCTCAGCAAGTGTTGACGGATAACGGATACCCATACCGAAACCTGTTGATGGATGAGATCGTGAAGATCTTGAGGACCCAACACATCTACACAAAGCCTTATACTCCGGCCGGAAATGTGCTCGTGGAACGTGTTAATGGAAACCTCAACATGATGTTAAGTAATCTGGCACAAGTGAAACCTGAAGATTGGGATCTTTGTATTCCTGCAGCTTTATTTGGCTACAGAGAATCTCCTCATACTTCCACAGGATTTCCGCCAGCTACGCTTTTATTCGGCAGACACATTAAGGGGCCGCTAGAAGCCTTACTTTGGTCGCTGACAGACCAGAAGGCAGATGAGACAGTTGTCTCAGCCAGTAAATACGTATCGGATTTAAAGGAAAGGTTGAAACTAGGATGGGACCTAGCAACGACTAACTTTAAGCGAGCACGCACAAAGCACGCTAACCGATACAGGAAAGTCGCGAAAGAGAGAGAACTGGAAGCAGGAGAGAAAGTTTTGGTGTTACTCCCTGTTGCGCACATATTTATGGTGTACGCATACGGATGTAAGATGTATCTATCTGTTTGTTAAAAAAGATATTTATTTGTGAATTTACGTCTCTTAGTAATGGGACGGAACTCAGAATAGTCTATGTGTATGTATTCTTTGAGTTACCGGTCCTTGTATCTTCGCTGAATATTAATTTAGCGTATGAATACCGAATTCATGTCATTTTATGTCTATTACGGCTAGAAACAGATTGTTCTTGCTCAAGGTTTTGCAGGAATGTTTAGGGCCTGAATTCATATGTAGTACTTGTCTAGTGCAGGAGGATTCTGTCTTATATTGTATATCTTCGTATGTTTGGGTTGGACTATGTTCTTTCTGCCGAAGTTCGGCGCAGGTATTCGTAGTCCCACTGAGTTAAAAAGAGTTCCGAAGTTGCCGGTCGAGATGGCCGTGCGTGTGTTTTCTAGGGCTGGTCCTGTTTAAGGTTAAAAAGTGATTTGTGGATGATTTTCCATAAGGAAGGAATGTCTCTGCGAGAGTATAGTGTCAGAGATTCTCCTCATGTATTTATTATGTTTAAATTCGGACTCCAGGTAAAGCCAGACCCTCTTTTCTTCGATGACCTCCATTTGGTTAGATTTAGATGACATCGTATTTCGAGCATCGTTGGTCGTCCATATATATAGTTGAAGATGACAGGTTCCAACAGTATTTATATCTACATGAAAGTAACCTTATTTATGTGGAGCTGGATGGAACACTCTATGAAGTTATATATTCAAATGATGAATTAACTTTGGCTTGCTATTATTCTTCTGCTGGGTGAGTGAGCGAAAACTCAGAGAAGGTAGCCATTTTGTATACTTGTCATCGTTATAGATCGCTGTCAAGAGAACAGTTTACCAAACCTATTATCGGACAGTGACATGGAGGTATTATTGAGATGAAAACCCCTATCGTGGTTTAACGTTGTTACATAAACATTCGATATATGTCGCTGGAGAACTTAGCGAAGGAAAAGGTTCGTCCAGTGGACGCTATATATGTTTACACACCCACACCCACTGATGCGTTCAGTCAGTTGGGGTATGGCAATAGTCTACTAGAACATTCTAGGATTATCTCATGCCACCCATTATATTTGTATGCTACATGAAAGATGATCTATCATTCTACTACCTAATGATTTGCTATGTCAACATGCTCCTGACCGTATGCCGTGCTGTCCAAGTGTGTGTGTCCCGAATAAACAGTACAAAACGACCACCGCAGTCTGTATCGGTGTCTTATCGTTATGAGTGAATGAGTGCATTATATTGGTCAACACACGAACACTCCAGCATTCGCGTTACACTTCACACTCTCACTCCATGTCTGTATAATCCTGTGTCGGTTGGGTTGACCCTTGCTCCACCTGCAGCACCCATCATAATCAACCACACTGGCGGGTCTGCTACATTAGTGGCTACACAACAACAGATTTCTACACTCCCTACCGGAAACAACCAACTGAGGATCGGATGGCAAGGGCCATTTACCGTCCTGAAAACGATTTCTAAGGCTAACTACCAGATCTCTATTCAAGGAAAGGAAAAGGTTTTCCATTTAAATCTGTTAAAGAGATACTTGGAAAGACCGGTGCCGACCTCCGAACATCTCCTGACGATCGCCAAAATTGACGAAGATGACGATAGTGGCAGGGAAATTCCACTGCACACACACGAAATCTTTCAAAAATGTCAAAAGCGGCGACGCTCTTTCAAGCGCGCATGGGAGACATTCCAGAGAAAGGAAACATTGGGAGTAGACTTGAGTAGGAATTGGAGAGAGATGGAGGGGAGATGAGAGGGAAAAAGACAGACACCCTGAAGCTATGGATATAGGAAATTTATTTCCATAACGTAGACATGGAGTGCTTCCATATCTTAAAGGGGGGACGTTCTGTCACAGAGAGTTTTATGATCTATAAATTTTCTATATTCTCTTATTTTTTCTACCCGTAACCTCTATTTTATTATCACTCTTTATCCTTTTCCTGTGTTTTTCGCATTCGTACGTTTGCGACTATAAACATTACTATTTTCCCATTCAAACTTTCGCCTGGTTTCGTTTTCTCATTTAGAAACGCAGTAGATTACTTAACGTGTCAGTCCCTTGCACGAGAAAATTTTAGGTGGGATTTCAGTCTATCAGACACGATGAGCAGACAAATTGTCTACATTTTCAGCTGTCACGAGAGTTTTTCGTCAGGCTAGCTTCCGGCGAAGTGTGAAATTGCCCTCTGCAGTGGAGACGGGGTCGTCTGACATTCGCATCTGACATGAGCGCTCACTGTCCGATAGTTAGACGGAGGTGTGAATGTTGACTACCATTTTGTTGAACGTCATAATGTTGAATGGCGATGAAGACGTAGTATGGTGTCTGTGGTCTGGTTTGTGTAAGATGCAGATGTGTATTCAAACAGTTATCATCACAAACAGGGCAATCCACACAAGGACGTCACATTAACTCACGATGGGTAAAGTCAATGAGATTTGCAACAGCTAGTGACGTTTTCTTGTATAATTTATTGTGGACGCCACAATGACAAAATGTATACGCGAAGGTAGGTACATCATCGATACAAACAACAGTCATTGCTACATCACATAGTTCATACACTACTGGACGGTAGACGGCATCATAACAAGGATGAAACATATTTATGTGAATGCATCAATATCAGCCATAGACGTAGTCAGGCTGAAATAAAACTCCATCCCTTTCCGTACTAGCAGCAAAGTAACAAATAGGAGACTAAGTCCAAGTCTCTTTAGTTGACTTCAGTAAGACAGACACATCTTCTTAAGTCCTCAAAATATCCTCCAAGTTCCTTTAGTTATCCAAGATATCAAATCTGGAACAAGCAGTAGAGTTTAGCAGGCAGATAGTTCTTAGGACATGCATCCATCGATGCAGTAACAGCGAACGTGATTCGTGAGCTGACCAAAACTTCTCATAGCGTAGACCCTTCTATAATCGGGCTACAAACAAAATGTCAATCTCGAAAGATATCGATAAGTGTCAAAAAATGTCATTACCTTTACTTCAGGAAATAAACATATAACTCACAGGCTTTCAAGCACTTAGAATCACCACAGATACATCATCTCCAAAGGAACAATATGAATAGGACATTATTTCCTGAACAGTTTAAGCACAGACGCTGGCAAACCAAAATGCGTCTTGCTTATCACGAATCTATCTACACTCTCCATGTCGGGGCGGAACCCGTGCAAAAAAGCGATCAAGACCAGACATGCGCAGACAAGCGCGACTCGAACGGTGTTCAGCCAACTTACGAACCAAAGAATATTCTGGAGAACAATTGTACAGATTCGAACCTAATAAGGAAATGAATCTTGAAACATTGCGATTGCCAACTGTTTCTAAGAACTGACGACCTGAGCGCTCCGTATATGGACATGACTCAAAATCGTTCGCACAAACTATCGGCAACTATCGTCACACGATTAGACAACTAGTAGAAATAAAAAAGTGACTACAATACATGAGTTATTTCCCATGCATTAGAAAATAAATACATAGTCGAAAAACGTTGCAACAATCATCGCAACATTACCGCAACCTCCCGATAAAAAAAAATGTGCAACATTTTTTGTTGTTGTTAATATCCAAGAGTAAAGCCAAAAGCGGCCTAACAACGCACGAATTATGCGCGGATAATGGATTAAATTGCCTAATATGAGGCTAAATTGACACATAGAGTGTCTGGTGAGAATATTTCTCAACAGATAAAAAATCTGATTCAAAAAATATATCGGGGAGGTGCCACCAACACACACTACGTTAGCATGTAAATACAACATACATATGCAAGTGCAATACTATCATTATCAAATTGCGGTGTCATACTCTAATACCGCTTTAGAATGGATGTACACATCTGATAGTAAATAGTACATTATCCAAAACGTGTAATAATATGAGTATATAATGAAATTAACTACATGAAGATCCAGGACTCATCTCCCGTCGTTCCTAAGGTAAGCAAATAAAGTGGGAACTCTCCATGTTTGACAACAGAAAGGTAGCTTCTCAGATCAACAATAACATGCTGAGAAAAAACAACAAATATAATTCTATTTAATAGCCATTAAGTTTCATACTATACAATACATTATTTGTAACAATTGTGGCCGAGTAAACTTTCGGCCCTAATATTAACTACTCAGTCTTCTTCTTATATTAAAGATGGGAACAGAAGAAGATGATAACAAAGCACAATAGTATGTGTTCACCTAAAGTGAGGACAGATGTGCTAATGTATTGTAGTAATATAGATGTGTTATTACTCTGTAATATATATAGGAATATAGGACAGAAGTATTAGTTGGAATCATGTGGGCATCTAGACAGAATGTCAGCCATCACATTATCCGAACCACGGATAGCTCGTACCGTGAAGTGAAAAGGTTGAAGAGCAATAGCATATCGAGTTGATCTCGAACTCTTCAAGTTCTTAGTCTGAATAGCTGTAAGAGCTTTTTGATCAGTTTCTAGAATGAAATGTGCGCCCAGGAGGAATCTTTGTAGTTTGAGAATTGCCCAAACCATAGCCAACAATTCACGGTCTAAAACCGAGTAGTTCCTCTCTGCCGCATTTAGCTTTCTAGAAATGTACATAACAGGATGCAGAATTTCTGAATATTCCTGCATAAGTGCTGCTCCGATCCCAGTGGATGAAGCATCACTTCGAAGAACAAAAGTCCTATCAAGAGTAGGTAATCTTAGGATGGGAGGAGAAGAAAATATATTCTTGATCTGGTCTAAGGAAGATTGACATTCCTGAGACCAACGAACCAGATTAGGCGACCCTTTCTTCAACAAAGTTGAGAGAGGTGCCATGATCGAAGATAGATTCGGGATGAATCTCCCATAGAATTGAATTAAACCCAAGAGACTACGGACTTGTTTCTTCGTTTTAGGTACAGAGATGTTCAATATTTTCGAAGTATTGTGGTCTTCTGTCTTCAAGAGACCATGACCAACACGATGACCCAGGAAAGTGATTTCACCAAAACCAATATAGGCTTTAGAGGGTTTTGCTGTCAAATTAAACTCACGTAGAGTGGACAGTAGGTCATATAAACCCAAATAGTGATCTTCCCAGGAATCACTGAAGAGACAGATATCATCTAAGTATGCGATGACATCTGAACGATGAGAAAGGATTCGACGCATTATGCGAACGAAAGTAGCAGGGGCGTTCATAAGACCGAAAGGCATAACATTCCATTGAAATAGACCCCTAGGTGTTGAGAAAGCAGTAAGAGGTTTGGCATGATCTGCTAGAGGCACTTGCCAATAACCTTTAGACAAGTCAAGTTTAGTGAAGAATCTAGAATTAGAAAGTCTAATAAGTAGATCTTCTAGTAAAGGCATAGGTTCAGCATCGAACTTTGTGACTTGATTTAATTTGCGATAGTCAACGCAAATTCGTATGTTCTTATCTTTCTTCCGAACAATAACCATGGAAGAAGAATATGGTGAAGTAGATGGTTCAATTATGTTTAATTGAATCATTTCATCCAATTCCTTTTCCACTTGAGACTGAAAGTGTATAGGGATAGGATAAGGTCTAACGCTAATAGGATTATTGTCGGTAAGAATTATGTCATGTTCTATGACATGCTTGTTACCAGGGATGTCGGTTAGAACATCCTTAAATGTCTGTAACATCGACGAGACTTGACGATGTTCATCAACAGAAAGATTAGGAGAAATGGAGACATCTTTCCAAGATTCCATGGAATGTAGTGGAACCACTAGAAGAGGAAGATTAACATCGAAAAAACAGATTCCTCATCCTGTATGACAGACAGGGATGAGTAATGACCATGAGGTACAGAAGATTCGTCCGTTGCCTGGAAAATAGGCAGCAAATAGTCTGGACGCTCATGAAATTCCGTCAGCATGTTGATATGGAAAGTTTTATGCTTTCCATCTATATCGACCACATAGTCAACATCGGAAATTCGTGAGACTATTGCATATGGACCTTTCCATGCAATCAGAAGTCTATTTTCCCTACTGGGGAGTAGGACGAATGCTTTGTCACCTGGACAAAGTTGTCGTAGACATCTGTTCTTGTTAGCAAACTGTCTTGCTTTTTCTTTAGCAATTTCTGATGAAGCAGTTGCTAGTTTGCATGCCTCAATGATCTTTTGCCTAAGAGCAATGACATACTCATATGAGGATTGAGTGTCATCACTAATATCATCGGCAGTGATGAGATCGTGTAACAAAGACATAGGGCCGCGCGGACGCGCGCCAAAGACAAGTTCAAAGGGAGAAAATCCTGTGTGTTCGTTTGGGACCTCTCTATAGGCAAAGAGAGCCGCGGGTAAAACCCTGTCCCAATCTTGAGGATGATCTTCAGTTATCTTACCAAGCAAAGTCTTGAGCGTTCTATTCAGACGCTCAACTAACCCATTAGACATAGGATGATAGATGCTATTGAGAGATCTTTTAATGTGTAAGGTAGACATTACTTGAGACATGGTATCAGATATGAGTTGAGTGCCATGGTCTGATAGTATTTCTCTGGGGAATCCCAAGCTAGAAAATATCAGCCAAAGAGCATCTGCGATATCTGTAGTAGATATGCTCTTTAGAGGGATAGCCTATGGCCAACGTGTGCACATATCGACACATGTAAGGATAAACTGATGTCCTCTGGCCGACTTTATCTTAAAAGGGCCAATAATATCTATGGCCATTTTCTGAAATGGCCGAATAGGGATGTCAGCAGCCTGGATAGGCGCAGCATGTCGTGGTCCTCTAGATTTGACCTCTTGACATACCTGACATGATCGGCAGTATATACGAATGTCCTTGTTAACAAAGGGCCAAAAGAAAGCCGCAAGGACTCTCGACTTTGTACGGGAAAATCCCATGTGTCCAGCACATTGCGAGTCATGAGCATGTTGCAATATTTGCACTCTCATACTCTTGGGAACAAGAATTTGCGAATGTGCTGACGTAGCCGAGTCTTGTACCATACGTACAAGTACGCCGTTTTTCATTGCTATCCAAGATTCTCTTTGTGTATCCTTATTTGGATCACCTTTCTTCGCAAGCATGAAGACTTTTTTTAGCGTAGGATCTTCTTCCTGTAACTTTATGAACGAGTCACGAGAAATAACCAAGTGACTATCTTGGCTATGAACTTCATTATCACTATCCAATGAAGTTTGCGGTGTTTGTAGAGCTTGTGCTCTTGTAACCACTGCATTGGTAGCTTGCATATTATGATCTTCCCAAGCAGCAATCTGCTGTGGGGTTTATTCCCTAACTCCGTGGATACGACCAATAATAAGGTCCGCAATATGATTAGGTAAGAGACAGGCGTGCACATCTCCCGTAAAGAAAGGAGTGGCAATGTGAATTACAGCAGTAGGATATTTTTCTAGAGTGCCGCCAAATGTGACACATTTGATAACCCTTCCTGTAGCACAGGATGGATCTACAAGCGATTTTCTGACACCAATAGTGGTGCAACCGGAATCGAAAAGTAGTGAGACCGGAGTATTATTAACAAGACCCTTATGTAGGATTAGAGAACCTCTCCCGTCATGCGCAACAGCAGCAGGCAGAGCGGGAAGAGGGTGACCACAACTCAAAGTAGTTATTGTAGTCGGTTCGAACAAAGTACTGCATTGAGGGCATTTGTTTGCTCTCCCAAAGTCAAAAGCGGAGCAAGTGACAGCGTCAGAGGTTTTATTATCAGAAACCTGATTACAGGCTCCCTGAGATTCTTGTTGTGCAGCGTTAGCCTGCTGATATCTCTTTTTTTTGTATTGAGATCTACCGCGACTGTTATTACCTCTGAAGTTATCAGAGTTATTATTATCTCTGAAGTTATTAGAATCTCTATTATAACTGTTATCCTGTTTTGAACTACAGTTTCCATGATTATTATCATGTCCACATTGATGTGAACATCTATTTGTTTGGTTTTGAGGTCTACGCGAGGAAAAGCCTCTGTTACCATATCCTCTTCTAAAATGCCTAAAATTATTAGGTTGGAAGTAACGAGAACTGTCAGCTCGTCTCCAATTCTTCGAAGAAGAATCACCCTGAAATTGATTTCCATAATTTTGACCGTAACTACGGTTACTTTTCCTATCAAAATTTTGTTGGAATCTATGACTAGAGTTTTGACCATAAGGTGCTGCCGAAGCAACTGGCATACCTTCTTTTACTTTAGCGTTACCAATGGTTACGTGAGGATGCGCAGTTATATACTGGCAACATAAATCTTCCATTTCTTTTATTGTTTTAGGTTTACGTTCATGAAGGAAAGCAAGGAAAGACTCATTTACAGAAGACATGACTTTGTCTTTAAGTATTAAATCCATAAGTCCTTCATAAGTATGTTCTGTCTTAGACAGCTCCACCCAACGTGAAAAAGTAAGACGTATCTTTGAAACGAATTCAGAGAATTGCACTCCAGTTTCTGGCAACATATTTTTAAATTGACGACGATAGCCGTCTTCGTCAAGTTGGTATTTCTTTAACAATATAGCCCTGACAACCTCATAGTTGTTCTTGTCAGGCCCATCTACCATGCTTAACATACTCAAAGCATCACCTCTAAGTATCTTGGACAAATGATAAACATGCAGTGACTTATCTATGTTATGTACTTTACATGAAGTTTCAAATCTGTCCAGATAGAATGTTATATCGTCGATGGAAGCATTAAATGGTGGTAGATTAAGCTTGAAAGTGCTTGCATTAGTCTTATCTGAGACCTTATTTGCATCATTAGCATTACCCATGTCCATCACCTTTAATTTCTCAACTTCCAAAGCTAAGAGTTTTTCTTCATGCTGCATTTTTGCTTTTCTCTCCTCAGCTTCAGCCTCTCTTTGTAACCTTCTTTCCTCAGCTTCAGCCTTTTTATTCTCAGCTTCTCTTTCAAGTCTTTTATCTTCAGCTTCTCTTTCAAGTCTTTTATTTTCAGCTTCAATCTGTAGTCTTTTCTCTTCAGCTTTTGCTTCTGCTTCTCTTTTTTGTTTTTCCATTTCCATTTGGTATCTCTTTTCATCAACTTGCATCTGCAGTTTTAAATTCTCAGCTTCTATTTTCTTTTGTTCAGTTAGTTCCTTCATTTTCTTTTCCTCCGACTTCAATACCTTGTCATATTGAGAAGTCGCAAATTCTTCTAACTTATCATCAGTCTTCCCAAGCAATTTACCCTGCTCAATAAAGTGCTCAAATGTAGACATGATGAGTAATAATATGAGTCCACAACCTGAAATAATTAATTATCTTATTTCAAATTTAATTATAAAAAGTCTTAAATGAAGCACTTGCTTACTCTCAACACTATATTATTATCCCAATCTTTGTGGGAAACAAGTCTTAAATCAAAGAACTTGTGAATAGACCTTCTTGAAATATCATCAATCAACTCTTGATCATAGGTGCACTTCCCATTCAATAGTGCACAATACTATTCATCATTTATTTATCATCAGTGTAGTAGTAGTGCATCAGCATAATCCATTATTCAATTACCATAAGTGTAACCAATGACTATGTAAACACAACTACAATGTAACCATCAACCATGTAAATACTAACAATGTAAACATTAACAATGTAAACAATGACAATGTAAACATTAACAATGTAAACAATACCAATGTAAACAATAACAAAGGTTTAGCAACAATACGAAAACATTCGCAGAAATCAACAAAAAATAAAGCGAAAAGTAAAGAAATATCACAAAAAATGTGATGATATCTGCGAGAAGATATTACAAATACAAGACACAACAGTGTATAAACAAAAATAGTGTATGAAACTAAACAATAGGAAAGAGTATTCTAGCAAATAAAAACAAATCAAAACAAAACTAAAGAGTGCGAAAAATAACGAAAACAATACTAACACATGTCATCACAACTAACAAAAAATAGCAACAGAAGTCCCTTTGCAAATTCCAGTATCGGAAATTTGCACACTCTACAGAAAACGCTCACGATAGACAACCTCTATGACGTGGTATGATCTAAGGGAGACACCGCCCAACCGAAACCCGCAGAAACATAAATATATAAATATAAATATACAAATAACATATAAACAAATAACATATAACAATATGACAAAAGAATGAGATGAAACACAGAAGACTCAGTAGAAGTATAAGGGCACAGTTCACAAACAAAACAGGCCACTTAACTTAAGGTAATCCAACGTCAGCACAGCAGAAAAAACAGATGACAATCAGCGTCCTAAGGAATGAAGATCCAACGATGATGGTACATCTGAACTGTTCCAAAACTGTCAAGACGATGGTACTTGAGCTTCTGATATATTGAATGTAGTGTTGTTTCGGCACTTGTCCTTCTTATCCAAAGTAAATCAATCGAAATCGGTACTTGGTCTTCTGATATAATGAATGTAGTGTTGTTACGGCACTTGTCCTTCTTATCCAAAGTAGATTACTTCAAACGGTACTTGGCCTTCTCAAGAACTCGTAGCAACCGGAACTTGGCTTACTCAACGACTACAGGGACCTGGAACCTTGATAGCAGCAACTTGTGTTATCCGGCAATATATGTAACAACGCCGGGTACTGTCAAATTTTTTGCTTCAGGCAAAAAGTTGCAATGTCGACCTTTTCCGGGCAACGTCGAGTACTTTCATAATTCTGTATGTAGATGTAGAATTTCTTGAAGAATTCTGTTTGTTGAATGAAGTGGGTAAGGGACCCCGTGTCTGCTGGCACCAGACCAAACCAGCTTATGTCTGCCAAATGTTGAGGCTGATGTGTGGCAGGTTAATAATGCCTTTGGATTGGCCACCAAATGTTGACTACCATTTTGTTGAACGTCATATTGTTGAATGGCGATGAAGACGTAGTATGGTGTCTGTGGTCTGGTTTGTGTAAGATGCAGATGTGTATTCAAACAGTTATCATCACAAACAGGGCAATCCACACAAGGACGTCACATTAACTCACGATGGGTAAAGTAAATGAGATTTGCAACAGCTAGTGACGTTTTCTTGTATAATTTATTATGGACGCCAAAATGACAAAATGTATACGCGAAGGTAGGTACATCATCGATACAAACAACAGTCATTGCTACATCACATAGTTCATACAATACTGGACGGTAGGCGGTATCATAATAAGGATGAAACATATTTATGTGAATGCATCAATATCAGCCATAGACGTAGTCAGGCTGAAATAAAACTCCATCCCTTTCCGTACTAGCAGCAAAGTAACAAATAGGAGACTAAGTCCAAGTCTCTTTAGTTGACTTCAGTAAGACAGACACATCTTCTTAAGTCCTCAAAATATCCTCCAAGTTCCTTTAGTTATCCAAGATATCAAATCTGGAACAAGCAGTAGAGTTTAGCAGGCATATAGTTCTTAGGACATGCATCCATCGATGCAGTAACAGCGAACGTGATTCGTGAGCTGACCAAAACTTCTCATATCGTAGACCCTTCTATAATCGGGCTACAAACAAAATGTCAATCTCGAAAGATATCGATAAGTGTCAAAAAATGTTATTACCTTTACTTCAGGAAATAAACATATAACTCACAGGCTTTCAAGCACTTAGAATCACCACAGATATATCATCTCCAAAGGAACAATATGAATAGGACATTATTTCCTGAACAGTTTAAGCACAGACGCTGGCAAACCAAAATGCGTCTTGCTTATCACGAATCTATCTACACTCTCCATGTCGGGGCGGAACCCGTGCAAAAAAGCGATCAAGACCAGACATGCGCAGACAAGCGCGACTCGAATGGTGTTCAGCCAACTTACGAACCAAAGAATATTCTGGAGAACAATCGTCCAGATTCGAACCTAATAAGGAAATGGATCTTGAAACATTGTGATTGCCAACTGTTTCTAAGAACTGACGACCTGAGCGCTCCGTATATGGACATGACTCAAAATCGTTCGCACAAACTATCGGCAACTATCGTCACACGATTAGACGACTAGTAGAAATAAAAAAGTGACTACAATACATGAGTTATTTCCCATGCATTAGAAAATAAATACATAGTCGAAAAACGTTGGAACAATCATCGCAACAGTGAATCGCGCCAGACATGCTCGCTCAGAGCAGACAGAGTGTCTAGCATTTCTCAGCTGACACGCGCGCTCTCGGTCAGTAAGCTAACGTAGGTGTTAGGAGAGGGGAGAGATCGGGTTATTGGAAATAGTAAGAGCATTTGTCTGGTTTAAGATATTAACCAGAGTTTGAAACTTGATTGCACGCATTCTCCATTTGCAGTAGACGTGGTCACTTCGTTCTAGATACTTAAACTTATAAGTGAAATCTCTTAGTTTCGTTGTGATAACGTAGTTCTATGTTGAGGTAAATATTATATTTAATATATATAGATTTTGCGAGTGATTAAGTGTTAAATCGACTATTGTATCCTACTAGTTTCTTTTGTGCAGAATGATTAATTTATAAGTCTGTTATATTATCTAGTCGACGAGTTACAGTGGTAAAACAGAATAAATTATAATTTCTAGCTTAAAATCATGTAGCTATAATGAATTTAATTTAACTGCTAAATAATCAGACGAGAATAATTTTTCTAAACTAACTTATAAATGCTAGATGCCTCATGAGTGTTGACGGAATACGTATGTATTCCTAATTCATGATGATTGATTTTTATATATAACTTATTTCACGGGAAAGTTTAAACGTCAAGTCAAGCTCTACGCTTGCAGTTCAAAATGTAAGTTATATTGAGTACATAATATGTAAAATATTTCATATGTGTTTTTTTTCTTTATTCAGTGAATACTGGGGTAACCCAACTTTGCCGGCTTTTAGTACAGAGACAAACCTGTGAGAAACATAAACATTTTATATCTTTAACCACGTGGGTTTTTTTCAAGAAACACCTGTCTGACAGGGCGTGTGCCTTCAGAGATAGGCAGAATACCAATCCCCCTAACGGGTTTTTTTAAAGAATAAATGCTTATACTGGGCCTTTGAGCCAGATCATATTTCTTCACAAACTCTAATGTACATGCTGCCTTGTGGCGAGAAATAATTACAGAAAAAACATTAACTTTTCCGACATTATTTGACCAAGCGTGTGGTGAACCAAGATTATTTGTTGAGAGAAGTTGTCCACCGGTCATCTTCCTACTTAAGGGAAATCTCGTGTTCTGACACTGTGTGCCCGCTGAAACCCGAACTCTTACCTCGTGAATAAGTGACATTAACTTAAATCTGTAAAGAAAGAACGATCGCCTGAAGAGGACGCTCCCCTGACACGTTGAATGAAACCAATATCTGCAGAGCTGGGTATCCGCTTCATCCACAGATAGACAGATTAAACGAACGTCGTAGATTTTATTGAGATAGGTTGAAGATGTTTAAGGTCCCGTCTGAGCAGAGGTGATAATGGTAAACTATGTGAGAATAAGGGGTAACAAATAGCTTTTTTTCACAAGGGGTGAGAGTGTAAGAGAAAGGACAGTCTCTGGATTGAGTAATTGCTCTAACCCCAGCCTATCTCACGACAATATTTAACTAGACTCCCTTTCTCTCCTGGTACATATATATACGAGTTACATTCCACTTACATATACACAATTCTGTGACATAATACGTACAGACGTGAACCAAGCTATGGATAACATATACTGGGCAGGGGTTTGACCAACACGATAACTTACGGTTTTATTATGTTTTATTATCTTAAAAAAATCACATCAATATTATCTATCAGAACGTATAGTTTACAGACATAAAAAATGCAAGAAAATTTATTAACCCAATAGGCTCTCCTCTATTGCAAAGGAATCCCAAAGTAGATCCTGACAGAGGTAATTAACCCAAAATATTACAGTTAATGATAATATATATATAGGGATAGACGATAAAGTAAAAGAACCAAGTCTCTAGTTAATCTATCCTGAAATAAAGAAGACAAGAAAATTATATAACAGTATTTGCGAACCCGAAATGACTGAAGTGAGTATAATGATTATACAAAATATGAAATATTCATTTCTCTTTCTTACAGTCTGTCGGTCTGTGGCCACAAGCAATCAGCAATCACACTTACCTACTACTCTTTAACACATCTGTGTATCTTTGACATATTTCAGGGTGGTGCTATCCAAGGGACCCCAGTTCCTCCAAGAATGATTAATTTTTCCTAATGGGGAACGTCCGCTTAAATAATGCTAATATTATGTGTCAAAAAGTTCACGTCAGGTAGTGCAGGTAAATATATATTGCGATCAAAATGTTCACCATGGGTAGCACACAAATGTCCGATATTTAAGGAAAATGTCTGGTGGGTACACTGTTAGAAAACCAATAAGGATAAGCAAAGGATCTCTTATCTGTTTTTATCTCTCACTCTGGGGTTGGGTGCCGGTTATGGACCCAAGTATTCTTTTTTCTGGATAAATCCACTTGAGAAAAGAAAAAAAACTACGATAGTCAATATTCTGGAAACAATGTTTATATATATATATATAGATATTTGGCCACCACAGGCGGATCAGATTTGCTGTGAACAATCTGGGTACTTTCTTGTCCAGTTCTGATGTTTTATTCTTTAAATGTTTATATGTAGGGACTCTCTCTGTAAGAAGACAAGAGAACCGCACAGGTCCAAATTTAAGACCCAATAATATTTTAAGAATGTTATTAGCGTATTCAGGTTTTTACATCTAAACACCTTTCAAATGTGGCCTACTTACTTCGATGTTAAAATGTGAAGAATACTATCTCTCACATATGACTATTACCGGTAATTGTATCCTCTAACTTTTTAGGATAAGACGCCGTGGGAAAAAAGGGAGACAACAAAACGTTATTTTCAAGAAGATACAAATTTCCGTCCACAGGTGTTAGCAAACATAAGATATTCCGAAATTTGATGATACAGCTTCCGATTTGCCGAGCAATTAGAGCTTTCCTTTCGCGGCAAAATTGCCGAGTTCTGGAATAAAAACCTGGTAGCGTCCTGCTGCAGACTACCCAGCTGTAAATCGGTACCTGATTCTGTTCTTGAGATATGGAAGGCAAAGATAGTGAGAAAGGGGACTGCTAACTCTACCCCATAAAGCTGGACCTAGTATAATGAAGTCTCCTCTACAGCAGTATTTGCTATGAGGCTACATTTGCCTTTTATGACACGACAGTCAGTATTGACCTTCTTCTTCGTCTTCGATCGTTCTCAGACTTCCACATTAATGACTCTAATAAAGGTAGCAGTCAGCTTAAGGTTCCTGACATCTCGTTCGTCCTCAGACTTCTACATTAATGACTCTAATAAAGGTAACAGTCAGCTCAAGGTTCCTGACATCTCGTTCGTCCTCAGGCTTCCACATTAATTACTCTAATAAAGGTAGCAGTCAGCTCAAGATTCCTGACATCTCGTTCGTCCTCAGACTTCTACATTAATGACTCTAATAAAGGTGGTAGTCAGCTCAAGGTTCCTGACATCTCGTTCGTCCTCAGACTTCTACATTAATGACTCTAATAAAGGCGGTAGTCAGCTCAAGGTTCCTGACATCTCGTTCGCCCTCAGACTTCTACATTAATGACTCTAATAAAGGCGGTAGTCAGCTCAAGGTTCCTGACATCTCGTTCGCCCTCAGACTTCTACATTAATGACTCTAATAAAGGCGGTAGTCAGCTCAAGGTTCCTGACATCTCGGTTCGTCAAGGTTCCTCATCTCGTTCGTCCTCAACATTAATTACTTGTACAGTCAGCTCAAGATTCCTGACATCTCGTTCGTCCTCAATGACTAATAAAGGCAGTAGTCAGCTCAAGGTTTCTGACATCTCGTTCGCCCTCAGACTTCTACATTAATGACTCTAATAAAGGCGGTATTCAGCAGATTCCTGAGCTCAGACTTTCATTAATGACTGACAAAGGCGGTAGTCAGCTCGTTCCTGTCCGTCAGACTTCTACATTAATGACTCTAATAAAGGTAGCAGTCAGCTCAAGGTTCCTGACATCTCGTTCGTCATCAGACTTCTACATTAATGACTCTAATAAAGGTAACAGTCAGCTCAAGGTTCCTGACATCTCGTTCGTCCTCAGACTTCTACATTAATGACTCTAATAAAAGCAGTAGTCAGCTCAAGGTTCCTGACATCTCGTTCGTCCTCAGACTTCTACATTAATGACTCTAATAAAAGCAGTAGTCAGCTCAAGGTTTCTGACATCTCGTTCGTCCTCAGACTTCTACATTAATGACTCTAATAAAGGTAGTAATCAGCTCAAGGTTCCTGACATCTCGTTCGTCCTCAGACTTCTACATTAATGACTCTAATAAAGGCGGTAGTCAGCTCAAGATTCCTGACATCTCGTTCGTCCTCAGACTTCTACATTAATGACTCTAATAAAGGCGGTAGTCAGCTCAAGATTCCTGACATCTCGTTCGTCCTCAGACTTCTACATTAATGACTCTAATAAAGGTAGTAATCAGCTCAAGGTTCCTGACATCTCGTTCGTTCTCAAACTTGTACATTAATGACTAATAAAGGCAGTAGTCAGCTCAAGGTTTCTGACATCTCGTTCGTCCTCAGACTTCTACATTAATGACTCTAATAAAGGTAGCAGTCAGCTCAAGGTTCCTGACATCTCGTTCGTCCTCAGACTTCTATATTAATGACTCTAATAAAGGTAGCAGTCAGCTCAAGGTTCCTGATATCTCGTTCGTCCTCAGACTTCTACATTAATGACTCTAATAAAGGTAGCAGTCAGCTCAAGGTTCCTGACATCTCGTTCGTCCTCAGACTTCTACATTAATGACTCTAATAAAGGTAACAGTCAGCTCAAGGTTCCTGACATCTCGTTCGTCCTCAGACTTCTACATTAATGACTCTAATAAAGGCGGTAGTCAGCTCAAGATTCCTGACATCTCGTTCGTCCTCAGACTTCTACATTAATGACTCTAATAAAGGTAGTAATCAGCTCAAGGTTCCTGACATCTCGTTCGTTCTCAAACTTGTACATTAATGACTAATAAAGGCAGTAGTCAGCTCAAGGTTTCTGACATCTCGTTCGTCCTCAGACTTCTACATTAATGACTCTAATAAAGGTAGCAGTCAGCTCAAGGTTCCTGACATCTCGTTCGTCCTCAGACTTCTATATTAATGACTCTAATAAAGGTAGCAGTCAGCTCAAGGTTCCTGACATCTCGTTCGTCCTCAGACTTCTACATTAATGACTCTAATAAAGGTAGCAGTCAGCTCAAGGTTCCTGACATCTCGTTCGTCCTCAGACTTCTACATTAATGACTCTAATAAAGGTAGCAGTCAGCTCAAGGTTCCTGACATCTCGTTCGTCCTCAGACTTCTACATTAATGACTCTAATAAAGGTAGCAGTCAGCTCAAGGTTCCTGACATCTCGTTCGTCCTCAGACTTCTACATTAATGACTTTAATAAAGGTAGCAGTCAGCTCAAGGTTCCTGACATCTCGTTCGCACTCAGACTTCTTCATTAATGACTCTAATATAAGCAGTATTCAACTCAAGGTTCCTGACATCTCGTTCGTTCTCAGACTTCTACATTAATGACTCTAATAAAGGTAGCAGTCAGCTCAAGGTTTCTGATATCTCGTTCGTACTCAGACATCTATATTAATGACTCTAATATAGGCAGTAGTCAACTCAAGGTCCCTGACATCTCCAAACAGTTTTTGTTGAGAGAAGTGGGTTGATGCCATATGTCACTCTCCTCACTGCTGTAAGTTGGGCAGGACTGGAGCAGATGTTCTGCTATCATGGGGCTGGTGCCACAGGAGCAGAGGTCTGTTGGACCAATCCCGTACTTGTGAAATAGATGGTACCTCAGCCTCTTGTGACCAATGCGTAAGTATTGATCTTAGGGGAAGAATAAGACAAGTAACTGCGAAAACAAGAATATGAAAAACCAAGAATTTGCAGACTTCTATATACGAGTCCTTGGTTAGAACAGAAGAACTGAAGTGGTCCAATGTGTGGAAGTGATGACAACAACTAGAAAAGCTCACGTTGAGCTAGAGATTGGACAAAGATGTTGACTATTGATTGGACACACATTGAGGAAACCTGTTAATAGCGTTACATGACAGCCCTTGTTATTGAATCCACTGTAAAAAAGTTGTTGATGGAGACCATAATACACGCAGAAACATAAATTAAAGAGATCAGGAAAACTAGCTAATGACACAGGACAACTGGACGTGGCAGTGAGTTTGTTGACAGCCTAGTTAGTACGCAGAACTAAAAGGTAATAAACGAATGAATGAATGAATGAGTGAATAAATGAACGTATGAATGAATGAATGCATGAGTGATTGAATGAATGAACGAATGATTGAACGAATGATTGAATGAATGAATAAGTGAGTGAGGGAATGAATAAATGAACCTTTGAATAAATGAATGAATGCATGGTGTACTCACTCAGTCACAAATTAGTGAATGAATGAACGCATGAATGTATAAATGAAGGCATGAGTGAGTGAATGAATGAATGAACGCATGAATGTATAAATGAAGGCATGAGTGAGTGAATGAATGAATGAACGCATGAATGTATAAATGAAGGCATGAGTGAGTGAATGAATGAATGAATGAGTGAATGAATGAATAAGCAAATGAATAAACGAATGAATAATTGAATGATGAAGTGACTAAATGAGTGAGTGAATGAATGAATGAGTTAATGAACGAATGGATGACTAAATAGATGAATGAACGAATGGATGACTAAATAGATGAATGAACGAATGGATGACTAAATAGATGAATGAACGAATGAATTAATAAGTGATTGAATGATGGAATGAATGAATGTATGAATGAAATAAGAACAAAAAGAATGAACAAAAGATGGAATGATTTACTCTATCAAGATAAAGGAATAAGCGTTGTTGACTTTTCACATTTGGGCCCTGCAGTAATTCAGTTTAGATCAGGAGAAAAAAAAATATTGAAGTCAATGAAGAAGTATAAAGTGTTATAGTAAAAAATGCACTACATAAATGAAAGGTTGAAAATTATTAAAATTTGAAGCTGTAACAGTAAATAGTGATGAAAGAAAACTACACATGGCGTTTAAATGGGACAGCTTCTGATCATCAGTGGCAGTACCACGTCAAACAAGTGTTTCGTTCTTCGTGTCGCTATTACGCACAAGCGTTCCCCCCCCCCCCCCCCCCTTTTTGTGCACTCGAATTTGAACCCACTCTACCTGAGTTGCAATTTCCAAATTTAATCTTGCCGTTATACATTCTGCAAGCTTGGGGGTGTTTGTGAAATTAATAATTTGTATATAAATTACTATCCTGAATTCCATAACCTGTTCCGGGATTTCACAACGTCAAGAGTCAGAGATAGACTAAGGGTTGACAAGGTAACACCATGGTTCGTTTCTTGCTTTGTAACTCCATCCATGGAGCAAGGGAGGAACAACTTCATCAAACTGTGAATGATAAAAAACAAGAAACAAAAGACAAGAAAAGACCACAATACATAAATTTAAAAAAATAAAAAATGAACGAATGCCCATGATTCCTCGTACATTGACAGGAAAAAAGAAATACTCATTACAATTAACTCTCATTTTCCAGGCAGCTGTTACGTTTTACCCAGACTACAAAATAGATGCCAATTTATTTTCACTGAGGACATTTTGAAACAATCGGTAAACATGAATATCTGTAAAAGAGTTTATATATTGGATGTTTCAAAATTATGAATACACACTTTAAAAATTATATTTTATGAACAATAAACACGATTTCAATTTTCTTTATCACATTTTATAGTTAAGAGATGACCAACCTTTTGGTAATGAAGTAATTTTGATTAATTCTTCAGATATTTGAAAAATGACGGAAAATACTCAATTAAGTTTTGAAGAAATAAAGCAAATTTTAACAGATTTTTAGATCAGTTGATAACAGATGTCACTCATGTATTCATGCTGATGGTGGGTATTTTAAACATTTAAACAAAATTTATGTTACTGTGACCAAAAAAATTGTCTATCTCTTATCTTTAAAATGTGATCAAGAAAATTAAAATTGTTTATTTTATTCATGAAATGTACATTTTATAATGTGTGTTAACATGATTTTGAAACACCATGAGTGTGTATATTTGTGAAAAAAAAACAAAAACACACACACTCACTCGCACGCACGAACGCACGCGCGCGCGCGCACACACACACACATCATTGTGAGCGTCCGACCGGCCAGACATTAGAGCGATTTCCCCTCGCGGCACAGTGGTATTGTTCCGGGATCGAAACCTGTTAGCGTCACGTTCCAGTTTACCCAGCTGTTAACGGGTACTTAACTGTGCTCGTAAGTTTGGGAAGGAAAAAAGACAGCAAGTAACGGAACTAGTCACCCCTACCTCATAAAAAACTGGTCCTAGTATGGTGAAGTCTCTAACAATTCACTCTTCTACGGTAGTTTCTGCTATGAGACTACATGTACCTTTATGATCTTAGTCAGTTCACTGAAAACTATTTCACAATTTTTAAAAGCTTTCATGGAACAAATAAATTTACTTTATGTTGTAAGGTGCGGACGTGCAATGATCTGACACGACAGGCGTGAAAAACGGAGACTATTGGAAGATTAGGGAGAATATCGTGGCATGAAATACGGTTCTTGAGACAAAGGTAAAGATTGTCGCAAAGCAAATACTGCTGTAGTGGAGTGCAGTTTTAGATACTTGGTTATACAAGTTCCAGCTTCGAGAAGTTGAATAACCAGTCCCATTCACCGCTGCCTTTGCTTACCCTAACTCAAGAGCTGAGTTAGGTACCCATTTACAGCTTGATAAACTGGAGCGGGACGCCACCGTGTTTCGAACCTGGCACCTTTGCCGTTTGAGGCCAGAGCTTTAATCACTATGCCAATCCGAGGCTCGTTCTTGAGATGGAAAGAGTTAATGCTGTTCGACTTTCATAAATGGGTGCTTCCTCAAAATAGAAGGACTGAAACGGTATGACAAGATCACTAATATGGAACTCATGACATCGATCAGACAAGTGCCAGTGAAGCGTGATGTGAGCCGAATAAGCTGGCGTTAGATGATACACACTTGGAGAAAATCAGTTGAAGGCATTACATGGCCGTGTTTGTTCTGGAACCTCGAGGTTAAGAGAAAAAGAGAGAGATACAAAATATTAGGAGAAGGACTTTACACAGACATGTAGGGGATACAATAGACAGACTGATAGATAGATAGGCAGATAGATAGATAGATATATAGATAGATACACAGACAGATAGATAGAGAGATAGATAAATAGATAGATAGACACATAGATAGACAGATAGATAGACAGATAGATAGATTGATTGATAGATAGATAGATAGATAGATAGATAGATAGATAGATAGATAGATAGATAGATAGATAGATAGATAGACACACAGACAGACATAAATAGATACACATATAGATAGACAGATAGCAAGATAGATAGGCAGATATATAGATAGATAGATAAAATAGTTTAAAATATCCAGAAGCGGTAACCATTTTATGTTTTCAAGTCACCGCTCTGTTTGTCGAAATAGGCCTCGATAGGTCTTAGCAGTTCTTATAGGTAGTAGTCATTTTTGTTTATTTTCTCATATTTCCTTCTTAGTTCTCGCTTTTGTTCCTGTCCCAGACGAAGACCTTGTGGCCGCAACATTGGCTATTTTCTTTGTCTTTTGCCCTAGTAGGATGTTTCACGTGATTTAGTTTTTTTCCTTCACAACTAAGATCTTTAGGAGCAGCTATTTGTCACGTTCTGATGTCCACAGGGAAATCTGCGGTTCGGGGTTTATATTTGATCGCATGACGTCAATAATGGTAGACTGATCAGTTCTTAAGAAAAAAGACCAGAGATGAACATTTATTTTAAAATCCTGTCATTTGGCAGATGTGAAACAGATATAGATAGAATATAAATGGCCAAACTACATTCAACAACATGAGACAAATACTGACATTTAAGCAATTAAATCACAAATTGAAACTGCGAATGATCAAATGTTATATACAGTATATATATATATATATATATATATATATATATATATATATATATATATATATATATATATATATATATATATATATATATATATATATATATATATATATATATATATATATATATATATATATATATATATATATATATATGACAGTGTAGACAGAGAATCACTTTGGAAATTGATGGGGCATTATGGAGTTCCCCTGAAGATCATTAATTTAATAAAGAAAACATATGAAGACATGACATGCAGAGTTCTTCACGAAGGACAGCTTACAGAACCGTTTGGGATAAGAACAGGAGTGCGACAGGGATGCCTCTTGTCTCTATTTCTTTTCTTACTAGCAATAGACTGGGTAATGAGAACATCGACAACACAAAACAGAAATGGAATCCAGTGGACTCTGACTAAGCAGTTGGATCATTTGGATTTTGCTGATGACTTGGCTCTTCTGTCCCATAACCGTATGCAGGACAAATTGAAAACACTCGATGAGAGATCACAGCAACTGGGTCTGAAAATACACAGGGAAAAGATAAAAATAATGAGAATAAATGCAAGAAATGATAACAGGGTTGAACTTGAAGAAACACCAATACAAGATGTAGAATCGTACACATATCTTGGCAGCAATATAGACAAAGTTGGAGGGACAGACAGTGATATCAAACTAAGAATACAAAAAGCAAGAGGAGCTTTCATTGTATTGGGAAATATATGAGATGAAGAGAAATCGGATCCAACACGAAAATAAGAATCTTCAACTCAAATGTGAAGTCAGTCCTATTGTATGGCTCTGAAACATGGAGAACAACAAAAACAACAACTAAAAAGCTACAGACTTTCATAAATGGGTGCTTGCGTAGAATAGAGGGATTGAAATGGTATGACAAGGTTACCAACGTGAAACTGATGACAAGAACTAGACAAGTGCCGGTGGAACAAGAGATGAGAAGAAGACGATGGCGATGGATAGGACACACACTGCGGAAACCTGTTGATAGTATTACAAGGCAGTCCTTGTTCTGGAACCCCCAGGGCAAGAGAGTCAGAGGTAGACCAAGAAGCACATGGAGAAGAGAGCTGGAAACAGAGGTGAAACTGATGAGGAGAACGTGGAAAGAACTTGAGATGATGGCACGTGACAGGAGGACTTGGCATGTGTTTGTTGAAGGCCTATGCTCCTTTGGGAATGGTGGATTATGAATGAATGAATATATATATATATATATATATATATATATATATATATATATATATATATATATATATATATATATATATATATATATATATATATATATATATATATTCTTTATTTCAGGTATGATTTAGAAACGTGAACAATGAATAAACATTTGGAAGAAAGAACTGAGATTCTTCTCGAGATATGGATATATAGAAAAATTGGGTGCATCTCATGGAAAGAGAAGAAAACAAATAAACAGGTTCTAAAAGAATGAAAAAAAAAAGTTAATGAAAGAGTTCAAAGTTAGACAGCTAAAATATTCTGGCCATATATAACAAAACATAACACTTTGCAGAAGACCATAATAGAAAGAAGAGATGAAGGGAAACATGAATGAGGAAGACGGCGCTATAAGTGGGAAGATAACTGTAAAGTGACACTGTAAAGAGTGGTGTAAAGTGTGTTCTCTTTCTTTGGTAAAGCTCCACTATCAATCACTGTAGCATGTTGTTTGTGGTGCCACTACTGTATATGCCCATTGTAGTGTACAGAGTTGTTGAGATCAGGCATGCTCCAGTCTACCCAGCTGTAAATGGGTAACTCACCCTAGTCCTGAGTTAGGGAAGGCAAAGGCAATTGTAAGCAGTAGTTTCCCTCTAAGGCTCCAGGGGGAGCAGGCCCTAAACTTGGTCAATTCAACCGACGCAGGATGGTGTATATATGGAGTGGAAGTGTAGAGTGTGATTAACGCGAATGGTGGACTGTTCGTGTTCTGACCAATCTAAGCACTCATTCACTTGTCTACAAGGCACCAATGCAGACTGCTGGAATCTTTGTTTACACAGTTTATTTAGACGCACACACTGGGACATAACGAGTAAATCATGGGTATATGTTGACACATCAATTTGCAGGCATACATAGTAGATCCCATATCATGACACATTCATAAATAATGGGTAGTACATCAATAGCTTCCAATGTCATGATACATTATGGCCGCATCCCCTATCTGACTAAACGCGTCAGTGAAGGCGGATCGGTAAGTAACTAAAGTTGCTTTATGTTCATAGTTTATATCATATTATGAAACCACGATAAGGGGTTTCTATCAAAATTGAGATCTCCTTGCCACTGTCCGAATAGTAAGATACATAACCCGTTCTTTGGACAGTGATTCAAAAATATGATGACAGGAATGTAACATGGCCGCCTTCCTGAGTTGTCGCTACCGCGGCTCCGGGTATATATAAGCCAAAGTTAATTTGAAATGCATATGAATAATTTCCTAAAGTTTCTCCATACAGTTCTACAGTAATCCAGTTACTTCACGTAGACATAACTGCTGTATGGAAGCCCGTCATCTTCGTCGATACAAACATGACCCTAGCGTTGCGAAGCATAACATTCCAGCTAGGTCTAACCGACATGAGATCATCAAAATAGGGTCTGGCATTACATGGAGTCCGAATCATACATGATACCGTACATTAGGAGAGTCTCTAACACAAACTCTAGTAGAGACACAATCTCCTACAGAAGAAAAACCACTTCATAAATCATTTTTACTTAAGAATGTACCAGCCCTTGAAAAATGCGTAACCCGCCATTGTACGCGGTACATCGGAACTCATCACGACTTGTCAAGACAACTCATACTTCCGCTAGAGCGGCATAACAAGAATATAGTCCTGCCTACCCATCCAAAATATACAATATAGGACTGATTCTACTTGTACTAATAATATGTAATACATATGAATTCAGGCCATAAACATAATAAGCAAATTAATCTATTTTCTGGCCCTAACAAATAAGTACGGACATGAGTGCAATATCCATGCGCCGAATCAATATCAAGAACGATTACTCCTATAATCAAAAGTGTAAATCAATCATGAATTATCTAGCTTTACCATAGACAGCATTTTCATACACAAATGAATGAATGTCTATATCTTTTCCATATTAAATAGCCATATCGATTTTTGTAATATGTGCGTCAAAATATGCACGCAACAGATTACCACACCCCTCGGGGAAAAAAAATGGTACATTTTTTTTTTTGAAATACATCTAAAAGCAACATACAATATGCTCACAACGCACCAATAACAATGCGCAGATGATAAGCATAAGTTTTATGACCTTAGAGAAAGTACTTCTCTAAGTATAAATATTTCCAGAGAGGTGTCACCAACGCATACTACAATATTAGCAATGAAACAATTTCTACATTAGTTTAAACATAAATTTCATCTAAGATATCTTAACATCCTGATCATCAAAGACGAAAAAACATTGAAAGATCAGCGGTGAATAAACATCAATGAACCGCTAAGTAGTGTTACAATCAATATATGATATATTCCATATGTGTACACATTTCAACATAGGAACAACTGTATCAAAGTTTGGTATATAATTTAACAGTTATGAATCATGTGGGCATCTAGACAAAATATCTGCCATCACATTTTCTGACCCACGGATAGCTCGCACCGAAAAATGAAATGGCTGCAGAGCAATCGCGTATCGCGTTGATCTCGCGCTCTTCAGATTTTTACTCTGAATAGCCGTAAGAGCTTTCTGGTCAGTTTCCACGATGAAATGCGCGCCAAGAAGAAATCTTTGCAGTTTAAGGATTGACCAAACCATAGCCAATAATTCACGGTCTAGGACCGAGTAATTCTTCTCTGCGGCATTTAATTTACGAGAAATATACATCACAGGATGCAGAGTTCCAGAGTACTCTTGCATTAGTGCTGCTCCAATCCCGGTGGATGAAGCGTCACTACGAAGAATAAATGTCTTATCCTTAGAAGGCAATACTAGGATAGGTGAAGTAGAAAACATAGTTTTGACCTTATCCAAAGAGGATTGACATTCTTGAGTCCAATGGACTACATTAAGAGACCCTTTCTTTAGCAAGGAAGAAAGAGGTGACATAATGGAGGACAGATTCGGAATGAATCGTCCATAAAATTGTATTAGACCTAAGAGACTTCGCACTTGCTTTTTAGTCTTAGGAATAGAAATGTTAAGTATCTTACTTGTATTATGGTCTTCTGTTTTTAGGAACCCATGACCAACACGGTGTCCTAAGAAAGATATTTCGCTAAAACCAATACATGCTTTCGATGGTTTCGCTGTCAGGTTATGCTCGCGTAAGATAGACAATAGTTCATTTATCCCATTATAGTGATCGTTCCAAGTATCACTGAAAAGGCAGATGTCATCAAGATACGCAATGACATCTGAGCGATGAGATAGGATTCGACGCATCATGCGTACGAATGTTGCAGGGGCGTTCATAAGACCGAAAGGCATGAAATTCCATTGGAATAGACCCCTAGGCGTCGAAAAAGCAGTAAACGGTTTGGCGTGTTCGGATAATGGAACTTGCCAATATCCCTTAGACAAATCGAGTTTAGTAAAGAAATGAGAATTCGATAGTCTCGTAAGTAGCTCTTCTAGTAAAGGCATAGGTTCAGCATCAAATTTCGTCACTTGGTTCAATTTGCGATAATCCACGCAAAGACGTATGTTATTGTCTTTTTTTCGTACAATAACTATCGGCGAAGAATATGCTGATGTGGATGGTTCAATAATTTTTAACTCTATCATCTCATCCAACTCTTTCTCTACCTGTGCTTGAAAATGTATCGGGATAGGATACGGTCTGACTCTTATAGGACTATGGTCAGTAAGAATAATGTCATGTTGAATGACATCAGTTTGACCAGGAATGTCAGTAAGGACATCCTGAAATTGTTCTAACATAGTAGAAACTTGTTTCTGCTCTCCTGGAGATAATTCGGGAGAAATTGCAACATCTTTCCATTATTCATTAGAGTGAAGAGGAATCATTGGAAAAGGTAGATTTACATCCGAGAAACTCGTTTCCTCATCCTGTATTACTGACAGAGATGAGTACTGTCCATGTTGGACTGGAAAATCGTCCGTTGCCCGGAAAACAGGTTGTAAATAATCCGGACGTTCATGGAATTCCGTGAGCATGTTGATGTGGAAGGTTTTACGCTTCCCGTCAATATCGACGATATAGTCAACGTCGGAAACTTTTGATATTATATCGTACGGACCTTTCCAAGAAATAAGAAGTCTATTTTCCCTACAAGGTAGCAAGACAAATGCTTTGTCACCTGGACAAAGTTGTCGCAAGCATCTCTTTTTATTGGCAAATTCCCTTGCCTTCTGTTTCGCAAATTCAGAAGAAGCAGTTGCCAATTTGCATGCCTCAATAATCTTGTGTCTAAGTGCGATGACATATTCATAAGAGGATTTTGTGTCACCGACAATATTATCAGCAGTTATAAGATCATGAAGTAAGGACATAGGACCTCGCGGTTTCGCGCCAAAGACAAGTTCAAAGGGAGAAAATCCTGTATGTTCGTTGGCGACCTCTCTATATGGAAAGAGAGCCGCGGGTAAAACCCTATCCCAATCCTGAGGATGATCTTCTGTTATCTTACCTAGTAGGTTTTTCAGAGTTCTATTCAGACGTTCCACCATCCCATTGGACATAGGATGATAAATACTACTCAGCGATCTCTCTATCTTAAGAGTCGACATTACTTGAGACATGGTATCCGATATGAGTTGGGTACCATGGTCGGATAATATTTCTGCTGGAAATCCCAGACGAGAAAATATTAACCAAAGAGCATCTGCGACATCAGCAGTAGTTATGCTCTTTAGAGGAACAGCCTCCGGCCAACGTGTGCACATATCAACACACGTCAAAATAAATTGGTGTCCTCTAGCAGACTTTATCTTAAATGGACCAATGATGTCTATCGCCATTTTTTGAAATGGTCGAATGGGAATGTCTGCAGCCTGAATAGGTGCATCATGGCGTGGACCTCTGGATTTAATCTCTTGACATACTTTACAAGATCGACAATAGATTCGTATGTCCTTATTCACAGCAGGCCAGAAGAAAGATTCAAGAACTCTAGCTTTAGTACGGGAAAAACCCACATGTCCAGCACACTGCGAATCATGAGCGTGCTGTAAGATTTTAACTCTCATATTTTTAGGCACAAGGATTTGAGAATGAATGGACTTAGCGGAGTCTTGTACCATACGTACAAGTACGCCATTCTTCATCGTAATCCAAGATTTACGATTTGTATCCTTATTCGGATCACCTTTTGTTGCCAGAGTAAAGAATTTCTTTAGAGTAGGATCATCTTCCTGCTGTTTTATAAAGGAATCATGGGAAATCTCCAAGGGATCATCTTGGATCTGCGCATCATTATCTTCAGAATGTGAAGATTGCGGCATATTAAGAGCTTGAGCCCTAGTGATTACTGCATTAGCAGATTGCATATTAACATTTTCCCAATTAGAAATTTGCTGTGGAGTGCATTCTTTCACTCCATGAATGCGACCGATGATAAGATCAGCGATCGGATTCGACAAGATACATGCTTGCACCTCTCCTGTAAAGAAAGGCGTAGCAATATTGATAATGGCAGTGGAGTACTTCTCCAATGTGCCACCAAATGTTACACATTTGACTACATTGCCTGTAGCTCGAGAAGGATTTACGAGTGATTGCCTCACTCCGATGGTAGTGCACCCCGAATCGAAAAGAATTGATACCGGAGTACCATCTATTAGGCCTCTATTGAAGACAAGAGCACCCCTTCCATTATGCGCGATTGACGCAGGGAGAGCGGGAAGCGGGTGACCGCAGCTTAAAGTAGAAACTGTGGTTGGATCGAATAATGTTTTGCATTGCGAACACTCAGATGCTCTAGCAAAATCGAAAGCGGAATTTGCTACACTATTGGAGTCTTTTTTATCATTATTCTGATTACCGGCGTCGTGGAACTCCTGTTGTGCAGAGTTAGCCTGGTAATAAGATTTACCATTTTTTTTGTGTTGTGATCTACCTCGGTTATAATTGTCTCTATAAATATTATTTCCTCTGTTATAACCCCTATGTGGGTTTGAATCATAATATTCATGATCATAATCATCACTCTCATTATACTGAGTATCCCTGTAATATTGGTTTTTTTGTCTCCATGAAGCACTTGGGTAGTTCCTATAGCTACTCCCCTTTCGAGAATGTCTAAAATTATGGGTACCCCTCGCGTGTCGAGGACTATCAGCCCGATTCCGGTTCTTCGAAGAAGAACCCTGATTTGAGTGGTTATCTTGGTTTTGATACTTATTCCAATTAACCTTTTTATCAAATTTATTTTTAGCTCCTTGGAATTTGTGTGAGTAATTCTGATTATATTCTGTTGCCGAAGCAACTGGCATACTCTCTTTAATGTTAGAGTTACTAAGAATCATGTCAGGGTGTGCCGTGACATACTGGTCACAATATTCTTCCATTTGCTTTAATGTACTAGGTTTACGCTCATGTAAGAACTCTAGGAATGATTTATTTACCGAAGACATGACCTTGTCTCTTAGCAATAAATCCGTAAGACCATCAAATGTTTTCTCTATTTTGGATAATTCAATCCATCGTGAAAGTGTAATTCGTGCTTTTGAGATGAATTCTGAGAATTCTACACCTACCTCAGGTCTCATTGTTTTAAACAAAAGACGATAACCTTCCTCAGGCAGCTGATATTTCTTTATCAGAGCTGCCCTAATAGCATCATAATTATCCTTGTCGGCCTCTTCAACGAAATATAACTTACTCAGAGATTCCCCTTTTAGATTTTCAGACAACTGATTCACATACTGTGATTTGTCAACATTATGAGCTCGACAAGCACGTTCAAATCTAGAAAGCCAAAATGTTATGTCATCACTGGTAGGGTTGAACGCTGGTACCTTGACCTTGTACACAAAGGGTTTACCATTACCACTATATGCCTGATTAACATTACTCATACTTGTCAATTTTAATTTCTCTAACTCAAATTCATGTTCTCTTATTGCTTTTCTCTCTTCAGCTTCTCTATCTAATCTTTTCTGTTCTGCAGCCGCTTCTAATTTTTTCTGTTCTGCAGCAGCTTCTAATTTTTTCTGTTCTGCATCAAATCTCCTTTCCTCCACTTGCATCTGCAGTTTCTTTAGTTCAGCAGCAATATCAGCTTCTTTTTCTAATCTTTTTTCTTCAGCCAGAGCTTTTCTCTCTTCAGCAGCAGCAGCAGCAGCTTTTCTGTCTTCAGCAGCAGCAGCAGCAGCTTTTCTCTCTTCAGCAGCAGCTTTTTTCTCTTCAGCAGCAGCAGCAGCTTTTTTCTCTTCAGCAGCAGCAGCAGCAGCAGCAGCTTTTCTCTCTTCAGCAGCAGCTTCTAATTTTTTTTCTTCTATTTGAAGTTTTCTCTCCTCAGCGGCAGCTTTTCTTTCCTCAGCTTGCATCTGCAATCTGAAATTCTCAGCATCTATCTTCTTTTGTTCAACTTCTGCTTTCAGTACTTCTGACTTTAATGCAATAGCAAATTGAGCAGTTGCCCATTCTTCTAACTCTTTTCCAGTCTTATCGAGAGATTTTCCTTGTGCAATAAAGTAATCTAATGTAGACATCTTGTCTTCTTAGATCAGAAACCTGAAAAAGTAAATAAATTACCTTATTTCACTTTAATGGGAGACAAGTCTATACCATAGACTTAGTCTTAGTGAAAAACTTGTATGGTTATTTTGTTTATTATATAACCAATGATAACTTGAGTACCTGTGGACAACAATAACTGTATATCTCAAATACTGTGGGAGACAAGCCTTACAAAGGTCTTGTATACCTTAATGTAATCAATGATCACTTGAGTACCTGTGGAAAATAATATTTCCTATACCAGTCACTTTGGGAGACAAGCCTTACAAAGGTCTTGTACACTTTGTTTTATAACAATAATAATCATAAAGTACTGATCTGTACTATAATATAAGTGTATTCAACTATACCTCCTATGTCATATGTCAACTAAAGACATTACAAAGGACAAACAAGAAAAGACAATCTGAAAACATTTGCAGAGATCAAATTAAATTAAATAGGAGAAATGAAAAAAAAAAATGATCACAGAATCTGTGATGATAACTGCAATAAGATAACAAGACAAATAACGCCACAGTGTATAAACATAAGGGTGTAAAGAACTGAAATGAAAGGAAAGATGAGACCTACAATTATACAAACAAATCAAACAAAAAATAAAGAACAGAAAAATATTACAAATACAAATATGAACACAGTCGTCACAGCTAACCAAATATTTGCAAACTATGTTGCATGCAAATTTCAATTAAGAAATTGCTCCCTATAGAACGCCAGAACAAGACCAATATCACTTGGTATTTCCTGTTCTAGTCACCTCCCATCCAGGCCCGCAAACACATAACAATCACACATATAAACAAATAATATATAAACATAAATACATATAAATCATAAATGTGTACATTATATACTGAAATGTGTTGCAGTTGCAGTGTATTGTACTGTATGCTCAGTTTTAACAAATTAGACTACCACTTTATTGAGTAATAGATTTGCTTTCTAACTGTTACACTGTTCAATTTTTTTTGAGCACATTAGAAGATCCAACGATGAAATTTGCACTTTATGTTCAACATTGCTCTTCTATTTCAGCAGGATAAACAATCACTAGTTTAGAACACTGACTGTACTGTGCCAAATGTCAACAAGTGCTGACCCAGATATTGCTACACTTGTCAGAACAGGTCAAGCTGACATTGATTGTATAGCTGTCCTACTGGTGTTGATGTGGTCAAACAAATGTTCTTGCAACTGGAAAATGTGATTCTCAACACAACAAGACTGGTAGGCTGGACCCAGGAATCTGGCTCACCACTGTAAAGTGACACTGTAAAGAGTGGTGTAAAGTGTGTTCTCTTTCTTTGGTAAAGCTCCACTATCAATCACTGTAGCATGTTGTTTGTGGTGCCACTACTGTATATGTCCATTGTAGTGTACAGAGTTGTTGAGATCAGGCATGCTCCAGTCTACCCAGCTGTAAATGGGTAACTCACCCTAGTCCTGAGTTAGGGAAGGCAAAGGCAATTGTAAGCAGTAGTTTCCCTCTAAGGCTCCAGGGGGAGCAGGCCCTAAACTTGGTCAATTCAACCGACGCAGGATGGTGTATATATGGAGTGGAAGTGTAGAGTGTGATTAACGCGAATGGTGGACTGTTCGTGTTCTGACCAATCTAAGCACTCATTCACTTGTCTACAAGGCACCAATGCAGACTGCTGGAATCTTTGTTTACACAGTTTATTTAGACGCACACACTGTGACATAACGAGTAAATCATGGGTATATGTTGACACATCAATTTGCAGGCATACATAGTAGATCCCATATCATGACACATTCATAAATAATGGGTAGTACATCAATAGCTTCCAATGTCATGATACATTATGGCCGCATCCCCTATCTGACTAAACGCGTCAGTGAAGGCGGATCGGTAAGTAACTAAAGTTGCTTTATGTTCATAGTTTATATCATATTATGAAACCACGATAAGGGGTTTCTATCAAAATTGAGATCTCCTTGCCACTGTCCGAATAGTAAGATACATGCCCCGTTCTTTGGACAGTGATTCAAAAATATGATGACAGGAATGTAACATGGCCGCCTTCCTGAGTTGTCGCTCACTCACTCATAGGAGTTTATATATAAGCCAAAGTTAATTTGAAATGCATATGAATAATTTCCTAAAGTTTCTCCATACAGTTCTACAGTAATCCAGTTACTTCACGTAGACATAACTGCTGTATGGAAGCCCGTCATCTTCGTCGATACAAACATGACCCTAGCGTTGCGAAGCATAACATTCCATCTAGGTCTAACCGACATGAGATCATCAAAATAGGGTCTGGCATTACCTGGAGTCCGAATCATACATGATACCGTACATTAGGAGAGTCTCTAACACAAACTCTAGTAGAGACACAATCTCCTACAGAAGAAAAACCACTTCATAAATCATTTTTACTTAAGAATGTACCAGCCCTTGAAAAATGCGTAACCCGCCATTGTACGCGGTACATCGGAACTCATCACGACTTGTCAAGACAACTCATACTTCCGCTAGAGCGGCATAACAAGAATATAGTCCTGCCTACCCATCCAAAATATACAATATATGACTGATTCTACTTGTACTAATAATATGTAATACATATGAATTCAGGCCATAAACATAATAAGCAAATTAATCTATTTTCTGGCCCTAACAAATAAGTACGGACATGAGTGCAATATCCATGCGCCGAATCAATATCAAGAACGATTACTCCTATAATCAAAAGTGTAAATCAATCATGAATTATCTAGCTTTACCATAGACAGCATTTTCATACACAAATGAATGAATGTCTATATCTTTTCCATATTAAATAGCCATATCGATTTTTGTAATATGTGCGTCAAAATATGCACGCAACAATAACATCAAGACATGGACAGGAAAGTATCTATCAAGACAAGAGACAGAAGACCTTGGAAATCCGTTGTGGAGATCTCAGCTGATGGTGACTCATTCCAGCCTGAATTTGTCAGCTGGACACGTTCTCGTGCTAAGTGAGAGATGAGTAAGTTAAAATTAATCTTTCGAAGCGATCTGGACCTAATTCAGAATAAGCAGTATTAAAATCTTGTAGTAATGTAAATGGTCAATTTTAATTAAAATGACGTGAATGACGATTGGTCAGACAATTGGTGGGCGTGTCAAAGGGTGTTTTTGGTAAATATTTTCCTTTTTAATAGCTTCTTTTATCTCTCTCTCTTTCCCAAACTCTGAAAATAATGTCATAAGCTAGCAGAATCACAAGCACAAAGTTAAAAATGAGGAAAAAAAACGTGACCAGAATTAGAAGGAGACTAAAAGACCTTGACACCAAATAAAATATATGTAGTTTATAAGATAAGGAATTTTCAAAAGTAATAGCTTATCGATTTGAAAAAAATGGTACGAAGGTTAAAGGTCAAAACCCAAATTAATAAAAGTATAGTTTTACAAAAGCACGAAGGAGAGTAAGCGAAGGTCGTGTGATTCCGGTGAACCGTTAGGAAAGTGCACACAAGAAAAACAATCCATGTAACGAATAAAAATTAACTCTCCTCGAATCTTCATAATTTAGCCTTTTCGTTCCTTATATAGAGCATAGACCCACCACTTTAGCTGATCCACTTGAGGGAGGCCTGCATCAAGCATTCACATTAACTTTCAGCAGTAGCTTTTGTAGCAATCTGTTTTACATAATGAGATCGCCAACCACTTGCACCAAGAATTCACATGCTCTTATAGCGTGATTTCTGGAGCAACCTTTTTTATATGATGACTTTGCCAGCCCCAAGCATAACCTCAAATTATTTGCCATTTACGACATGCGGAAAGGGGGGGGGGGAGAAGATCTATTCTTTGTTTGTCTGAAAAGAGGTGACGGGCCATGCTCGTGGCTTTCCTCAAATGGAGGAAACACGTAAAATAAAAATAAAAATTAAAAGTTCACACAAATATTAAAACTAGGGATCAATATAAATACATCTAATTAAGAGCGGAAAAACATCACCATCAATCATCATCATCTCCACCATCAATATGAGTCATTATCGTCACCACCACCATCACCATCAATCATCCTCATAACCACCATCATCGTCGTCATCATAATCATCGTCAGCATCACCACCATCACCATCAATCATCACCATCATCAAGCTCTTTTGACGTCATCCTCATTGTCACGAAGTGGATTAAAGTTTAGAGTGTGTCCAGTGTATAGGCAAGACCCTAGTATGAGATAGACTGAGAAGATAAATTTAGATGAGAAATGATAGTGAATGTGGACAGATGGGCCTATTGGCGTCGAGGGATGAGAACCGAGATTGACTCCCCCTCCCCACTTGTGACGTCTTGTATGGCTATAGACCCACCCCCTCTTCTGCCAATAAAGGAGATAAGGTTTAAATAAGGACCACAGACACCACTATACAGACAACATATAGGTACAGTATAGTTAGCTATAAATTAGAGAACCTGATACAGTGACCCTTTATATAGTTTTATTTAAAAAAAATAACCAACTTAATCAAATCACATAGAAACAAAATCAGTAATATGCAATGTTGCACAGACCTGAAAACAAGAAAAACAATTAAATTGGTAGATACTAGAAAACAACCACTTTCACTCCTTCTTTCACCCTGCTGGGGAAAAATAGAATGATTACTGAGTTAACCACAATTAATGGGTGGGGGCCTCAACTTTAGCCACTACTCCCTACTACAATCTATTTCCTACTGTCACTGTCCTGCTGACACTGCCTAAACTATTGTCTACACACACACACAGCTTCCAGGCTCTTTAGGCGATATTCTCGCCGCTAATTTGACACACTGGACTGCTAAACAAGTAGACTTAGATTACAACTATGGCTCAGAGGCGATCCATCTAATGGATCATATAAGACCCTACTGGTCCTGTCGACTTTCTCCCTCCTTCTCTCTCTCTCTTTCCGCCTGGTCTCAGTGTCTCTCTAACACGCGACGTCTGGTGATGTGGCGTCTCCGTTACGCCTCTTCTCTTGATAACGTTCAGAACCAGGAATGATATCCCTGTCTCCTGCTTCTGATTTCTACACTGATGACTTGGTTTTCAAGCTCGAGGTACTTGAATCACTTGTAGAAGCTTCACGGCTGCTGGCCGACTTCTTACTTGCCCCATAACCCGCTCAACGGTGTAGGGACAAACAGCTTTATTATGGCTGCATAAAACTTTAGACCAATCTCCCAGCCACGTGCTGTTGTCGGAGTGGTATAATGAGCTAAGAGATGTGGATTATAAGACAAATCCTGTTCACACCTGAAGATTGTCTTAGCTACCTAGGACCGTATGGTATTTCTTGCACCTTTGCCGATCTCTCGAGCTATATGCTCCTGAGATGACAACTTGCTGTTGTAAAGGACAGAGGCTGGTTGCCCCTCCTACAGACCGACGAAAATTCGCCAATAGATCACATTTCTCACTGAAGATCAAGTGCTATGACGTAGATTCTCCCGGCTGAATATTCTTCGGACAAACGGGACCCGTAATTAATTTCCTCTAGTATTTATTATAGACAACGAGGCCAGATACGTCATCCCCAGCGTTCCTCTCCGACCAATGAAATGCCCTACAAAATTAAACAACCGAGCCTCCGCCAATAGATTTGAAAACATCGCGCAGACCGCGTGTCCCAAAAATTGCGTCATGTTACGCGACGACCGCGATTCTTTTTAACAAAGAAAATGAGATTCCCTGATCGCGATTATCTAGCGAAAAGAACTGGTGAAAAAACGAACTGGTGAAAATCTAATATTCTCCCCTGTAGTCTCTATTAAAAACGCAATTATTAACCCTACAGAAAAAGACCAAAGAGAAGAAGCATGGGAAACACATATAGTTACAGAGAGAAGAAGACTGGATCAACTCATATAGTTACCGAGAGAAGAAGACTGGGGCCTGTTGAAAAATCAAATCACAGTAACTCTATCACACTCATCATTATCACTTATGTCGCCAATTCTCTTCTTCATATGTTTCTTGATACCCTGTCGGTTCCAGAAAAAGGACTGCTTTGTTATGTTATCCACAGGTTTCCTCAAAGTGAGTCTGATCCATCAGCAGCCTCATCTCATCTCTTGTTCCACTGGCACTTGTCTGGTTCTTCTCATCTCTTGTTCCACTGGCACCTGTCTGGTTCTTGTCATCAGTTCCACATTGGTCATCTTGCTATACTATTTTAATTCAATTTTAAACGCAATTTATGAATGTCTGTAACCTCTTGGTTGTTGATTTCGTTGTTCTCCATGTTTCAGAGCCATACAATAGGACTGACTTGAGATTTGAGTTGACAATTCTTGTTTCTGTGCTGGACCTTATTTCTCTTGATCTCCATATGTTTCCCAGTCAATGAAAGCTCCTCTTGTTTTGTACGAGTTTTCTATATCTTCTTTATCCTTGTCATGTATGTCTCCTTTATCCTTGTCATGTAAGTTTTCTTTATCCTTGTCATGTATGTCTCCTTTATCTTTGTCATGTGTGTCTCCTTTATCCTTGTCTTGTATGTCTCCTTTATCATTGTCTTGTATGTCTCCTTGTCATGTATGTCTCCTTTATCCTTGTCTTGTATATCTCCTTTATCCTTGTCATGTATGTCTCCTTGTCATGTATGTCTCCTTTATCCTTGTCTTGTATATCTCCTTTATCCTTGTCTTGTATGTCTCCTTGTCATGTATGCCTCCTTTATCCTTGTCAGGTATGTCTCCTTTATCCTTGTCATCTATGTCTCATTTATCCTTGTCATGTATGTCTTCTTTATCCTTGTCATGTATGTCTCCTTTATCCTTGTCATGTATGTCTCCGTGTCATGTATGTCTCCTTTATCCTTGTCATGTATGTCTCCTTGTGATGTATGTCTCCTTTATACTTGTCATGCATGTCTCCTTGTCATGTATGTCTCCTTGTCATGTATGTCTCCTTTATCCTTGTCATGTATGTCTCCAGTATATTTCTTCTGCCAAGTGGATTCCAGAATAAGAATTACCATGTTATGCTATCCATATATTTCCTCACTCTGTGGATCTATCCATCACCCGCGTCTTGTTATATCATGTTTCACTGCTGTCTGTCTAGTTCATGTCATCCAGGGGTGTGTGGTCGGAGTCGGCAGTCGGAGTCGTAGAGTCGGTCATATTTTACTAGAGTGGGTGTCGGTAAAAAGATGTCCGGACTCCGTCTCAGAAAAGTATGCCACATGACAAGAAAAAACTGTAGTCGGAGTCGGTAGTTTCAGAAGTCGAAGTCGGAAAATCTTGTTTGCCGACTCCACAACCTTATTGATACTTCCTTAGTGATCCCTTCCTTATTGATAATTTTGTCATACCATTTCAGTCAATCTAGCGTAGTTCCCAAGGCTCTCGTATGACACAGAGGAAGAATATACCTGTTGATCTTTCAGGTGCGTTGTACAGGGCTGGCAATTTCATCATTGTCACGGGTTGCCTCTCCTTAGCTCTGCAGTAGTGGTCCAACAGTGGACCCCCCTGAAGAGTAACTGATGTGGGTCTTCAAGGGTGTCTACCTTTGCACAAGATTATTCCTTGAATAAGGTATGTTAAAATGTTATAATCAGCTTAGAATAAAATATTTCCTCTCACTCTGTGGAGTCTATCCATCCACCCACGCATCACGTTCGCATCATGTTTCCGGCTGTCGAATCTATCTAACATTATACCAGATCTAATCTTGTTTGCAAGCGAAGACTCCACATGTCAACCTGTTTCTAGTTCATGTCATTGTGTCAGTCGGATTTTCAGCTCAGCAATTCTACTATCACGTCCGGATTGATTTCTAGAGAAACCGTTATTTGTGTTTCGGTCATTTTTTTATATATAATAAAAAAGCTAGTCCGTGGGTGTCGGTTTTTTCAAAAGATGAAATAATCCGGACGGTCCGTTCTGTTACTCGGAGAAAAGTATTACAGGTAATGCACTTTATTTCGAACGAAAGATGACAAGAAAAAAAACTTGGAAGCTTTCGGATGTCGGTTGTACAGAAAAGTCAGTCGGAATAATCTTGTTTGCCGACTTTATTGCCAGAAGTACGGAACATACAATCACACTTGTTTGCCTACTCCTTAACTTTTGATAATAGTTTTGGGATAAAAAATATCAAAACGATTCCGCAACCCATACGTGTCGAATTACCAAGAACTATCTTGGACGTATGACACAGGGACCAGAATATGATGTTTACCCTTTCAGAAACTAATTCTGACTCATAGATTAACATACCGTGAATGAATGGTGTATACTTAATATAACCAAGAACATTTCATCATCTAAAACGTGTTCTCGCTCTCTACCAAGGACTTACTCGGTTCGCGACACAAAGAATAGAATTCTTTTAGCGCCCAATACTCCGAATATCTACCTTTCGTCATGACACAGATAACTTGTTCAATACTTGAGTGGATGATCATTTGCGATCAAAGATGTAAACGGTCAATTTCATCATACGAATGCATTTTTCATCATTGATTCTTGACAAGACTAGCTCAAAGCCTTGGTTATTGCATAATGAAATTGTTTTTTGCATCAAAATCCCGTCGCCATACTCTGTTCATATGAAAGAAACTTATGACACATTAGTCATAAACGTGAAATAAATAAAAGACAACCAACCCGGATTTGTGAGACCTAAAGGTCATTGCAATTCTCACGGGCATGTCAGACGCTGTGGTATACCTTTTTGTGCTTCCGAGAGTGAATGGGACAGGCCGCACAGACAGGAACATTATGCAATAAAGGTGTGGCCTAACCCCGGGGGGGGGGGGAATCGAATGCAACTCGGGCATAAAATTACCACTACAATACACGCAAAGCCATTATTAACTAAGTCATTTTAACCACTGTTACATATAAAAGAAGGTGCTCATCAAGAATTTAAGAAAACGTAAAGATAAAACGAGCTTCATTATCATCGAGAGAAAGTTTCCGCAAGATCGATGCAAAGATAAATGGAAGGTATCCTTTAGAGGACCTCAGATAGGAAAGTTAATAGCAGAAAACAATTCGAGAACTTGTTAGCATTAGTGAACTTCGCAGAAAAAGTTGATCGCGATTAACTTTCTTGAAAATCACAACTCTGAATGTTGCAACGTGCATAGATTGCATACTAATTAATGGGCTTTAACATGAAAAATTCCAATATTCGAACTTTTTCCCAGATTGGCGAAGACACAAGGAGAAAGATTCCATCAAATATAGCCGTAATGGAGTCACGCAAGACGGTTTGAGAGCTATAAGCCGATTAATGTTGGATGCTTCATCGCGATGTTACCATTTCACCGACGAAAACCAAGCCTACATAACAGATAACATTCATGTACGAATGATCTTGTAATACTGCGATTAAAAAACGTCAAGATCCCGACCAGATAGAGGAAAACCGGTTTGGCAGATTTAAAAACAGCGCATTAAAATTGACCGAGAAAACAACATAGAAATGTAGAGAAATAAAAAAAAAGTTCTGTTAGTCATTGCAAATTAACGATAACAAGTGTGCGCCAAAAAAAACATCTGAATTAACGTATTCTTGTCAAACTTTAACGCAAATTTAGTATAATCCTTACATTTTTTGGTAGTGTTACACGATACAATACAATTTATAAACGCCAATTCTTAACCCGCCATGCGCAACCCCGCTTAGCCTGACACATTCTGCCGATTTGCATATATACACGTGGCGACAAAGCCAAGAGAGGGTAAAAACACAGCAGACAATTTTATTGCCTCCTCGCGGTAATGTTTCTGACGTCACAAAAACAAGTTAGTTATTTGAAAAATACATGCTAGCGAGAGGGGAAGATGGCCGTCTTGTGTAAAATATTTATTTGACGATGACCGGTGACAAAATTGAAAATCTAAAACCATAATGAAACTGAACATAAAAAATATGTGGTAGTATAGCTTAGAATTCACTGAGCAAGAATATGCTTTAAATAATATGATAGTCCCAGTATTACCCAAATGGTTAAGAAAATACTAAATGTCTACGAACGCACGACCAGACAGACTGTTGTTCCTGCTTTGTTTTTCTTAACGTTAGTCGGGACACCGTCTTAGAAGAGAGGCATTGAGGAAATTCAAATTAGCTGGGGAAACAAGAGTATAGAAGGAGAGGGGAGCGGTAGGAAAATTGTTACCAAAAACTAACATCGTTTTGCATTGGCATAACTAAAGCAGGCTGGCCAATCGACTACCAGACGCAGAGTATGTTTGGAATTATTCTTGTTTTTCAAAAACTGCATTTGAATTCTGGTAGTCGCAAGCTTTCGATTGGCCAGTGCTACTAAATATTAGCAAAAAGCTTTCACTATTCATTGCCTGTTGAACTGTATTTTTGATTCAGATACGCTGAGAACAGCTGTGTTAAATTTAAAAGTAAAGTAAATAACTATATGAGTATTTCACAGTCTGGACGGAGCAGAGGGAACTGAGGCCATTTCTTTGCAAAGTCAGCGTCATTTGTTTATATTTCTTGATTTGTGGTAAGGATGCTCTAGGAATTTAATATGTTTAATCCCATTACCAAAGTTAGATACTGCTATTGGGAAAAAGTGAAGGACGTGCCGGGAGCAGACATTGTTGAGTCCTCACGTTGAAATGTATCTAACTAATGTATGTTGTCATGATTATGTTTGAATATTATTGTATTAGAGCATATTAGTAAGCCTCTGTGTTCCATGAACACTGTTCAACATGCCTGAAGCATTCATATATAAAAGAAAAGATGAGAAAAATATATATAAAAGGAAATGTGGTTACCTCACATTATATTATTGAGGAAAACTATGTGAACGTACAGTGGCGTATCTGCCATAGGGACCTGAGGGGTGGTCACAGCAAGGTGGGAGTCATGAGAAATTAGGGGATGAGTGCACCTGAAATGCACGCGAGGCTGACCCCATACCCACGTATGAAAGTAAATAAAAGAATAAGTGATCAGATGTAAAAGGCCAGGGTGTCCTTTTGTTGCAGAGGTTTCGTTTCCTGTTGCCAGCTGGTGACAGGAAACCTGAGGAGTGACGATTACGCCAAGAAGTCTCCTACACTTTACATATGCTGTCAAGAGATAACAGCAGGAGCTTGGGTGTGTGACGTGATGTCGATATTTCTGCCACTACACAATATCCTATCTTTCAACAAGAAACCCCAGGTGATATGTTAAGGACCTGGGTACATCTGACAGTTTTGGTTTTAAATACACCTTGGTAATTCAAGTCATACTCAGGACTTTTGTGGGGTATGATGACATTACAGCCCCTCATACACAGTGACTCTCTCTCTTAGAAGAATAAATTTAAGCTGTGAACATTCAAATAGGAAATACATAAAATAACATTGTAGTATTTGGGCAGATTGTCCACACAATTTTAGTTAATCTTTTATGTAAACTATCTTGTCCTCATTTTCAAAGACCTGTCCAAACGATATGACTGGACAGGCAAAATAAATTGTACAAAAAAATTAATTTAAAGAAAAACTTAACCACAGGTTTTATTCACTTCCTCATAGTAACTTAAAGTGTTTTTGTGTTGTGTACCATCATTTCATTTCTCCCCTAGACACTAGGTACATCATACACTAGAGCCACAAGAGTGACCGTGTGAGATCTAGGGAGGTAGCGTTAGGTTTCCTGCACATAATTCATCATCATCATCATCTTTTAGAGTCAGGGGCCTACATGTGCTTGACCTCACACGGTTTATGCAGACACCGATTTCATTCTTTGTTAGGATACCATCATAACCTCCCCAGCAAAATCAACTTTGCTACATAAATTGGTAGGCTTGTCCGGGCATTTGAATTTCTCTTAGTACTACATACATTGGGGTCTGGGTCTTAGCATAAACAACAAAGGCGGAACGAGAGAAAGAAGAAAGGAGATTGGAGGCGAAAAGGGAAGATAAAAGATTACAAAGAGAACATGAGATACGACTAAGGGAGTTAGAGCTGCAAAGCCATGCTCCTGAAAATGGAACTAGCCCATCCACTTCCGACTCAGCTGCAAGCCAGGGGGCCTCCTCATCAGCCATGGGGTTCCATTTAGATTACTTTGTGGAAAAGGATGATGACATTGAGTCGTATTTAAGCAGATACGAAATATTAGCCACTACTTATGGGTTAGAAAGAGAAAAATGGGGTGTAAAGTTGTCTCAGGGCCTTCGGGGAACAGCTTATGAAGTGTTTTCTAAAATGAGCAGGGATGACCAAGACAACTATGACATGTTGAAGCAGGCTCTTCTGTTAAGATACGAAAAGAACGGAGAGTTTTATAGAAAGAAATTTAGGAATGCCAGGCTACTGTCGGGTGAGACCTATCACCAGTTCTCCGCCAGGTTGGAGACGTATATGGAGAAATGAGCTTCTTTGGGGAGAACCCAAGATCTCAAAGAGATGATGCTCATTAAACAGATGAGAGAGTCCATGGCTCCAGACATGAGAAAGTTTCTCATGGAACAGGGCGCGGAGAGGCTGGGTGAGATCATAAATGTTGCTGAGAGGTATCAGGCAGCCCAGGCAGAGGTAGCTGGTATCAAGAAGAAACCAGTAGATCAGTATAAGGCTCCTCAAAACCATAATAAATTTGATAACAGAAATAAGCAGAACTTTGATAGGCCTCGAAATGATTTTAAAAATAAAACCTCACATTTCAATGACAGAAGGAATGATGAAAGAAAACCTTTTCATCAAAGTAGATTATATTGTAGCCGGTGTAGGATGGACAACCATAACACCGAAAATTGTAGAAGGAAACCTGTAGTAATGGCCACGCTTCAGGTCAGGTCGACTCCTAGAAAAGAGGAGGAACCACCAAAAACAATGTCTCGTAAACAGTGGAGAAAGGCACAGGCTGAAGATAGGTCACTGAAGCCGTGTTTTGAGAAACTCCAAAAACTCCATACCCCTCCTAGGAAAGGAGACTTCTATTTGGACGATGGACTGCTTTGCAGGGCGGATAAAGCAGGATTATCCGGGTGTGGACAGGTAGTAGTGCCATCGAAATATAGGGCACGAGTTATGAGACAAACACATGTTCTAGATAGTGAACACCAGAAGATGGGTACCACATGCCAAAGAATATCTGTTGGATATTTCTGGCCCGGAGAAGTTGAAGACATAAGAAAATTTGTCGAGGACTGCGAACAGTGCAGCAAGAAAATTCCACAGGGTGGGAAAATAATAACCAAATGCAAGAGAAGCATTATGGCAAACCTGGGCCAGAAAATAAAGAGGGAACACCCACACGTGGGAAAATGAATCAGGACCTAGACACGCCACGGGGCAAACTTAGGCCTGGAAAGAAAAATAATTATAATAATGTTGACCAAGGGGAATGGGAACCCCCTTTTCACAGACAGTCTTCACTCGAATGTTTTACAATGGCCACTATGCAGCGAGTACAAAGAACTGTTATACCCCAGAATAAGCCGACAATCCCTCGGTCGGACTTATGTAAACTGGAGGAAGATAAAAGAGAGAGAAGATCTCTCACAATGAACTCAAAGTGGGGAGAAAACCCCACGAAAAGAATCGGTAGTGGTAGATTCCTGTGTGATGACACAAGGAAGAAACGTCCGCAAAACAAAGCTTCTAATGTAAAGGACCTGACGAGTGCCATAAAAAATATGTCAGAAAAATTAAAAGTCCACATGTAATTTGTAAAGGACCTGGACAGATGAGAAGGCAGAGGAGACTGTTACCTCATCTTATCAATATGTGAACGAACTGACCACTTGTTTAAAAACTAGTTGGAAACTGGCAAATGATAATTTGAGACAAGCCAGGAAAAAGCATGCGGCTTACTATAATAAAAAAGCTAAGGATAGGGAACTTGCTGTAGGGGAGAAGGTACTTCTTCTATTGCCAGGCAGCAACAATAAACTTCAGATTGGATGGCAAGGGCCATATACAGTTTTGGAAAAGGTATCCAGAACAAATTATAAGATAGACAAAAAGGGAAAGGAAAAAGTATATCATGTGAACCTTTTGAAGAAATATCTGGACAGACAAATCCAGGAAGGAACACACCTATTGGCTTTGTCTATTGCAACCGAAATGAAAAATGACCCTCTCTCCTCATTCTAATATCCACTGAAACCCAGTGAAACGTTTGCACAGGTGAAGATCAGTAATCACCTGACAAAAGGACAGAGGGAGAAGGTTCAACAGGTCCTTGAGAAACATACAGATATGTTAACGGATAAACCGGGGCACACCAATTTGTTGGAATATGATATGAAACTACTAGACCCAGCACCTATCTGTATGAGGCCCTATTCTATTCCTTTCGCTAAGGAAAAAGCTTTGAAAAAGGAGATTGATTATTTGTTACAAGAAGGGATTATTTCTCACAGTGAGTCTCCTTATAGTTCCTGTGTGGTTTTGTTGCGGAAACCATCGGGAGAACATAGACTGTGCATAGATTACAGGAAACTGAATGCTGTCACAGAAGGTCAGGTGGATCCATTACCTGATACTACTCAACTATTTGCCAGGCTGAACAAGGCAAAATATTTTTCTAAGGTGGATCTTAGCAAAGGCTATTACCAAATTCCAGTAAAGCCTGAGGTTCGACCTTATTTAGCATTTAGCACCTCGGAAGGTCATTATGAGTTCAACATGTTACCGTTTGGGTTGAAAAATGCCCCGAGTGTGTTTTCAAGGAAGATGCGAAAATTATTGGATCCCCAGAAAAAATCTATGTATTTCGAATTTTATGGACGATATCCTCATTGCTACGGAAACATTTGAGGAACACGTTACCTCTTTGAATATGCTGTTTGATAGACTCAGAGAGGCTAACTTAACCGCTAGGCCAACAAAATGATGTATTGGTTGTAAAGAGTTGGAATTCTTGGGACACACTGTACACCAGGGTAGCATGACCCCTGATCCCAAGAATCTGGAGAAACTGAAAAGAGCCCCTAGGCCACAAACAAAGAAAGATGTGCGATCTTTCGTGTCGTTGTGTGGTTTCTACCAAAAGTACATCAAAAATTTTAACTCTATATGTGCTCTTCTGACGGATTTAACTCGCAAAGGTCAACCTGATACAATAAATTGGTCAGCACAGTGTGAATTGGCTTACCAGGCGTTAAAAGAGAAACTTACAAACAAGCCAGTATTGCAATTGCCTGACTTGAATCAAGAATTTATCGTGAGAAGTGACGCCAGCAATGTGGGCATAGGCGCTACATTATTGTAAAGGTCCTCCTCCCAGGATGGGGAATTGAACCCAGTCGCTTATGCAAGCCGCAAGTTGAACAAGGCGGAAAAAAGTTATTCAACAAGTGAAAAAGAATGTCTAGCTTTGATATGGGTGATAAAAAAAATTCCAGATTTATTTATATGGCAGGACATTTGTGGTCCAAACGGATCATTCACCACTCGTATTCCTGTCACAGGCCAAGCATGAAAATTCCAGATCATTGAGATAGTCCTTGTTATTGCAGCCATACTCATTTCTGATAGAATACATTCCCGGCCCTCGGAACGTAGGTGCAGACTTTTTGAGCAGACATCCTTATGATGGAGATCAGAGAAATGCGTAAGACTTCATGGAGCTAAGTTATCTCGCAAATTATAACCGGCAAATGATTGCATGTTTTAGGATGGGAGGTGTGTAGTAAAATCTGCGAGAATAATCGCTCATTTCAGTAAAAATTTAGTCAATAAAGGATAATAAATAAAACCAACCTTATTGTGTCTGACGGTGATGCTCTCACACGCCAGCAACGCTGCCTTTTGTGCAGTGCTAAAGCCTATAGAACGATTCCACGGTAAAAATCTAACACGCGTTTTAGTTTCGGTTTCGAAAACGTACTACTAACATTTTACCAGATCTGCTGCATACATTTTGCAGCCAAGACTTATAATTAACGATTTTGAGGAAGTGTGCCGCAAAATAACTATCTGAATTAACGTATTCTGTCAACTTTAACGCAAATTTAGTAGTAATCCTTACATTTATTGGTAGTGTTAAACGATACAATACAAATTATTAACGCCAATTCTTAACCCACCATGCGCAACCCCGCTTAGCCTGACACATTCTGCCATGCATATATACACGTGGCGACAAAGCCAAGAGAGGCAAAACACGCAGACAATTTTATTGCCTCCTCGCGGTAATGTTTCTGACGTCACAAAAACAAGTTAGTTATTTGAAAAATACATGCTAGCGAGAGGGGAAGATGGCCGTCTTGTGTAAAATATTTATTTGACGATGACCGGTGACAAAATTGAATATCTAAAACCATAATGAAACTGAACATAAAAAATATATGGTAGTATAGCTTAGAGTTCACTGAGCAAGAATGTGTTTTAAATAATATGATTGTCCCAGTATTACCCAAATGGTTAAGAAAATACTAAATGTCTACGAACGCACGACCAGACAGACTGTTGTTCCTGCTTTGTTTTTCTTAACGTTAGTCGGGACACCGTCTTAGAAGAGAGGCATTGAGGAAATTCAAATTAGCTGGGGAAACAAGAGTATAGAAGGAGAGGGGAGCGGTAGGAAAATTGTTACCAAAAACTAACATCGTTTTGCATTGGCATAACTAAAGCAGGCTGGCCAATCGACTACCAGACGCAGAGTATGTTTGGAATTATTCTTGTTTTTCAAAAACTGCATTTGAATTCTGGTAGTCGCAAGCTTTCGATTGGCCAGTGCTACTAAATATTAGCAAAAAGCTTTCACTATTCATTGCCTGTTGAACTGTATTTTTGATTCAGATACGCTGAGAACAGCTGTGTTAAATTTAAAAGTAAAGTAAATAACTATATGAGTATTTCACAGTCTGGACGGAGCAGAGGAAACTGAGGCCATTTCTTTGCAAAGTCAGCGTCATTTGTTTATATTTCTTGATTTGTGGTAAGGATGCTTTAGGAATTTAATATGTTTAATCCCATTACCAAAGTTAGATACTGCTATTGGGAAAAAGTGAAGGACGTGCCGGGAGCAGACATTGTTGAGTCCTCACGTTGAAATGTATCTAACTAATGTATGTTGTCATGATTATGTTTGAATATTATTGTATTAGAGCATATTAGTAAGCCTCTGTGTTCCATGAACACTGTTCAACATGCCTGAAGCATTCATATATAAAAGAAACGATGAGAAAAATATATATAAAAGGAAATGTGGTTACCTCACATTATATTATTGAGGAAAACTATGTGAACGTACAGTGGCGTATCTGCCATAGGGACCTGAGGGGTGGTCACAGCAAGGTGGGAGTCATGAGAAATTAGGGGATGAGTGCACCTGAAATGCACGCGAGGCTGACCCCATACCCACGTATGAAAGTAAATAAAAGAATAAGTGATCAGATGTAAAAGGCCAGGGTGTCCTTTTGTTGCAGAGGTTTCGTTTCCTGTTGCCAGCTGGTGACAGGAAACCTGAGGAGTGACGATTACGCCAAGAAGTCTCCTACACTTTACATATGCTGTCAAGAGATAACAGCAGGAGCTTGGGTGTGTGACGTGATATCGATATTTCTGCAACTACACAATATCCTATCTTTCAACAAGAAACCCCAGGTGATATGTTAAGGACCTGGGTACATCTGACAGTTTCGGTTTTAAATACACCTTGGTAATTCAAGTCATACTCAGGACTTTTGTGGGGTATGATGACATTACAGCCCCTCATACACAGTGACTCTCTCTCTTAGAAGAATAAATTTAAGCTGTGAACATTCAAATAGGAAATACATAAAACAACATTGTAGTATTTGGGCAGATTGTCCACACAATTTTAGTTAATCTTTTATGTAAACTATCTTGTCCTCATTTTCAAAGACCTGTCCAAACGATATGACTGGACAGGCAAAATAAATTGTACAAAATAATTAATTTAAAGAAAAACTTAACCACAGGTTTTATTCACTTCCTCATAGTAACTTAAAGTGTTTTTGTGTTGTGTACCATCATTTCATTTCTCCCCTAGACACTAGGTACATCATACACCATACACTAGAGCCACAAGAGTGACCGTGTGAGATCTAGGGAGGTAGCGTTAGGTTCCCTGCACATAATTCATCATCATCATCTTTTAGAGTCAGGGGCCTACATGTACTTGACCTCACACGGTTTATGCAGACACCGATTTTATTCTTTGTTAGGATAACCTCCCCAGCAAAATCAACTTTGCTACAAGGTAGAAGGATTTTGATGCTTCTACCTCAAGGGAGTGTTCACAAGGTATTCAGAAAGCGAGAACAATGCTGCATTGGCTGAGCATGTTAACTCTAGTATCTGCCGTCAAATTTTGTGAAGGATTGGGTAATATAATTTTAGCCCGTACAAGCCCCCAGCTGAGTTAATTCAGCGAATTTCCTCTTATTATTATTTAGTAGCTCTGATTGAGTGTATTTAAGAAATTGTCTGAGGCATACGGATACAACACACTCAAAATGATTAAATCAACTTTAAATTTGGATAGATATAAATAACAAATTTAATAATCACTTAGATTTTAACAGTTATTAAAAATTGAATATCCTTTAACAAAAATTGGTCATCATCATATAATGTTAATGGGGAATTATATAAGGGGATGTTTCACGTGGCAGCTTTTATGTGACTACTTAGCTGCCAGTGAGGTTTCTGCTCCCGCTGGTGTTTTGGTTCCTCGCAGGTAGGTGACTGGATTGCTCAGTTCCTGATCAAGATTAAGAGTTGCAGCACGTTCCAAGTAAAATCAGGGAGTAACTGCAAAGCTGGTCCCGCGTGTCTAAGACCCGTCTGATGAGGGTATCTAGCGTCGACGTCAGGCCACTTATACCCTCACTTTTTCAAGAAATAGTACCCTCAACTGGTATCACCAACTAGAATGGCAAAAGAAGAGAAACGAATACCCTCTGAGTATTGAGTTTCCCGACACATACTTATGTGTCCCCATCTTCCTATTCCACTATCCCATCTATCTTCAGAATTTTCACCCTCTCTTAGAATTAATCGTAATTCCAGTGGGGGAAAAAGTATCTTTACATTTAAAATGAATAGAATATCTCTCAGAACTCCTTCATGGTTAGCAAGGTCAAGCATCAGAAATGCACTAGCACGGAAGAGAAAACCAATGATGGTGAAGATGACATAAAAATGGAAGAACTGAAGGCAGCGCTGGAGAAAATCAATATGGGCAAAGCAGCAGGGCATATGGTATAACACCAGAAATGGTTAAGTACATGAGAGCAGCAGGCGACCTATTACTCTTAAGGGTCCTACAGGCAGCGTGGTGCAACACGACCATACCAAAGGATTAGGAGATTGCCATCATAACACTGATTTTAAAAAAGGGTGGCAATCGACAATGTGGAAACCATAGAGGCATATCCTTTCTCAGTGTCCCTGGTAAAATCTACTCCTGGAGCCAGAAGAAGAGGCTGGTGATGGATCAGAGGAATCCTGGAGCAGAGACTCAGACGACTAGCTGAGCCACAATCGATGAGGTCCAGTGCGGATTCCGACCAACCGAAGTACTCAAGACCACCCTTCACACTCAGACAGCTGAGTGAAAAGACCCTCGAGTATAAGAGTAAGATCCATCTTTGTTTCATAGATCTGGAAAAGGTGTTTGACAGGGTCCCCTGGAGCAAACTTTGGGACTGTTTAGAAAGGAAGAACATTCCAGCACCTCTGATTCATGTTATACAGAGCTTCTACAAGTCTTGTAGAAATTATGTGAGGACAGCAAACCATAAGTCAGAAGAGTTCAGGACCACCACTGGTGTAAGACAAGGTGATTTCCTGTCACCTAATCTTTTCATACTCCTCGTGAACGATGTCATCACGGCATGTAAGGAGAGAACAAGAAAGTATTCAGTGAGGTACTGGAAGATGAGACAGGTCTGTATTTCAGAGCTGGCATTTGCTGATGATGTTGCCCTGATTGCTAAACTGATAGCATGTGACATGATAATTGACATGTGTTTGTTGAAGGCCTGTACTCCTTGGGGAGCTAAAGGGTATTGATTAAAAGACTTTCAGTGGATGGCACTGGACATGAACTTTTTGAATGTCTCTGCTATTTGGAAAGCTGAACGGTAATTATTGGAAAAACATGTGACCAGACAATATGGAATCCACCGAGCATGTTGTTACATTAAATGCTCAAAAGAAATATGTACAGGTAACTAACTGATCGTCAGCGCCACTTGGCATGGCTCAGAATGATTACTATTGTAGTCTATGTTTACAGTTTTACTATGAGTCTAATCATTTGCAGCAAATGTCAAGTTGAAGAATCTTTGGCGTTACTTACATTGCAGACTTAGGCTTTTCTGCTACTCCGAGACTTGTTGAGTTCGAGCTCCAGTTTCTTTCCCATGTATTCTATCTTGGCGTTGGTGTTTATTTAAAGAATCGTCACAACTGGTTTCAAGATAAAATGGGGGAGGATTGTTGTTTAATGTGCCTTCAGCGCTATCTTATTAGTGCTGTCAAATAAACATGGCTAAATTGCTACGCTCTGGTTCTCCTTATGAACCGTTACGTCCGTGCACAGAGCCATCTCCCAGTTTCCCTCGCCTGGTATCTATTCATTGTGAAATCCTCCTGTATGCAGCCGACAAGGTAAACGCCAGAGTTAAGCCTGGAGCTCAAGTGATCTCCCCCCCCCCCCCAAGCTTAGTGTGCGATGATGGGGTCTCCGTGTTTCAACACAAAGGGAATCATGATGTTGTGACACTCTAACGTGGCTAGTTGATCCTAGAAGTTTGGCCAGGCATCTCGGTTGCCTGTTTTCAGAATTTCACGTATAGGTGTTTCAGGTCGTTGGTTAGATGTCTAATCCTGAAATTCGCACAAGAGCAGCATGATTTCCTTTGTGCCTGTCATAAAATTAACAAGTGATACAACGTAAAAATATCTCCAAAGGATAAAATGTAAGGATAAAAACCAATGCGTAAGCTGCTGGAATACATGATCGCCCGCGCCGCGGGTCATCAGGTGTTAGACTTGAAGGCAAAACGGAACGAGGATCAAAAGACAAAAATCTGACTGAACGCGTACTTGAACTAGCGAGGTTAATGGACGCAAATTGGTGGGGCAAGGAGGAAAAGTCACGTTCCTCCCCCCCCCTCCCCCCCCCCCCCCCCCCGCCCCCAAGTTGACATAAAGTAAGGAATTCGACAGAAGGGACCTTGGATATGATACGCCACAGTCATTTATTGGACGCTTTTGCGATACCAAGCCTTTGATTTGAATTCAGCGGCTAAACGCAGATGCTTGAAATATTACAAAATTTAAAAAGTAATTTTTTTCTTAATATTAATGTTAGGAATATAAAAATTAGCTGGCCGGATGGCCCATTCTGAGCAGTGAAATAATATGTTTTTAATTTTACAGACGGATAGATAATAATGAAAATAATGACAAAAGACAGTGTTGTTCACAACAGCGAAAGACTGCATTGAATCAAAAGTGTCGCTATTTGCACAAAAAATCGCGACCTCGAGACGCAGGTGTTCAAATCTACTTAGCATGGAAGAGAAGGGATATTGGTGGAAGCTGTGTCTAAAAATAACTTTTAACGACAAAATTTTGGAGGGGAGAGAAAGGTTGGTTCAAAAATCAAGTACGTTTTGTGAAAACGCAAGTAGAGACGGACAGACTAACAGATAAAAATCCATACTTGACTGAAGCATGACTGAAATGACTTTAGTGTAGGAAATTTGAATTTAAAAAAACCAAGGCATTGATTGGCCACAGACAATCATATTATCCGCGCTTAGACGAGCTTTTTTGCCATTCCTCAATAGTTGTCCAGTGATAGACACAGTAAATTTCAAGTGTGGTGATTTCCAAATGAAATAAATTGAAATAAGTTCAGGGACGCCATACTATAGCCAGCAGCTCAGCTGAGTTTTGCTAGCATTTCTGTGTTCTTTATTCATAATCTGGTAAGATTGAAATTATTTCTTTGTATATTTTGAATATTGTTTAATGTTCGAGTGATTTGATACTGCCATATCGAAATCTAGCCTTACAAACAAGTAAGGATTCGCTCTGGACCCCCCGCCCTAGTTCAGGGTCTAGGGACAAACAATATATAAACTACAGCAAGGTTTAGGAAGGGGTGATCAAGTGTTGAGAACAGTGAATCATATCACCTATCCTATTCTATGGCAGTGAGATAATGCACCTATTTCAGAATCTGTAGACTGGGGAAACTTACCCTATGCGAAACCAACTAGGTAAGATGTGCTGTCTGGTCAGAGAGAACTGACCCTGTTTATGTGGTGTTATTGTAATTTGTTATGTGTAGAAGTGGCTTATTAGGTAAGGTTCTGAGCAAAAACCAATACTTTATTTCAGAGCTGTGAGTTCGATCTTGACACTAAGGTGGTGTCAAATGCTGATTAATAATTGAAGTGAGGACCCGTGCAGGGTACATTTCGACAGAACATCTGTGTATTGCTCAAGCACGGAGAGGTGGGGCCATCATATTCCAGCACCAGAACAAATCTGGCAAAGTTAAGTGGGCTAGCTGGCCTGCTGAACTTACACCAACTTCATAAAACTAGCACCCAAGAGAATTTACTACTGAAGCATCCCATTTCCTTCTATCATTAATGGACAATGCTGTGTAGACATAAACAGGGAGGGAAGAAGCCACCCCAACAGCACATCCATTCAGAGTTTTCCCAGAAAAATTAACATTACGAACAGTAATACTATAATTAATCTTGAAGATTGCATATGTAAACATCTTTCATTTAACATGCCATTTATTCATGCCATTCATTCATAAATTTCAAAATCTTTGCATAAGTTCTGGCCAAAATAAAACCTTGGTTCAGAACAAATAAATTTAAAAAAGATTTTCTATTCTAAATTTAACCAGCTGAATTTAGTTCATTGTGTTATAAATTTTATTGATAGTATTAGACTTAATTAATATCTGTGGGTGTGTGTATATGTCCATACAACACATTGCATTCAGTACCCTAGATTTTAACGTAGCCACATTCATTAGTAAAAAAAGATATGTGTGAGGTCATAAAGTGGTAGCACGAAAGGGCCTTCTGTATATTCACAGTTACAATTATCTCAGGAGCCTTCACAGCTGACCTCACGCATCACACTAGGTGATAACACCACCATACAATACCATCAAAATCCACTACATATATTGGGGTCTTGTCCAGGGATATTTAGCATAAACAGTAATATAAGGATCTCCTGGTGGGAGAAATAAAATTAGGGGAACAAAATTGTAAAATTCCCTTAAAATTAAAAGTGTCCCTTTAAATTAAAAGGGCAATTAGAAGTTGGTGAATCTTCACAGCCAGTAATAATTAATTAGTTAACTGGTTAGTTAGAATTAGTTAGACTATAGTCATAAGAAGTACTTAGTGTATTTACTGGTTAGAGATTTATTTTGTATATTATTCTATTGTTTAGAAAGTATGGCGGAGCTAGCAAAATTTAGATCAGCTGCTGTGCTGACCGCAAAGGAGATGGGAATGGATGGTCAGATTTTAATTCAATACGTAACGGCTGAATGTGATAAATATATTGAACGGGAAGAAAGGAGATTAGAAAAAGAGGCTGAAAGAAAATTAGAGTCTGAAAGGTTGGCTGAAGAGAAGAGGTTAGAGGCGGATAGAGAAATTAAGAGGCTGCAGATTGAGGCAGAAGACAAACGACAGCAAAGGGAGGCAGAAGATAAAAAGGCCGAAAGGGAGGCAGAAGATAAAAAGGCCGAAAGGGAGGCAGAAGATAAAAAGGCCGAAAGGGAGGCAGAAGATAGAAGGTTGCAAAGGGAGCACGAATTACGACTAAGGGAGCTGGAATTACAAGGCCAGGCTCCTGAAAATGGTGCCAGCCCTTTTGCCTCAGATGCTACGCCCAGTCTGGGAGCCTCAAACTCAGCTATGGGGTTTCATTTAGACCATTTTGTTGAAAAAGACGATGACATAGAGGGGTACCTAGGACGTTTTGAGTTATTAGCTACTACATATGGGTTAGAGAGAGAGAGGTGGAGTTTAAAGCTATCACAAGGACTGAGAGGTACTTCTTATGAAGTCTTTGCTAAAATGAACAGGGAAGACCAAGACAATTATGACATGTTAAAGCAGGCTTTGTTATTAAGGTACGAGAAGAATGGTGAATTTTATCGTAAGAAATTTAGAAATGCCAAACTGTTGCCTGGGGAGACATACCACCAATTCTCTGCTAGACTGGAAACCTATTTGGAGAAATGGACTGCTCTGGGGAAGACCCAAGATCTTAAAGAAATGATCATGATTGAGCAATTGAGAGAGTCCATGGCTCCAGACATGAGAAAATTTCTCATGGAACAAGGTGCAGAGAAGTTGGGGGAGGTTTTAAATGTCGCTGAGAGGTATCAGGCAGCCCAGGCAGAGGTAAGTGGTGCTAAAAAGAAGCACATAGATAATTTTAAAGCTCCACAGCAATTTAATAAATTTGATAATAGAGAGCAGGGAAATAAAAGTAGGACAAACTTTGAGCGGCCAAGAAATGACTATCGCGACAGAAACTCACAGTTCAATGACCAAAAGTTCAATGAAAGAAAACCGTTGAACCAAGGAAAAAGATGGTGTAAATGGTGCAAGAAGGATAACCATAACACCGAATTTTGTAGAAGGAAACCTTCAAACATTGCTGCAATGAAGTCGGGGACGCAAAGATTAAAGGTTAATCCTAATGGACAACAGGAACCTTATCACCCCCCAGTTTGTGAGGATGTTATTTGTAATGGGGTCACCATAAGGTGCCTTTATGATACAGGTTTGGATTATGATTCAGTTGTGAAGTCTAGCCTAGTGGACCCAAGTCAGTATACCACAGAAACAGTGGAAATACAAGGGGCGACCAAGGACATACCACTCATGACACTTCCCATCGCAAGGATAACGGTGAAAACTCGCTATGTGGAAGGAGAAATCAGAGCAGCAGTGATAGATGAACCAATCTACCCTCTGATATTGGGGTGTAGATACGTCTTCTTGGGGAATCCCGAGAAACCTGTGATCACGGCGACAGTGCAGACCAGGTCACAGAAGAAGGAGGAAGAAGGTGAACCTATAAATGCTCATCCAGAGGAGATGAGGAAGGCGCAGGCTGAGGATAGGACACTCAAGCCATGTTTTAAAAAAATTGCCCAAATGCCACACACCTCCGAGCAAGGGAGAATATTTCATGAAGAACAAACTATTATACAGGAAGGCCGGAACTGGAATAAATGGTCACAACCAGCTGGTTCTTCCCACTTCATATAGAGATAAAGTGATGGAACTCGGGCATGCGATTCCCTTCAGTGGTCACATGGGGATCAGCGCCACAGGACAGCGTATAGCTTGTCATTACTTCTGGCCAGGGATAACGGAGGATATAAAAAGATATGTCAAATCCTGCCCTGAATGTCAAAGGGTAGCTCCAAAGCACTGGACTGCTCCTGCAACTCTAGGGGAAATGCCCATAGTGGGAACACCTTTTGAGAGGGTTGCAGTGGATATTGTGGGACCTCTCACTCGGACCAAGAGGAGGAACAGTTACATCCTTACTCTGGTGGACACTTGTTCTATGTGGGGAGAGGCGGTAGCCCTGCCATCAATTGATTCAAAACATGTAGCAGAGGCACTACTTACAATATTTACCCGATTAGGATTCCCGCATCAAATCTTGACGGATAATGGATCTCAGTTCAAAGGGAAACTAACGGAAGAAGTTTTTAAACTATTTCAAGCCAGACACTTTCATTGTAGTCCGTACCATCCACAAGGGAACGGCCAGGTAGAGAGGTTCAACGGGACTCTCATTTCTATCCTGAGAAAGCTGGCACACGAAAAACCGGATCTGTGGGATCAATTCCTGCCCGCCGCATTGTTTGCGTATCGGGAGGTACCACATAGTTCAACCGGGATGGCTCCCGCAACTCTGCTATTTGGGAGGCCAATAAAAGGTCCTTTAGAAGCTTTATTAAGGACCTGGACGGATGAGAAGGCGGAAGAACCTGTTACCTCATCTTATCAATACGTGAACGAACTGACCACTCGTTTGAAAGCTGGATGGAAACTGGCAAATGATAATTTGAAACAAGCCTGGAAGAAACATGCAGCATATTTTAATAGGAAGGCAAAGGACCGAGAACTAGCTGTGGGAGAGAAGGTGCTTCTTCTACTACCCGGTAGCCAGAATAAATTACAAATTGGTTGGCAAGGTCCATATACGGTTCTAGAGAAGGTGTCTAGAACAAACTATAAAATTGACAAAAAGGGGAAGGAGAAAGTTTATCATGTAAACTTATTAAAGAAGTATCTGGACAGACCACTCCAGGAAAGCACCCCCTTATTGACCTTGGCTATTGCAACCCAGATGCAAAAGGAACCACTCACCTCACATGAATACCCATTACATCCTTGTGAAACAGCAGCACAGGTAAAAGTCAGTAAGCACCTGACTAAAAACCAGAGGGAGAGAGTTCAACAGGTTCTGGAGGAACATACAGATGTATTAACAGATAAACCAGGCCATACAAATTTGCTACAGTATGACATGAAACTGGTAGACTCAAACCCAATCTGTATGAGAGCCTATTCTATTCCGTTCGCGAAGGAGAAGGCATTGAAGGAAGAAATAGATTATTTGCTGAAGGAGGGGATTATTTCGCACAGTGAATCATCTTTTAGTTCTAGTGTCGTTTTGTTGAGAAAACCGTCTGGGGAACACAGACTGTGCATAGATTACAGGAAACTGAATGCTGTCACAGAAGGACAAGTGGATCCATTACCAGACACAAAACAGTTATTTGCCAGACTGAACAAGGCAAAATACTTTTCAAAGGTGGATCTTAGTAAAGGCTATTACCAGATCCCAGTGAAGCCTGAAGTGAGACCTTATTTGGCTTTTAGCACTTCGGATGGACATTATGAATTCAATATGCTACCATTCGGACTGAAAAATGCTCCGAGTGTGTTTTCAAGGATGATGCGCAAATTGTTGGATCCCCTGAATAACCCATGTATCACGAATTTCATGGATGATATTCTCGTCGCCACAGAGACATTTGAAGAACACATTGAAGCTCTAGAAATGTTATTTAATAGACTTCGGGAGGCGAACTTAACTGCTAGGCCAACAAAATGTTGTATTGGATGCAAAGAGTTGGAATTCTTGGGACACACTGTATATCAGGGTAACATGACCCCTGATCCTAAGAACTTGGAAAAACTGCAGAGAGCACCTAGACCACAAACAAAAAAAGACGTGCGATCATTCGTGTCGTTATGCGGATTTTATCAAAAATACATCAAAAATTTTAACGCTATTTGTGCTCCTCTGACTGATCTGACTCGCAAGGGACTTCCAGATAAAATTATTTGGACTGCACAATGTGAACTAGCGTTCCAAGAGTTAAAGGAAAAACTCACTAGCAAGCCTATTCTCAAACTGCCTGATTTGACACAGGACTTTGTCTTAAGAACCGATGCAAGTAATGTAGGACTCGGAGGGGCTTTGTTGCAAAGATCATCTTCACCTGATGGGGAACTGAAACCAGTCGCTTATGCAAGCCGCAAATTGAATAAGGCGGAACAAGGATACTCCACAAGCGAAAAAGAATGTTTAGCGTTAATCTGGGCAATAAAGAAGTTTCAAATCTATCTGTATGGTAGGACTTTTGTGGTGGAGACGGATCATCAGCCTCTCGTATTCTTATCTCAGGCTAAGCATGAAAACGCAAGATTGCTGAGGTGGTCTTTATTACTTCAACCTTATCAGTTTAGTATCCAATATATCCCAGGCAAATTGAATGTCGGTGCAGATTTCCTCAGTCGGCACCCCTGTGATCAAAATTAGAGTAATGGCAGACGGGAGGAGAGATTTTATCTATGTGTATCACTGGTTTTGGAACTTGCCGTAGGCATGTTTTCAAGTGGGGAGATGTGTCATAAAATTAACAAGTGATACAACGTAAAAATATCTCCAAAGGATAAAATGTAAGGATAAAAACCAATGCGTAAGCTGCTGGAATACATGATCGCCCGCGCCGCGGGTCATCAGGTGTTAGACTTGAAGGCAAAACGGAACGAGGATCAAAAGACAAAAATCTGACTGAACGCGTACTTGAACTAGCGAGGTTAATGGACGCAAATTGGTGGGGCAAGGAGGAAAAGTCACGTTCCCCCCCTCCCACCCCCCCTCCCCCAAGTTGACATAAAGTAAGGAATTCGACAGAAGGGACCTTGGATATGATACGCCACAGTCATTTATTGGACGCTTTTGCGATACCAAGCCTTTGATTTGAATTCAGCGGCTAAACGCAGATGCTTGAAATATTACAAAATTTAAAAAAGTAATTTTTTCTTAATATTAATGTTAGGAATATAAAAATTAGCTGGCCGGATGGCCCATTCTGAGCAGTGAAATAATATGTTTTTAATTTTACAGACGGATAGATAATAATGAAAATAATGACAAAAGACAGTGTTGTTCACAACAGCGAAAGACTGCATTGAATCAAAAGTGTCGCTATTTGCACAAAAAATCGCGACCTCGAGACGCAGGTGTTCAAATCTACTTAGCATGGAAGAGAAGGGATATTGGTGGAAGCTGTGTCTAAAAATAACTTTTAACGACAAAATTTTGGAGGGGAGAGAAAGGTTGGTTCAAAAATCAAGTACGTTTTGTGAAAACGCAAGTAGAGACGGACAGACTAACAGATAAAAATCCATACTTGACTGAAGCATGACTGAAATGACTTTAGTGTAGGAAATTTGAATTTAAAAAAAAACCAAGGCATTGATTGGCCACAGACAATCATATTATCCGCGCTTAGACGAGCTTTTTTGCCATTCCTCAATAGTTGTCCATTGATAGACACAGTAAATTTCAAGTGTGGTGATTTCCAAATGAAATAAATTGAAATAAGTTCAGGGACGCCATACTATAGCCAGCAGCTCAGCTGAGTTTTGCTAGCATTTCTGTGTTCTTTATTCATAATCTGGTAAGATTGAAATTATTTCTGTGTATATTTTGAATATTGTTTAATGTTCGAGTGATTTGATACTGCCATATCGAAATCTAGCCTTACAAACAAGTAAGGATTCGCTCTGGACCCCCCGCCCTAGTTCAGGGTCTAGGGACAAACAATATATAAACTACAGCAAGGTTTAGGAAGGGGTGATCAAGTGTTGAGAACAGTGAATCATATCACCTATCCTATTCTATGGCAGTGAGATAATGCACCTATTTCAGAATCTGTAGACTGGGGAAACTTACCCTATGCGAAACCAACTAGGTAAGATGTGCTGTCTGGTCAGAGAGAACTGACCCTGTTTATGTGGTGTTATTGTAATTTGTTATGTGTAGAAGTGGCTTATTAGGTAAGGTTCTGAGCAAAAACCAATACTTTATTTCAGAGCTGTGAGTTCGATCTTGACACTAAGGTGGTGTCAAATGCTGATTAATAATTGAAGTGAGGACCCGTGCAGGGTACATTTCGACAGAACATCTGTGTATTGCTCAAGCACGGAGAGGTGGGGCCATCATATTCCAGCACCAGAACAAATCTGGCAAAGTTAAGTGGGCTAGCTGGCCTGCTGAACTTACACCAACTTCATAAAACTAGCACCCAAGAGAATTTACTACTGAAGCATCCCATTTCCTTCTATCATTAATGGACAATGCTGTGTAGACATAAACAGGGAGGGAAGAAGCCACCCCAACAGCACATCCATTCAGAGTTTTCCCAGAAAAATTAACATTACGAACAGTAATACTATAATTAATCTTGAAGATTGCATATGTAAACATCTTTCATTTAACATGCCATTTATTCATGCCATTCATTCATAAATTTCAAAATCTTTGCATAAGTTCTGGCCAAAATAAAACCTTGGTTCAGAACAAATAAATTTAAAAAAAGATTTTCTATTCTAAATTTAACCAGCTGAATTTAGTTCATTGTGTTATAAATTTTATTGATAGTATTAGACTTAATTAATATCTGTGGGTGTGTGTATATGTCCATACAACACATTGCATTCAGTACCCTAGATTTTAACGTAGCCACATTCATTAGTAAAAAAAGATATGTGTGAGGTCATAAAGTGGTAGCACGAAAGGGCCTTCTGTATATTCACAGTTACAATTATCTCAGGAGCCTTCACAGCTGACCTCACGCATCACACTAGGTGATAACACCACCATACAATACCATCAAAATCCACTACAGTGCCCCATTATTCTGCGTGTGTCTATTTATGAATTGTTGGACATTCATTGCTATATTGTCTTGTGTTGTGTCTTTTGTGGCATCTCCTTTTAGGACATGGAGCTCGAAGATTACAGAATCTTCTTCGCACCGTTTACCTTGACAGTCTCCAGATTTTGTTCTAAAAGAGTGCAGAAAAATAACCAGACTACGTGACAAACGTATTCTATTGCCGTTAAGAAAATGAAATAATAAGAGCAAATTTAAAAAGTGACTTTTAAAATTTCATCTGTCAATGCATAGATAAGAGGACAACATTGTGTTTTTAAGATTCAAAGTTAAAAAATCAAAAATCACGTTTATGACACAAACAAGGTAACGTGTTTTCTGTTTTTAACAGAAAAAAAAAGGAAAGAAATAGGCTGAAGAAAAAACGGTTATCTTTGTCAGCAAAAACACGATCTCAGACTTCTATAAAAGCCATCGATTCCCCCTAAATCTTTCTCAGCAACTTTGACGTCTACACGAAGACATCCTAGCTTCAGGTTTGTTTTGTTCTTTTTGTCTCAGGTAGTCTTTAGCTACAACAGACATCGAAATGAATGCCGCATCTTTCCACACATCATATCGTCTGTCATCGTCACATCGAAGGTCGGCTGTAGCAGATTTCAATTGTCTTCTGCCGCTTGTCTTGATGGTGCAATCTGATAGACTCTTTCCTGTCACTCTTTTCTGTCCATCATTTGATGTTAACTTCCCCATAATTAGCGCTGATTTCCTCTTGAACGTTTGCATTCAACTATTCCTTTTTTACGATCTTGCAGCAAAGAGTTATATCGTTTTATATAACCAAGTATTTTATCTGTCTGACTTTAATCTCATTTGTTATTTATCTTTTCATTTCCAGCTTTCCCGTGACAGCATCACTGGCTTACTTTTCTTTCCATAAGGTGCACCCCACGCTTCTGTTTATGCACATTTCAACGGCTTCAGTTATTATTTCTCTGACTGCTTGATCATTATCAATGTTCCTACATCGTACAGTAAAGAACACTATATGTCATTCTTGGTAACTGTAATTCTCACAGAATGTGTTTTAAATAAACCAGTAAGCACGCATATACATATACATGCGACAGTATCTCATTATCCAAATTTATAGTTTTCTAAATGAAACATTCGTAACCAATAAAACAATGCTACTAGCGTTTCGTGAGAATACGGAAAAGGCGCCAATTATACAGTAAAACCTAAATTGAACACATATTAAAAGAATATGCATGCGTTTTATTTTTGCCTTGGTGAATTGGCCAGACGTGATGATAGGTTGGACTAAAAAAGAACCATAAAGTTAAAATTGAGTGAAAAGTAGTGAAACTTAAAAATATACGTCATCATATATATATATATATATATATATATATATATATATATATATATATATATATATATATATATATATATATATATATATATATATATATATATATATATATATATATATATATATACACTCGTATATATATACTTAAAAATATGCGTCAGCATTATATATATATAATATGGTGACGTATATTTTTAAGTTTCGTTAGTCGTATATGGTGAAATACAATTGCTTTACATCGTGTAAAACTGTGGACTATCAAGAAATGTACGCACAGCGCGATACCAGAGACAACAAAATTACAATGCCATGTAAGCTTTACGTCTTCCGGGATAAAAAGGGTTAAACAGATAGATCTTAGTTGTAAGATTTAGTTACACAAAATATAACTTAGCAATATATCAATCGAGCATATAATGTGCATTTCTTTAACACATTTGTATTAATGATTCTGTCCGACTGGCAGTGTGGTCAGAACATTGGTTTCTCGCGGCAAAAAAGCCGGGTTCGATTCACGGTTTTGTCACGTTACAGTCTACCAAGCTTTAAATGGGTATCTGACTTTTTTTTTAGTAAGGGAAGGAAAAAGCAGCGAGCAAAGGAATTGGTCGCCCCACCTCTCAATGCCAGACCTAGTATAGTGAAGTTCCAAACTCTTCCCTCCTCTCCGGCAGTATTTTCTATGAGACTACCTTTTCGGAATCAGTTAGATATTCATTAGCATTATTATTTCCCTTGTCACTTCCCTATAGAGTCTAAAACCACCATAGCAGCAATTTCCCTTCCAGAAAGCTTACACCGAAGCTTTCATGTGCTTATGCAGCGGTGAATTCTTTAACAATGTGCTTTACATGATGTGTAGCAATACTTTAGTGGAGTATTACGATATTCTTGAGAGATCAGTATTCCTTTTCTTTCTCTGCCTCTTCAGAGAACCCCGTGGACTACACGAGACACTAGTAAATACACATATAAATACAGTAAACATTTTTCAGCAGAAGAATGACCACTGTATAGTAGCCTCTTCAGTCGTGACTGACTATGGGAATGTGACCTGAAGTGATAGCCCTCGGCTGTTTTTGTTCTTGGTGTTCCTTTCGGCGTGTTCCTGTTTCTTCTGCTTGTTGTGAGAGATTCTTTTCGCCCAAGCTGAGGTGGCGCCGCAGGGAGCATCGTCACTTGGTGCCTTCTGCAGCTTCATCCTCTCAGGCTGCTGGATTTATGTCCAGTGGCTATATGTCTCTCTTGCATACATCTTTGAGCCTCAGCTGCGGCCGACCAACTTTTCTTTTACCATCTGCCAGTTGTCCGTAGAAGATATCTTTAGGGATACGACCATCATCCATGCGGCAGACGTAGCCTAGCCAATGTAGTCTGCGCTGTCTAACCAGTGTATACATGATCTGAAGGCCAGCACGTGATAGCACGTCGTCATGTGTCACTTTGTACTTCCACGAAATACCAAGGATGTGGCGTAGACACTGCAGATGGAAGGTATTGAGCCTTCTTTCTTGCTTAGCATGGGTTGACCTTGTCTTGCTACCATATAGAAAGAAGCCTGGAGTCATGAAAAAGGGGACCCACCTCACTAGGATGTCTTCTTCGACAATCACGCAGGACAGATTTGTGACTACGTCTCTCCGCAACGTCCTGCCTCGAGTACTAATGACCAGTTCTGTTGTTGACATCTATACAGTTCATAGTGATATGACCTTTATGTAGTTCCTAGAGGTTTCTAACCCGACAAAGAAAGAACAGGCTTCCTGCTCCCTCAGGCATGTCGTACAAGGCGACTAATATAAGGTTGTGCATGAGACTGGCAACTTCATCACGTCAAACATACTACCACAGAAACCACATCTACAAGATTGTGGGTATGTTTGGGGCACGCTTACTGACACGGGGTTCATCTACAGTAGTAGCTCCATGCTCTGTAAGAAGCGCCAAGGAAAATGATGATGATGACGACGATGATGATGACGATGATGATGACGATGATGATGACGATGATGTTGTTGATGATGTTTGTCTTTGTGTTTTGTTGCTTGTTTTTTTATTTCAGTTTCAATCAAATAGAATCAGTCCTTCTGTACCATATGTGATGTGACAGGAAAGATCGTGGAGTGATGTGTTATCGAATTCTATACTAACAATGTATGTTAAAGTTTGAAGACTAGTACCGGACGGTATGGATTTTTTTTCAGAACCATGTTTATCTTCGCCATCTTGATCCTAGTGCCGGCCTTTGCCTTTGCCGAGGACCCACTTGAGACCCATCTCCAGGCTCTTCTAGACGCTAACAAGGATGGCAAAATTTCCCTAGCTGAAGCTGAAACATACTTTCTGGTAACTGTCAATCTATCTATCTATCTATCTATCTATCTATCTATCTATCTATCTATCTATCTATCTATCTATCTATCTATCTATCTATCTATCTATCTATCTATCTATCTATCTATCTATCTATCTATCTATCTATCTATCTATCTATCTATCTATCTATCTATCTATCTATCTATCTATCTATCTATCTATCTATCTATCGATCGATCGATCGATCTATCTATCTATCTATCTATCTATCTATCTATCTATCTATCTATCTATCTATCTATCTATCTATCTATCTATCTATCGATCTATCGATCTATCTATCTATCTATCTATCTATCTATCTATCTATCTATCTATCTATCTATCTATCTATCTATCTATCTATCTATCTATCTATCTATCTATCTATCTATCTATCTATCTATCTATCTATCTATCTATCTATCTATCTATCTATCTACCTGTCCGCTCGTCCGTCTATGTTTCTGACTGTTTATCTGTCAGTCAGTTTCCTACCTTCTAAATGCCTGCCTCTCTGCCTTTATATCTGTCTAATTTTCTACCTTTTTAACTACCTACCTGCTTGTCCGTCAGTCTGTTTGACTGTGTGTCTGTTTTATTTTTTACCTTTTAACTACATACCTGCCCGTCTGTCCGTTTGTCTGTTTAATTTTCTACCTTCTAACTACCTACCTGCCTGTCCGTCCATCCGTCCGTCTTCTGTTTGTCTGTCTAATTTTCTACCTTTGACCTATCTGCCTATCCGTCCGTCCGTTCATCTGTCTGTCTAATATTCTACCTTCTATCTACCTACCTATCTACCTATCCGTCCGTNCGAGCTGGAGATTGACAGGTGTAGTTTATAGCTTAAAGTAGACACAGCTGGAGATTTACAGGTGTAGTTTATAGCTTAAAGTAGACAGAGCTGGAGATTGACAGGTGTAGTTTATAGCCTAAAGTTGAGACTGCTGGTGATTGACAAGTGTAGCTTATAGCTTAAAGTAGACACAGCTGGAGATTTACAGGTGTAGTTTATAGCTTAAAGTAGACAGAGCTGGAGATTGACAGGTGTAGTTTATAGCTTAAAGTAGACACAGCTGGAGATTGACAGGTGTAGTTTATAGCTTAAAGTAGACACAGCTGGAGATTTACAGGTGTAGTTTATAGCTTAAAGTAGACAGAGCTGGAGATTGACAGGTGTAGTTTATAGCTTAAAGTAGACACAGCTGGAGATTTACAGGTGTAGTTTATAGCTTAAAGTAGACAGAGCTGGAGATTGACAGGTGTAGTTTATAGCCTAAAGTTGAGACTGCTGGTGATTGACAAGTGTAGCTTATAGCTTAAAGTAGACACAGCTGGAGATTTACAGGTGTAGTTTATAGCTTAAAGTAGACAGAGCTGGAGATTGACAGGTGTAGTTTATAGCCTAAAGTTGAGACTGCTGGTGATTGACAAGTGTAGCTTATAGATTAAAGTAGACACAGCTGGAGATTTACAGGTGTAGTTTATAGCTTAAAGTAGACAGAGCTGGAGATTGACAGGTGTAGTTTATAGCTTAAAGTAAACGGAGCTGGAGATTGACGAGTGTAGTTTATAGCTTACAGTAGACACAGCTGTAGGTTGACAGGTGTAGTTTATAGCCTAAAGTTGAGACTGCTGGTGATTGACTAGTGTAGCTTATAGCTTAAAGTAGATACAGCTGGAGATTGACTAGTGCAGTTTATAGCTTAAAGTAGACAGAGCTGGAGACTGACAGGTGTAGGTTATAGCTTAAAGTAGACACAGCTGGAGTTTGACTAGTGTAGTTTATAGCTTAAAGTAGACAGAGCTGGAGATTGACAGGTGTGGTTTATAGCTTAAAGTAGACACATCTGGAGATTGACAGGTGTAGACATAACTAGAAATTGACAAGTGTGGTTTATAGCTTAAAGTAGACGGAGCTGAAGATAGACGGGTGTAGATTGTCAACTTTCGAACTCCGAAAGTTTGATTCCCCCTATCGACCCTCTGGGATTTATCGACCCCGTGGATATCAATATCCACCTTTGTTTGTCAATATCGACCACTTTGACCACCCCTGATACAAATCTTCGCGCCGAAATTAAAAACAAAATAAGATCTTACATAACATTGTCTGTGTTTACACCAGGTCATGAGAAAACTCTGTTTAACCTCTTTGACCGCGATACTAGCGGACACGTCAACAAGGCTGACATTGACTTGGTATTTAAGCTTGCTGACCTAAACAGAGACAACTTCATTGAGAAATCAGAGCTGCATCTGTAAGTACAATCAAGTGATCGATGTTGTAACGTTGATAGTATAATCTTTTGATGTAGAAGACTATTGTTTGCTAGTACGTAGACAGTACAGTGAATTACCAACTGCTACTCCTACTCAAATATTGGGGCATCAGTGTGGAAACTAAGCGACAGCTAGTAAATAGCATATTCTTAATAACTTTTAATTACACTAGTCAACAAATTTTCAAAAGTTGTTTGTACCAGAAATTAAATATACTATTTCTTATTGATTTTGACATGCTGATTTCAAATATCATAATGAAATTCACCAATTGGCTCTGGTTTTTTTTTAAATGATGAATTTACATTACAGTAATACAAATAATGTATGCTTGTTTAATTCTCTGGGGTGAACAGCTAGTCTTTCTACTTTAGCATTATAAAAATTGTGGTTACATATTCAATTAATTGATATTTCAACATAAAATGATAGAAAAAATAAAAACATTATTTAAAGTTCACATATCATGTTTTAAAAAGGCACATTTGAACCCATTCCGTCATTATTCAGTCGCTGTTCGAGCTCTCTTTGCTTGCTTCTTGTAGTCAATCGATGAGGTGTCTCTTGTCACAGTCCAACAGTAATCAGCAAGCATTGAAGGGCTCCAATTGCCTTAATACCTTGTCTCCATAGCAGCATTGTCCTGGTAAATCGTTCCCCATGCTCATCACTGACCGCTCCACAGTTTGACGTAAAGAAATCCAGATGAGAATCCAGAAAATGAATTTTCAAAGACATGTTGCAGCCAAGACTCTTATACTTCAGAAGGAGATTTTCTACAATTTCATTGTAATTATCAGATCTGTTGTTTCCAAGAAAATTGTCCCCACTGACTTAAATGCTAGCCATGCTGCTTTTTCCTTGCCATGCAACACGCAAAGAAACTCGTCATCATGAAGAAGGTTTTGAATTTGCGGACCAACAAATACCCCCTCTCTTATTTTAGCTTCACTCAGTCTTGGAAATTTTCTGATGAGGTATTTGAAAGCCTCATTTGTTTTCTCCATTGCCTTGACAAAGTTTTTCATGAGACCCAGCTTAATGTGCAAGGGTGGCAACAAAATCTTGCTGGTGTCGACAAGTGCTGGATTCTCAACTTTCTTACTGCCAGGCTGCATGACTGCCTGATTGGCCAATGTCTTCTGATGTAATGGTCACTTCGTGCACGGCTATCCCACTCACAGAGAAAGCAACAGTACTTGGTGTATCCACCCTGTAGTCCAAGCAAAAGAGCGACCACTTTTAAGTCACCGCAAAATGACCAATGATGATGAACGTAGTTTATACACTTCAAAAGCTGCTTTTTGTTTAATAAGTTTCTTTCATATGAACTGCGTGACCAACTGGAATTGACGGTAACACATTACCATTATTCAACAAAACAGCTTTAAGACTCGTCTTGGATGAATCAATTAAAAGCCTCCACTCTTCCGGTATGTAATTGATTTTGAGGGTTGCCTTTAAACCAGAAATGTTGTGGCACGCAGAAAGGTCACCCTCTTTGAAAAAGAATGTAATAAGCGGCTTCTGGCGGTTCCTATACACAGAAATTGTAACATCTTCTGCCAGGAGATTCCACTGTTGCAATCTGGAACCTAAAAGCTCCGCCTTGTTCTTCGGTAAATTCAGATCTCTTACAAGATCATTCAGTTCACCTTGGGTTATTAAGTGTGGTTTAGTGGATGTAGTTTGCTCAAAATCTGGGTCGCTTGAGGTTGATGGTTCAGGATCATTAATGTCCTTTTCTTCATCAGTGGAAGCAGCTGAAAATGATTCTGGCACTTTGGGAACTGGTAGGTCATCGCCATGTGGTACCGGACGTATTGCAGAGGGGACGTTTGGATATTCCAGAGTCCATTTTTTCTTCTTTGATATGCCTTTCCCAATTGGAGGGACCATGCAAAAGTAACAGTTGTTGAGATGATCAGTGGGCTCTCTCCAAATCATTGGGACTGCAAAAGGCATAGCTATATTTATACATAGTTATATTTCGTTTTTGTGATAGAAATGTCACCTCGCCACATATATAACAGAAATTATTAGCACTGTTCACACATGTCCTAGGCATTTCTAACTACGATACTTTTGATACGGGCAAATGCATTAACTAATGGCAAAATTTTAACAGAGATAAGATATTTATACACAAAGGTGATGTAATCATAGGTAGGATTGCATCATCAACTTCTAGTTACATTTTTATTGGTCATTAAAAAAAAAATTATGCAATAGCCCACAACTGTTGCGTCATATATATAAATTGACCGTAATTAAATAAACTAGTAGCATATATCTTGAAAACTAGAGCCAATAAACATTTTTTAATGTCATTTTCGTTTTCAGCACACCAAAATTAGTTAAGATCAGCTATTTTCATTTCTGGTACATTTTGGTTGTTGACTAGTGTTATTATTGTCAAATATGGTCCCTGACGGGAGAATAAGAAAGGAAAATACCATCTCGTGTGATGAGATGCTTAAGAGAAGCCATAAATGTTAATTGGAGAGAGAGACTGAGGATTATTGGTATCATGGATTAATATATGTGGGCTATCACATGACGTGGGCTATCACATGACGTGGGCCATCACATGACGTGGACTACCGTATGACGTGGCCTATCAGATGACGTGGACTATCACATGTCGTGAACTACCATATGACGTGGACTATCACATGACGTGGACTACCATACGACGTGGACTATCACATGACGTGGACTATCACATGACGTGGACTACCATACGACGTGGGCTATCACATGACGTGGACTACCATATGACGTGGACTATCATAAGATGTTAATTATCACATGACGTGGACTACTATGCGACATAGACTATCATATGACGTGGACTTCACCATGACGTGGACTTTCATATGACGTGGACTACCAAATGACGTGGACTGCTATTTCAATTTATTATCATCACGTCACGTGGACTACCATATGACGTGGACTGTCACATGACGTGGACTATCATATAAAGTGGACTACCATATGACGTAGACTACCATATGACGTAGTCTACCATATGACGTAGACTACGATATGACTTGGACTACCATATGACGTAGACTATCTTATAAAATGGACTACCATATGACGTAGACTATCATATACAGTGGACTACCATATGACGTAGACTACCATATAAAATGGAATACCATATGACGTAGACTACCATGTGACGTGTACTACCATATGACGTGTACTACCATATGACGTGAAGTACAATATGACGTGGACTACCATATGACATGGCCTACCTAAGACGTGGACTCCCATATGACGTGGACTACCACATGATGTAGACTACCATGTAACGTGTACTACCTTATGACGTGAAGCACGATATGACGTGGACTACCATATAACATAGACTACTACATAACGTAGACTACCACATGACGTAGACTAACAAATAACGTGGACTACCATATGACGTAGACTACCACATGACTTGGACTATCAAATAACGTGGACTATCATATGACGTAGACTACCTTATAACGTAGACTACTTTATGACATAGACAACCATATAACGTAGACTACCATATGACGTAGACTATCATTTAACGTAGACTACCATAAAACGTGGACTACCGTATGGCGTAGACTACCATATTACGTGGACTACCATATGACGTAGACTACCATATAACGTAGACTACCACATGCATTGTTCTGTGTAGTACCCAAGGGTCTCTGAGAAGGCAAGCAATAGCACTACCACACCCCTCATGAATATCGTAAGAGGCGACTAATGTGAAGTTGAGTATAAAACTAGCAACATCATCGTGCAGACGACATCGCTATAGTAACCACTACTGTAAGAGCACGTGCTATGACGTAGGTGGATCCTTGCTCCATGAGAAGCTAAAGAAAGAGACGCTTCCCGGGAAATTACACATGGGCGTACACTCGTGTAGTTCCCGGGGGAGGGGGGGTGCTTCTGGTGAGACAATGAAAGAGTAGTTCTACTGCTCCATCAAGCATGTCGTACAAGGCAACTAATATGTGGTTGTGTATGTGGCTGGCACCTGCATCATGTAACACAAATACTACAGAAGCTATTGCTGCACGACCGTGTACTACAGAAGCTATTGCTGCACGACCGTGTGGGTGCTTTGTGCAGATTATCTGTAAGGGAGCCAGGTGCTGTGGTAGCGCTATGATCCATAGGGAGTGAAAGAAGAAATAATGATAAAAATACAATTATCTTTCATTTAACCGTGGCTAATGCACAGAAATGTAAGTTTTACTAAACTGCATTGAGATACATACAAGTTAATTAAACGTGAAATTTACGACGAACAGGGATTAGTGCATCTCTCATTGGCTAAAACTGTGTTACGTCATGTGCATAAATTTGTTGCTTTCCTTTGTAGAATTCCACAAAGTGAACATTGTTTTATTATTTAAAACAGCCATTTGTAACAAACGATGATTTGCTGAGATTTTCACATGTTTTATTTCACAGGATCGTCGCTCTTGCTGGAACCCATGTTGGTTAAACACCAGCCAGACAGTTAAACATAACTATCGCAATCAAGGATACCAACTGGCCCTGTAGTAATGTCAAGTTAAACAGCTATGATTTTGTTCCATCAATTTTGCAAGCTTGTCAACGATGCTTGTTTTAAAAAAAATAGATTCAGAAGCTGCAACTGATGGGTCAATAAATTCAGGAAACAAAATTAAAAAGCTATTTGTGTTCCGTTTGATTCTTCTGTTTACTACTATTCAAGTTTTCAAGAAACTAACTCATAATTGTATTATTAAAAAAAAAAAAAATAAAAAAAAATCACAATGGAAATTCCACGACGAATACAAATAAATCGATTTTATTTAATAAAATTTCAATATTATCGTATAAAAACACGAAAAACCAAAAAATTAATCACTATAATTAAAAAGATCAACGTCGTTATAAAATTAAATTCAATCACGATTTCATAATAAAAATCAGTACTACTGTGTAGTAAAGGCACCAAAATTACATAAAAAAATTAATCAATATTTATATACACAAAATTGAACTTCTATCCGTTCCTTATACATTTCTGCACCATCTAACCTATCGAGTCCATACTTTACAAAGTTACTTCTTGTTAATGAATATATGTGAATAGCAATCGTAATGTTATTTTACTTGCAGAACAATCTTAAATGGTCACGAACATTCTATTAGTTTCTGAAAAAATATATAACAATCTTATATGTTTTAGAACATTCTCTTAGTTATTTTAAACTATAAAAGGACCATAATTTTTTAACACCCTGTAGAAATATATATATATATATATATATATATATATATATATATATATATATATATATATATATATATATATATATATATATATATATATATATATATATATATATAATATATATATATATATATATATATATATATATATATATATATATATATATATATATAGATATATATATATATATATATATATATATATATATATATATATATATATTGATATATATATATTGATATATATATATATATATCAATATATATATATATATATATTTATATATATATATTGATATATATATATATATATCAATATATATATATATATATATTGATATATATATATTGATATATATATATATATTGATATATATATATATATATATATATATATATATATATATATATATATATATATATATATATATATATATATATATATATATATATATATATATATATATATATATATATATATATATATATATATATATATAAATAAATAATAAATTCTTTAAGCGCCAAACACGGCGCATAAGGCAGAAACCAGTGCTCTCCAGGTTGTTCGTTGTGACGCCACTCCTCTTAGCTCTTGCACATTATTTAGGCCCAACGTTCTTCCTTCTCTTATTATTGTTCTTCTGAGTGTTTCTTTTGGTCTTCCTTTTTTCCGCTTACCCTCAGGAACCCAAGTGAGCGCCTGTAGTGGTATTCTGTTGTTTTGCATTCGTAGGACATGACCGATATATGACCATCGTCATCGTTCTTTTCTATATAGTCGGAGACATATTTCTGCCTAGAGTCTTCTCTTATTTGTCGATTAGTCTTGAATTCTTTCCAACTGATGTTCATGAGTTTTCTAAGACATTTGTTCTCGAATGTATTCAGCTTGTTCTCCAATGATTTTGTTATTTTCCAACTCTCACAGCCGTATGTTAACACTGAGATAACATTTGAATTAAACAGACGAAGCTTGGTATGTATATTCAATGATCGTAATTTCCAAATGTTAGATAATCTATTGAAGGCGCTAGCTGCCAAAGCAATTCTAGTATGGATTTCTCTTGTTGTGTCACCATCCTGAGTCATTTTACTGCCTAAATAATTGAAACTTTCAATATATATACATATACTTTATAAACGCATGTTTCATGAACAACAAACACAATTTCACCAGAAGTGGACAATCACATTATCACCTTGTCATTTTTGTGGCCAGTCAAAATTAATGAAAAGCCTGGGCTGGGCTTGGAACTTATAGTAAGTTACGTAATGAAGATCAATACGGTTATAAAGTAAAAATCAATCTCTACTAGGTGTCGTGTGGTGAGTACTGGGGCAACTACAACAGTAGTTTTTGCCAGGAATAGTCTATGAGATATTAGATATAAGGTCTCTAGAAATTGGCTCGTTAAGAAAGAATAAAGACCTATTCGAGATAGGGACAAGAAGACAGGAATGCGAATGCTTTCCACTAGACAGTGTTTTCTAATTATGGAAAGAGTTCTGTTTCCCCACGACCTTAGCTTCTGCCCTTAGATCCCGTAAAGAAAAAGCCCCCAACCTCATCTGAGTAGAGAAAGGTTCCTATAGGTGAATATGTAACACCGACAGCACGAGTGATACACTAACAAACTCTTGATAATGATCAACCGATCGTTGGGTTTATTAATGAAATATCCACACATATAGGGTTAGTAATGGTTAGAACGTGATGATGGTGAAAGACGATTCACACAAAACACACAGATGAGATAATAAAATTACAGTTAATTAAGTAATAGTTAATTAAGAATGAACTGGTGTAAAGTGAAATGATGATGTGATATGATACGTGTTACCAAAATGGTGAGTACTCTACACAGTCCATGTGTCTCTAAATGCTTCTTCTAGATATGAGGATTCACATGTATGCATAAAATGTCCCAAATTGTTATACGTTATGAAGAGTGGGGTATCTCTAAGCTGAGGACGTTCTGATGAATACTGTTGTCGTACGGAGAACGCTGACGAGATATCTATGTATATTTCTTCACTGTTTGAGTATATCTCTGTAGTGTTGATCAACAGTTAATAGCTGTCATATGAACAAAAGGTCTGTTGTCTAATCTCCCGACGGTACTGGTCAGACTGGATATCTTCACGAAATGCTAGTGATATGTAGACTCATAATCTTGCGTATGTAGTCGTGATTCATATACTTTCGAGTCTGCTTCATAAAATGCGCTTAAGAGTGTGTTGCACGTGGTATAAATATGCGATTCCTCTTTTGAGCTCTTTTGCTTGACTTCAGATAATAATGATCTTTCGAGTGATTTGAATTTATGATGACTCTGTATTGAACTTGTGAGCAAGCAGTATATGGTGACGAAAAAATGCTGCGTCCACCTTCTGACTTGTGGGTGAGACAATATTTCTTTTAATTGAGGAATGAAAGATGTCCTATGGCGAATTCTGCTAGCCAAATGTCCGTTTTTAATAACTTATTTCTGGTTAGACGTCAGACACGTTGCGTGTAGACTCAGACTTCTGATGAACTGAAGACACACAAAAGTCTTCGTAAGTTTTCACATTTAACATCACTGGTTGACTTGCATTTAAACTACTGCTCATTATTCATCTCTCTCTCTCTGAGTTCAATTCTAATGATGTTAAATATCTTGTGCATGAGAGTGTGCGCGCATGGGAGACTGTGATGATGATAAAGATGAAATATGAACTATTAATTACCTCCTATCATCTTCTAGGAAAATCTTCTGATTTTATTAATCAGTTATGCCAAGAATTATTTGAAACTTTATCTTTCGCACATTTTAGCTGTGAGGTTAAAATAAACAAAAATAAGAAAATGTATTAATAAGTATAAGATCTACTAACCTTCTTTTCCCTTCGCAAAATCCTTTAAGAACACAGTTAATCACAGAACTGAATTATCATCCACTCTGAATAAACACGTGTATTAGGCTATGCGTTTTTGGGTTTAATCTCTTCCTCACAAGGTAAAAAAACTGGACTGCCTCACTCTAGTAGTTTATGCGGTATTATATATTTCTGGAAGTCACCTGGCCAAGCTGGGCGTCCAATGTGGTAAACCAACGCTTGTCTGAACCGCGGCCGACCCAAGATAACACCATTACAGCATGAGACGTTTTCCCCTGGCCAATCTGGGCGTCCAATGTGGTGTCACAGAAATTACCGCGTGCCCAGGTGCGTTTCGGATGACCATATGTGTTTCTACCAGATTTATCACGATGCAATGTGGGCTTCAAACGATAATGTCAGGCATGTGGACTCAATCAAAGGACTTTTATTTCCCCCGATGAAAGAACAAATGTGGTTATCTAGATACCGGCCGCGAGTAATCACAACAATGAAATAGCAAATGTGGATCACAAATATGAGGTGAAAGAGCCAATGTCGGAGAAAATACAATACGAAAGATGTAGGAAAAGATAGAGCAATAAGGCCTTTGCGCTCGTTTATCACAATAGCCCCTCCTCAAGTGTGATGTCAATCGTACTCAGGAGAGCTTAGCCTTCTTGCTCGGGATTTCTTAATCCTTTTCCTCATCTTCGTTTTTCTCTCCGGTTTCCACCCTTTCCTCTACTTGTCTGTGCTTTCCGTCCTGCCTCATAGGATGACGGCTTAAAAAATCTGCTCCTACGTTATGTTTTCCTTGGATATAGTCCACTTGGAACGTATAAGGTTGTAGAACAAGCGACCACCTCATCAGTCTAGCATTCAAATTCTTTGAATTGGCGAGGAAGGTCAGAGGTTGATGATCACTCTGGATTGTAAATTTCCTTCCGTACAGGTATGCTTGAAATTTTTGTATTCCCCAGACGAGGGACAAACATTCCTTTTCGATTGTGGAATAGTTTTGTTCTGCTCGGTGTAACTTCCGACTCGCATATGCGACCGGAAATAGATTTGGTGGGCTTCTGTCATCTGGCTGTAGTAATGTAGCCCCGATTCCAATGTTACTGGCATCTGTGCGCAAGATGAATTTTCTAGTTAAATCCGGAAGCCGTAAAATAGGTTTTGTGGTGAGTTTCTCTTTTAAGAGTGCATATGCATGTTCACATTCTGCTGACCATGTCACTTTATCTGGGTTTCCTTTCTTGGTTAGCGATGTAAGCGGCGCACAGAGGCTATTAAAATCCTTTGTATATCTCTGGTAGAATCCACAGAGAGATACAAATGACCGGACATCCCTTTTTGTGGACGGTCTCGGTGCATTTCTCAGCTTCTCAACGTTTTGAGTCTCGGGGAACATGGTCCCATGGGATATAGTATGTCCTAGGAACTCTAGCTGTTCACACCCAATTTGACATTTGGTTGGGCGGGCGGTTAGTCCCGCTTCTCTGAGTCTGTTAAACAGCAAGGATAGCACTGATATATGTTCTTCAAACGATTCAGTAGCTACTAGGATATCATCCATAAAATTGCTGATGGCGGGATGATTCAAAGGATCCAATAACTTTCGCATCATCCTTGTGAAGACACTAGGAGCATTGTTCAGTCCAAATGGCATCACATTAAACTCGAAGTGTCCATCTGGAGTACTGAAGGCTAACAGGTTCCTCACCTCAGCTTTTACCGGTATTTGATAGTACCCTTTACTGAGGTCGATCTTTGAAAAATAGCGAGCCCTGCTCAGCTTAGTAAATAGCTGGTTCTGGTCCGGTAACGGTTCTGGCTGGAACTGTGTTAACGCATTCAGCTGTCGGTAGTCGATGCACAGGCGGTGTTCTCCACTGGGTTTGCGTAACAGCACCACTCCTGCACTGTAAGGGGACTCCGACTTCGAAATTATGCCTTCCTTAAGTAAGTAATCAATTTCTTGCTTTAATGCCGTCGCCTTGGCATACGGAATCGGATAGGTTCTCATTCGGACGGGCATAGGATCCGTGACTTCCATGTCAAACTCCATCAGGTTTGTCCGGCCCGGTTTGTCCATCAGAGAGTCGGCGTGGTTTTCCATCAATCTCCTTACTTTTTTTTGCTGGGCTTCCGTTAAGGTGGAGCTTATTTTCACATCTAAATGCGGTTCCTCCTGTATCACCGGGTACTCTACGGATGATAATGGCTCTTCTTCCATTTGCATAGCAATGGCCATAGTCATGAGGTGCGCTGGTTCGGCAGGGGCTCGCTCGTAAAACTTCTTAAGCAGATTTAAGTGATAAATTTTCTGCTTTCCGTTCACGGCGATTTTATAGTTGGTGCGAGAAATCTTTTCCACCACTTTGTAGGGTCCCCTCCAGCAAATCTGCAATTTATTACTGCTACTTGGCAGAAGAAGTAGCACCTTCTCTCCTACTGCTAGTTCTCGGTCCTTCGCATTGCGATTGTAATATTTGGCATGTTTCCGCCTAGCTTCCCGTACTTTCGCTGTGGCTAATTCCCAGCCAGTCTTCAGGCGTTGTTTTAAGTCTGTGACGTACTGGAAGGCGGATGTGACAGTGTCGTCTGCCTTGGCATCTGTCCATGTTCTTAGTAATGCTTCTAATGGACCTTTAATAGGTCTTCCGAAGAGTAATGTGGCCGGAGGAACTCCAGTTGACGCATGCGGTACTTCCCTATAAGCAAATAATGCAGCAGGAAGATACTAATCCCAAGTTTCTGGCTTCTCCTGTGCCAACTTCCAAAGAATAGAGGTGAGCGTCCCGTTAAACCGCTCTACTTGCCCGTTACTTTGGTGGTGATAGGGCGAAGTATGGATATGCCTAGTCTTGAATATTCTAAGCACCTCCTCTGTCAACTTGCCTCTAAATTGTGACCCGTTGTCTGTGAGAATTTCATGCGGGAAGCCCAACCTAGTAAAGATATTCAGTAAAGCGTCAGCTACATGCACTGAGTCGCATGCTGGCATGGCTATGGCTTCGCCCCACATGGAACAGGTGTCCACTAAGGTAAGGATATGGGAGTTCCTCTTCTTAGTTCTCAGCAGAGGTCCAATTATATCCACGGCCACTCTTTCAAATGGGGTGCCCAAGATTGGCATCTCCCCAAGGGTCGCGGGTGCCGTCCAGTGTTTTGGTGCAACTTTCTGGCACTGAGGACAAGACTTGACGAAACGTTCAATGTCGCCGGTGATCCCTGGCCAATAATAATGGCAGGCGATCCTTTGAGTCGTGGCGCTCATTCCCATGTGTCCACTAAATGGGATAGAGTGGCCCATCTCAAGCACCTGGTTCTTATAGGTTGCAGGAACTACTAATTGGTTGTGTTCCTGTCCTTCATTTTCAGCTCGGCGATACATCAATCCATTTTTCATAAAGAAGTCTCCCTTGGTAGGTGGGTTGTGTGTCCTAGGTATTTTTTTAAAACAGGGCGCCAGTGTGGAATCTTCCATTTGGGCCCTCTTCAATTCCTCGGGGAGGATATTGGTAGGAGGTTCCTGCTCTGCGTCTTTTTTTGACTGTCCTCTAGTCTGTACGGCCGCCATGACTAGTGGTTGAGTAGGTTCTCCAAGGAACACATATCTACATCCCAAGATTAAAGAGTAGATTGGTTCTTCCATTATAGCTGCACGAATCTCTCCTGTCACATAACGAGATTCCACTCTGATAAGTGCAATTGGCAGTGTCATTGGTGCAACATCCTTCGTCGGACCTTGGATGTCGACACTCTCTTCTGTTATCTGGTCAGGGGTGACAAGAGATGCCCTGACCACCGCATCGAAAGCAAGTCCTGTGTCATAAAGGCACTCCACAGATTGTCCGTTTACGAGGACTGATTCGATGACAGGAGGATGAGAAACGTTTTCGGTCCTCTGCTCCTTCCGGGGTGACGATTTTGTCTGCAGACAGGCAGCATGTTGGGGAGGAGGTCTGCGCTTGCACTCATTAGTGCTGTGATTGTTCAAGCGACAGTACTTGCACCATTTATCTTCCTGTCTCTGGTGTGGCGCAGCATTTTTCTTGTTTTGCTCTTTGTAGTTATCTTGTTTTGCGTGCTGTTTATGCGAGATGTGTGGTCCTTTGCTTTGTTGGTCTGGTTGGGAGCGAGCAGGTTGCTTTGGCGCCTGATCCGAAAACTTCTTTCTGGCTCCTTGAGACTCCATGAGAGCATTTTGGAATCGCTCTGCCAGTGTAAGAATATTTTCTAACCGGTCAGCGCCGTTTTCAGTGAGAAATCTACGCATTTCCACTGACATAGATTCTTTTAGTTGCTCTATCACAATCAGCTCTTTCAACCCGTCATAGTTCTCGGTAAAGTTTCCCAGAGTATACCACTTCACTAGGTAGTCTTCAATACGGGCTGCGAACTGTGAGAAAGTCTCTCCGGCTTCCTTCCTAGAACCTCGAAATTTTTTCCGGTAAGCCTCTGAATGAAGCTCGTACCTCACCAAGAGAGCTTTTTTCAATGCCTGATAGTCATCTTGCTCTCCGGCCGGAAGTTTATTAAAAACTTCGTAGGCGGCTCCTCTTAGGCCCTGGGAAAGTTTCAAGTTCCACTTCCGTTCTTCAAGTCCAAACCCTGTTGCAAAACGTTCGAAGCGGTCTAAAAAGGCGTCCATGGTATCGTTTTTTTCTGAAAAAGGTTCCAGCGGAAAGTTCATGGCCTTGGGTGGTGCAGGTTGCGAAGTAGGCACACCATCTGAGTGGGGTGAGTGCCCTCCATCAAAGTTGGAAGCCGCTGCACTTTTTGCCAGCTCTATCTGATTGGTCTGTCCCTGGATTTCCAGTTGCTTCATGTTAAGTGCATGCTCTGCTGCGGCTTTCTTTTTACGCTCCGCTGCTTCTGCTGCTTCTTTCCGCTCCGCTGCTTCTGCTGCGGCTTTTCGCTCCGCTGCTTCTGCTTCGGCTTTCTCCTTCTCCATTGCAAGTTTCTGCACTTCCATCTCTCTTGCATGGAGTTTATCAGTCTCCTCACTCACAAATTTCATCAGATCTTTTCCACTTAAACCGTATTCACGCCCTGCCTCCATTAAACTTGTTCTAATTTTTGCAGCATCTGCCATGATATGCAGTACGGGTTCGCGAAGGGAAAAATTGGCAGTGACCTCCAAACAAATTGTTTAGACTCGCACAAGTAATTATCTCTTTAAAACCAGCTAGGTTTAAATTAGTAATCAAGTTCAAATAGTTCTTAAAAATCACTCGCTCAGCGTATTCTGAAAAATTATATAACAGATTATCTCGAAGTTTCTATGAAAAATTTGCTAAATATTTATGATAAAAATTTTCCCAGCAGTTACAGAAAAAGATTTAAAAAATCAGTTCCCTCTTTGTAGTTATCTTGTTTTCAAAAAGTGCTTACTCTGTCCGTTTGATACTCAATTTAAAAAGTATCACTCGTGCTTTAGAGATATAAATTATCCCCCCTTTGAAATAGACAAATTATAGTAAGAGTCAGTCTAGAAGGTAATCCCTCAAAATGCCAACAAATTTTGCAGTTATCGCAACTGTATAGCAGGGATGAAAATGTGATTTATCACACTTCTAAGTCCGGGTTCACTAATCCCAAGACGAGTCCCCAATTGTCGTGTGGTGAGTACTGGGGCAACTACAACAGTAGTTTTTGCCAGGAATAGTCTATGAGATATTAGATATAAGGTCTCTAGAAATTGGCTCGTTAAGAAAGAATAAAGACCTATTCGAGATAGGGACAAGAAGACAGGAATGCGAATGCTTTCCACTAGACAGTGTTTTCTAATTATGGAAAGAGTTCTGTTTCCCCACGACCTTAGCTTCTACCCTTAGATCCCGTAAAGAAAAAGCCCCCAACCTCATCTGAGTAGAGAAAGGTTCCTATAGGTGAATATGTAACACCGACAGCACGAGTGATACACTAACAAACTCTTGATAATGATCAACCGATCGTTGGGTTTATTAATGAAATATCCACACATATAGGGTTAGTAATGGTTAGAACGTGATGATGGTGAAAGACGATTCACACAAAACACACAGATGAGATAATAAAATTACAGTTAATTAAGTAATAGTTAATTAAGAATGAACTGGTGTAAAGTGAAATGATGATGTGATATGATACGTGTTACCAAAATGGTGAGTACTCTACACAGTCCATGTGTCTCTAAATGCTTCTCCTAGATATGAGGATTCACATGTATGCATAAAATGTCCCAAGTTGTTATACGTTATGTCGAGTGGGGTATCTCTAAGCTGAGGACGTTCTGATGAATACTGTTGTCGTACGGAGAACGCTGACGAGATATCTATGTATATTTCTTCACTGTTTGAGTATATCTCTGTAGTGTTGATCAACAGTTAATAGCTGTCATATGAACAAAAGGTCTGTTGTCTAATCTCCCGACGGTACTGGTCAGACTGGATATCTTCACGAAATGCTAGTGATATGTAGACTCATAATCTTGCGTATGTAGTCGTGATTCATATACTTTCGAGTCTGCTTCATAAAATGCGCTTAAGAGTGTGTTGCACGTGGTATAAATATGCGATTCCTCTTTTGAGCTCTTTTGCTTGACTTCAGATAATAATGATCTTTCGAGTGATTTGAATTTATGATGACTCTGTATTGAACTTGTGAGCAAGCAGTATATGGTGACGAAAAATGCTGCGTCCACCTTCTGACTTGTGGGTGAGACAATATTCCTTTTAATTGAGGAATGAAAGATGTCCTATGGCGAATTCTGCTAGCCAAATGTCCGTTTTTAATAACTTATTTCTGGTTAGACGTCAGACACGTTGCGTGTAGACTCAGACTTCTGATGAACTGAAGACACACAAAAGTCTTCGTAAGTTTTCACATTTAACATCACTGGTTGACTTGCATTAAACTACTGCTCATTATTCATCTCTCTCTCTCTGAGTTCAATTCTAATGATGTTAAATATCTTGTGCATGAGAGTGTGCGCGCATGGGAGACTGTGGTTTTGATAAAGGTGAAATATGAACTATTAATTACCTCCTATCATCTTCTTGGAAAATCTTCTGATTTTATTAATCAGTTATGCCAAGAATTATTTGAAACTTTATCTTTCGCACATTTTAGCTGTGAGGTTAAAATAAACAAAAATAAGAAAATGTATTAATAAGTATAAGATCTACTAACCTTCTTTTCCCTTCGCAAAATCCTTTAAGAACACAATTAATCACAGAACTGAATTATCATCCACTCTGAATAAACACGTGTATTAGGCTATGCGTTTTTGGGTTTAATCTCTTCCTCACAAGGTAAAAAAACTGGACTGCCTCACTCTAGTAGTTTATGCGGTATTATATATTTCTGGAAGTCACCTGGCCAAGCTGGGCGTCCAATGTGGTAAACCAACGCTTGTCTGAACCGCGGCCGACCCAAGATAACACCATTACATCATGAGACGTTTTCCCCTGGCCAATCTGGGCGTCCAATGTGGTGTCACAGAAATTACCGCGTGCCCAGATGTGTTTCGGATGACCATATGTGTTTTTACCAGATTTATCACGATGCAATGTGGGCTTCAAACGATAATGTCAGGCATGTGGACTCAATCAAAGGACTTTTATTTCCCCCGATGAAAGAACAAATGTGGTTCTCTAGATACCGGCCGCGAGTAATCACAACAATGAAATAGCAAATGTGGATCACAAATATGAGATGAAAGAGCCAATGTCGGAGAAAATACAATACGAAAGATGTAGGAAAAGATAGAGCAATAAGGCCTTTGCGCTCGTTTATCACACTAGGTAATAAATGAAAACATTATTAAGTAATAAACATCATTCATTATTATATATTGAATGACAACTCTGTTGTGTAATACAAACTGACATTATTATATTAAAAAATCTAAACATATAATCATAAATAAAAATCAACACTTTTATTTAACAAAAAAGCAACACTGATAAATCAACCGCAAATATATAATTAAAATCAACAGTAATATATAATGAAAATTAATACTTTTATATTATCCGTTTTACACGATGAGGTTGCCAACCCCTTGCACAACCTCATGTTAGTCGCCTTGTATGACATGCACATGTGACCGGTAGTCATATTCTTTATTTGTCTAATCAGAGACCAATGGGAACTACACGCGCTGTAACATGACATATTGGCATATAAACAACATCTACTTCAAAGATGTCAAACATCTGAGCAACAAAGAAAGCACATATGTCAGACACCAGTATCATTCCTGGAAAAAACTCTACGGAGATCACAAACAACCTGAAGCTGACCTTACCTTTCTTTGAGAATATTCAAGTAGAGGTCTGTACGAAGAAAAAGAAGAAATAACATGAAAAAAATTAATGATAAATCCTGCTGTCTTAAATAAGAATGAGAGATTGATTGAACATCTTATAGAGTCTTGATAAGAATTTCGCAATAGTAGAAGTAGAAATTTCTCAAATCTTTGTCATATAATAACAGAAGATGGAGGATGCGAAACAGAAATCAAGAAGAGAACAGGAATGGTCAAAGCTACAGTCAACAACATGAGACAGATACTAACATCTAAACAACTAACTCTTACTTACTTAGTCGTTCCTCTTCTACCGTGAGGTGTAGAGGTTTGTAAGAGAGAGCGCCATACTATTCTATCGGCTGTCTTCCTCCTGGCTTGGTTCCATTCTAGTCCTCGGTCCTTCAAAGATTGTCTAATGTTGTCCTCCCAGCGGACTTCGGGTCGTCCTGGAGGTCTGGATCCCTGGCTCTTAGTTTCCCATGTTTTTCCGTGGTAGCCGATCTTCTCCCATTCTGCAGACATGGACAAACCATCTCAGTTGGGACTGTTCTACTTGGGTCTGCAGGGGTTGAGTTTTTAGGCCTTGACGTACCGTTTGGTTGCGGACCATGTCTCTTCTTGTTACTTCAACCACCTTCCTCAAATACCTCATTTCTGAGGTTTTGATCTGTCTTTTGTGGGTTGTAGTCATTGCCCACGACTCGCATCCATACGTCAAGACTGGGACATAGGTGAAGCGGTATACAGCCATCTTCGTCTTCGTACCTGTCGTAGATTTGCGATAGGTGATTAAGACTTAGTTTAGTCCCTTCTGAATAGACATAGAAATAAGTGATAGCTCAGTGGGAGGTGAAAAATAGAAATAGATTTCACGAGTGAGGGGGAGGAAATATAGTAGATTCTGTCTCTGACACTCGAGAAGCTTCTCTCAGTCAGCCTATAATCTACAACAGAGTTAGATTAGTCAGACAAATCTAATATAATATATATTAATATATATATATATATACTCCTCACATACACACACACATAAGTGACTACAATAGACACACAGACGTGAAAAACTATGACAAATGAAAATATAGATATTTGGGAACGAACTGACCGCCACACTGATTAAGTTTAATTGGAAAGTTTAATTATCAACATAAACTTCCATCACAACATATATAATTACATCAAACATATACAAATAGTCATAAAGTCAATAAATTGCTACAATAATGATAGACCCCTTGGTATGATCCTTTCCCTCGATGTATAGCCCACAGTCCTGTTAGAAGAAAAGTGATAGCCCCAAAGAGTCACGGATACATTTGATTTAGTCTAAGATTTCCCTTTACAGGTATGAACAGACTTGGATAATCTGATCTATCCTAAGGAAAAATATTGTTAGCAACCACACTTGCATAAAGAAATTTAAGACAGCAAAAAAATAGGTGCCAAAATACAACAATAAAAGAATCGCTCAGTCCTGCATTCACTCTATTCAGTCAGCCGTCATCACTAGCTTTCGTTCGTACTTACAGCTTTGGTAGCAACTTCTGGACAAACAATTTTTAGGACATGCACATACAGAATCTCCAGGGTCAGACATTGGTCAAGGGAACCCCAGCTCCAAAAAAGATAGGTTGAATTCGCTTCTTCAGGGAACGTTTCCTTAGTATTTCTTATTAGGAATATCTGGTTCTGTCACATTAAAATTGTCCAGGCACGAACGTTAACAGCGAGCAAAGTGTCAATAGCTTGGATTTCTAGTAACTAGGAATGTCAGGTTTTTTTGCCTTCTCTCAGTATAGGATTTTATTTGGTCACACCACATACAGGTCACAACTCCGTCGGAATGTTTATTGATTTTAATATTACTTGCCACAAGGGCTGAAATGTACTTGAGGTTTCTCTCAGGAAGAATTTAAATCTGGCGCGATAGGCCCGTTACTTTATTTAAATCTTAAAGTTTGTGGAATGGGTACTCTGTCGTTCTGGATGCCAATGCAATGCCAGACAGGTTTTACTTTATACACCCACGTCCTTAAGAATAAAATGTTTATGTTCTTCACAGATACTACTCAGTACTCAAAGCTGGCAAAGTTGGGTCACCTCAGTTTCACATGCTATTCCCTCGGTTATAACTTACATTATAAACTGCAAGCGTAGAGCTTGTCGTATCATTTAAATCTCCCGTGAAATAAGTTATATACATAAAATCAGTCATCATGAATTAGAAATACATACGTATTTAGTCAATACTCAATGATGAATCAGTGCAATTATAAGTTAGTTAAAATATTCTCGACTGATTATTCGCAGTTTAATTTAATTCATTTACAGCTGCATGAGTTTAAGCTAGAAATTATAATATATTCTGCTTTCCACTGTAACATGTCGACTAGCGAATATAACCGACTTAATATTAATTTCTTCTGCACAGAAATCTAACTAGTAAAATGAAAATAAGCGATTTATCACTTGATCACTCAACACAATAGATATTAAATATTACCTCCAAACAGAACTACAGGCGATCGCACAAACTTAGAATGATACGCTTATATTTATTGGTAGTTTAGAAGCTCGGCAAAATTTCCGAAACAAACTCAGACTACGCTATACAGCTTATTCTCTTTAGCACGAAACAACCTGTCTACTGCAAATTTGGAGCACAGAATGAAGTCACGTTTAAACTCCTGCTAGGATATATGAAACAGACAAAGCATCCCACATTATATCGAAATCCGAAATAGCGCCGGTATCTTCCCCTCTCCTAACACTTCACATTAACTCAGAAGCCTGCCATAACCTGTCAATACGCGTCTTAACGCCTTCTCCGACATACGGCTATTCTGGGCGATTATGTCTGGCGCTTTCCCCACCTCAGGCCGAAAAACTGGTCGAAGGACGCCGTGTCAGATGAAAATGTTAGACGATATGTCTGCCATCCCATGTCTATCGAGACGAATTTCACACTATTCGTTCACATGCAGAGACTGACATCTGACGTAATAAAATGCGTTTTCAGTAAGAGAGAAAAAGGTAAACGTTAGAATGGGAAAATATATATAGTCGCAAACGAACGAATGCGAAAAACAGGAAAAGGATAAAAGAGCGATAATAAAGTAGAGGACACGGGTAGAAAAGAAAAGAATATAGAACATTTATTGATCATAAATCTCTATGCGACATTACCAACTTCTCTTTTGCTGAGGAATCCTCGATTTATGGCTTGAAAAAGTCTCCCAGCTGCTGCTCTTCGGGTAGCCAACTCTTCTTTTATGCCTCCCTTCCGGTCAATGACAGCTCCAAGGTATTTAAAGTGGTATATATATCTGTTATCTTCCCTACCAGTCATTTCTGACCAAAGGAGCGTATCTCCCGAGATAACTTTCGGCGGCATGAGGTTGGGCAATTGTAGATCAAGCTGTTGCCCATGCAGCATGACCCGGCCTGGATATCAGAAGAACGTAATATATATATATATATATATATATATATATATATATATATATATATATATATATATATATATATATATATATATATATATATATATATATATATATATATTTATATATATATATATATATATATATATATATATATATATATATATATATATATATATATATATATATATACATACAGTACTTTGCAAAAAAATTGGCAGTCGTAGTTTCACAACGCAGCACACTCATAGAAGCAAATAATAATAAAAACTGTATGTCCAGAGGAAGATTGGTATCTCCCCTATCTACTAACACTGGTTTCAGTACAATATAATGTTGCCTTCTCCAGCAAGGCAAGCCTGGATGCGGCGAGGCATACTTCCCACAAGTGTTTGTAGGTTATTTTGAGTCAGACTGTCCCAGTATTTTTCAGCTACCTTCTTCAATTGTTCAACGTCTCTGAGTCCACTCTTTTTAAAATTATTCTTGAGTAGTGCCCAAACGTTTTCAATTGGGTTTAGGTCGGGACTGTTGCTGGGCCACTTCAGCACTATCACATTCTTCTCTTGCAGCCATGCTTTGGTGGTATGAGCTGTATGATTTGGGTCATTGTCATGTTGAAATGTGCAACCATCGGGGTACATGACCCACATAAATGACAGAAGGTGTCCCTCTAGTATGTCGATGTACCTTTCTTTCGTGAGAATTCCTGTGAAAACACACAGTGGGGTGGCACCTCTTGCTGACACCCCTCCCCAAAGATGGAATTGCTGGGTATGTTTCGGTCCCTGGTACACAGGCGTTACAGAGTCTTTCGTCCAAATATTTATTTGGGCAAGATAAGACCAAACAGAACATTCATCTGAAAAAATCACATTGTCCTAAGACAAATTTTGGTGTTCGTGGCACCAGTTCAAGTGCATCTGTTTGTGAGTCTCTGTGAGCAATGGTGACGAAATTACCCGCTTTTTTTTGTGTAATTCATCCTGTGTAGCTCCCGGTTGACAGTAGCATTAGATACCTCTGGGCTTCCCAACTCGATCATGCGCTGCCGTATGTTTTTCTACACTCTTCATTGGCCCAGCCCGAACGATTTGGGCGAGACGCCGATGGTCCTTTGTGTAAAAAATTCTTGGCCTCACACTACCTTCTTTTCGCTCGATTCCATTACCTGCTTTTAATTTACTCACAAATCTGTATACAGTCCGCTCAGGAATGTTCAAGGTTTTAGAAATGTTGGAACATGTTTGATTTCCTTCATTCCAAAGCTGTGAAATTAACATACACTTTGACTTTGTATCCATTTTCTGCAACTAGCATTAGAAATTGTCGTCTGCTCTATTATCAAGGGACTTTACTCTCCGCTAATTGTTTTTACTTTTGGTAGTGTTTGCTCACTTAAGTGGAGTGCAAATTTGGGGCAGAACATGCATATTTAATTAGATTTCAGCATATTTAGCTGAGCAATATGACTGCCATTTTTTTGCAAAGTACTGTATATATATATATATATATATATATATATATATATATATATATATATATATATATATATATATATATATATATATATATATATATATATATATATATATATATATATATATATATATATATATACTGAAGCACATTAAATACGACCCACCTGTATAATCCAGGAACAGAGTGTGAAATGTAAATATAAGTGTTTACAAGTTTACATATTTGGAATCTTTATTAATTTTCCTATGAATCCATGCTGGTCATTAATTTGTACATTTGATTGTTATGAAATTCATTGCATTCTGTGCAGGCAAGGGAGAAAACCAAAAATGCAACCAATAAAAAAATTCATTCATACTATCCTCAGTATCTGGTATGTCCACCCTGTGCTTGCAAACAAGCTTGGCAACGGCTCCGCATGGAACGCACAAGTCTCTGAAGGAAATTCCGCGGAATCAAGTCCCATTCACGTGTAAGAGCAGCTTCGAGCTGTTGCAGATTAGCTGGAGAACCTTGCCTGTAGACTCTGCGTCCAAGCTCGTCCCACAGATGTTCTATAGGGGACATGTCTGTTGATAGGGCAGGCCAATCAATCGTCACAATGTTCTGCTGCTGTAGATATTGCTGCGTAATGCATGCGGTGTTCGCAGGTGCGTTATCCTGCTGGAGAAGCTGCAAGTCTGGATAATTTGTGAACGCAGGTGCAACCAATGCATCCAGAACCTCATCTCGATATGTCACAGCATTAACATTTCCACGGAAGACGTGAAGAGGCAAGCGATGGTTAAAACTGAATCCTCCCCAAATGTGAATACTGTCACCTCCAAATCGGTTGTGCTGACGAACACAGCAATCTGCAAAGCGCTCTCCACACCGTCGCCAAATCCGCATACGTCCATCAGCAAAGGATATGTTGAATCTGCTCTCGTCTGTGAATAGGACAGCATTCCACTGCAGTCTAGTCCATCTGACATGTTGCTCTGCCCATTGCAGGCGCTGCTGACGATGTCTGTGAGTCAAGTTTGGTCCAACATAAGGTCGTCTTGCAGTAAGGCCTGTATCTCTGAGTCGTCGTATGACTGTCATTCGAGAGACTTGCCCACGTCTACCCACTTTTGCTCTTGCTGTTTGACTTGCCGGGAGAGAACGATTCATTGGGTGACTCAGCACAATATGACGATCTTGCGCAGGGGTAGTAACTCGTGGTTGGCCACTCCGAAGTCTATCCCGGGCACTGCCAGTGGTTCCGTAACGTTCATTGAGACGTACAATAGTGCTGTGGTGGCAATTCCTCCTTCTGGCAATGGCCCGCGAGCTTATTCCGGTCTCCAACATACCAATGGCTCGTTGGCGGTCGTTTTCAGATAGTCGTGGCATTTCAAGCACATGTACTGGGTGTTTTGTCTCAACGGCCTTTTTATACCGAGTATACTGCCACAACGCGTACACATTTTCAGGGTCATAGCTGTTGGGAATCGTGTCGCACGTGTAACTTTCATTGTTTTCATGATTCTGTACACAAACCCGTGGGTTGAATCATGCACTTTCCATTCCAGCAGCCATTCGCTCTCTACCTCATGACAAACACGGGGAAAATCCATTCCTACACTTTTCTTTTCCAGCTTCTCGGCATCAGTATATATAATAGTGGTGCGTTTTTAATGTGCTTCAGTATATATAAGAACGGGGCACGTTTAATAGAAAAAGAAGAAAACAAATAAAGCGGTTCTAGAAAATTAATATGAGACAAACATAAAGGTATGTTATCAGGAACTCGTAGGAAATAAAGAAGTAGAACACAAGACAACAGAAAAACAACAGACATGAGAGGCTTACCCAGGATTTGAACCCTGGACCTTCCGTGCAACAACCCCGCCTAGCTATGCAAGCGAATCACACTATCCTCCCTGCCATCTACGCATCACCAAAAAATGATGTTTCGATGACAGGTCATTAGTGCGAACCGCAATACATAACACCGGAAGTTTATCATGGGCCACTCATGTCTGTTGTTTTTATGTTGTCTAGTGTTCTACTTTATTTCCTACGAGTGCCTGATAACATACCTTTATGTTTGTCTCATATTAATTTACTGTTTACAGGCCTCGGGTTTCCTTTCCTTATGTGTTATAAATGTTTATACAATACCAAACCTACCCTCTGTCCTGTTCTTACTGTTCTAATGCCCTGCATTTGGTCCCGACAATGGGACAGAAGAGTCAGTCGTAAGCATTTCCAGAATGTCAAATCGCCCTCCCTTTCCGAGTTGACCGAATGCCGCCTCCGCCAACTCATGTCACCACCCCCACAATCCAGGCATTAGCCAGAAAGATTAGAAACTGTGACAAGGGGCATCCTTCCCGCTCTTCATACTTCACCTCACATGGCTCAGACAGCTGTCTACCACAGAAAATACCACATATTATTTATGCTGTGTGCGAAATCGGAATTTCCCTATCTCTCTTAAAGCACCAATGAGCCAAACTGCACCGTGTTTGAATCACATTTCATATAACTCCAGAGAAAGAAGCTCCAACATCAAACCCTACCACAAAGAAAAGTGATTCAGATTTCTCTTTCATCAAGAAGCTTGCACGATGGAATCTTCTCCAAGGCCCACGCACTCAAAAACGATCTTGTAATTTGAACCAATATTAGTTAAAAGTCTTAAACATACATATACGTTTGTTGTAGTCGTACAGTTGCGCAGAAATGTTGTAAATTTGTACATTTATATTTTCAAATAGAAATCGTTCAATTTATGCAAATGCTACGCAACTAGTTTGCCGCTATATAATGGTTTACAACATTATATATTATCTATAGCCTAGAAGGCAGAGGTGGATCTACTATGAATGTAATGGAGCTTGAGTCAGGGCCTCTAAGTCCTGGTCATGCAGGGGTAAGCGTTAATGAGAGAGCTGACAGACTAGCCTCAAGAGCACCAACAGTGGGGACACTGGATATGGATAAGGGAGAGATATTGAGAACAATTTATGATTGCCTGTTAGAGAATGATACTGCAATAGATGAATCATCAAGGTTAAGACTGTTGGAATTTGGCATCAAACATAAGGCTAGTAGAGATGGGCATATGAGAGGATACATTCGTCGTGGATACAACCAGTGAGCTACAGGAACAGTTAGCATTCACACTCTTCGACATATACTGAGGGAGACTGAGCACCTATGGGTCTGCCCGGAGTGTAATGATGTAGACTCTGTTCAACAATAACAATACGTCCAGTTTCTTTCCCACCCCAACACTTTTTTTTATTAAAGGGGCCCCTCCAAGAGTTCAAGCTTCTGGGCCCCCAAACTGTAGATCTGCTTCTGGGCCCCCAAACTGCAGATCTGCTTCTGGGCCCCCAAACTGTAGATCTGCTTCTGGGCCCCCAAACTGTAGATCTGCTTCTTGGCCCCCAAACTGTAGATCTGCTTCTGGGCCCCCAAACTGTAGATCTGCTTCTGAGCCCCCAAACTGTAGATCTGCTTCTGGGCCCCAAACTGTAGATCTGCTTCTGGGCCCCCAAACTGTAGATCTGCATCGGGACCCCCAAACTGTAGATCTGCTTCTGGGCCCCCAAACTGTAGATCTGCTTCTGGGCCCCCAAACTGTAGATCTGCTTCTGGGCCCCCAAACTGTAGATCTGCTTCTGCTGGAAGGACGAAGCTGCCAATTGCACCAGGTAGCGATGCTCTCTACGGCGCCATCTCAGATGGAGAGAAAAGAAGCACTCACAACAAGCAGGAGAGGAAAGAACACCAAAAAAAAAAAAAAACAACAACTGAGGGATATCGCCTATAGGTCTCATCATCTTTATGGTCAATTATGACCGACGGAGACTACAAATATGTTACAGTAAAATATTTCGGAAGAATCTCTCACAATTTTATAAACTGTGATATCACCATCAACCAATCCATCACAGAAAATTAGTGAGCATTGTCTGATAAGTGCTGCTAATTATTACAAATTTATCATACTCATCTACTCAAATATTATTAAAAGGCGATTGAAAAGTCAATCCTTATTTTTAAACGTTTATATCTTCACTAGTATCTAATTGATACACATGATACAAAGTTCAAAACAATGAGCAATATTTGACATTTGACGAATAAGTTTTATATATTATTTATTTTTATTCCTAGACACAAAATAAAATATAAAATTAAGTGACGCTAAAATAGACAGGAACAACTGCTACCTACTATGAGATCTTGCGTTTAACGAGTCGGCTCTCATCTTGAGTTGTAACACTAATCCGACGTTAAACAGATTGTAAGGTCTCTTCTATTTGGACATGTCCCCTAATATAACCAACGGACCCTGTGTCTAGGTTGAACCTGGCATACCTCGCCAAAACGAGACAAATGTTATTTAACAAAAAATGAATTTATGCAAAATTGCATTTTATGTCACAAAATGACAGTGAATTGTTTTTATTTTGTCGTTTGTTTCGTGTAAATTAATACCATAGGAGTGAAGAAATAACTATTTAAAAATGGGTTGTGACTTTTCAATCACTCTTAGCGGGATGTGGAATTTTGATGGGCACTCAAGTGTGCCGTGAAGTTAAAAAAAAAAAGTTCCAGAGCACTGATCTATACCATACGAGATATAGCAAGAGAAATCACTGCTTGTACGTAGTTAACACTTCCGAGATATAGCAAGAGAAATCACTGCTTGTACGTAGTTAACACTTCCGAGATATAGCAAGAGAAATCACTGCTTGTACGTAGTTAACACTTCCGAGATATAGCAAGAGAAATCACTGCTTGTACGTAGTTAACACTTCATAAAAAGGAACAATTATAGAGGGTTGATGGTGTGGTGTATGGTGGAACTAAGTCGTTTATAAATATACTAATCAAAACAATGACGGGTAAAGAACTTAAACTAACGTCTTAACCTTTCAGCATCTGCAGCAAATTTAGAAGACTGGAGAATTCATTTTGTTGATTCTGAATGAAGTTATTTTACCAGTTTTATAAAGTTTTGAAAAATAAATTATATTGGTTTTTTTTTTTTTTTTTAAAGGGATATAATTTATCCTCTTCCATGCCGAAGTGGAATTAAAAAAAAAAATTATGTTGCCTTCTTAAAAGGGATGTAATTTATTCTCTGTTTAGGGAAAACAATCACACGGCAAAAAAAAAAAGTAATAATAATAAAATATATTGTATTTGTTTTAACACGTTACTATTTGTTTTCTCTTTAATTAAAAAAACATATTTGCAAATTTGATGCCAAAAAGATGCGCCCTGTATTAATCATCGTGCAGTTTAGTGCAAAGACTAGAAGTGTTAGCCTTTATAGAATTTCTAGACTGCAACAAAACGTTTGTGTGGGGCGGGACGGGCGTTCTTAGAGAATTAAATATTGTAATGACACGGCTTGAAGTTTGTAACAGGACCGTTTCGATTCTTTCAGAACCATGCTTGTGTACGTCATCTTGATCCTCATGCTAGGCTTGACTACTGCCAAGGACTCAAATTCCTTTGAGAATGATCTACACGATATTGTAGACGCTGACACGGACGGATTATTTTTCATGCTCAAAATTAATTTATTTTTTCTGGTAATTATCAATCAATAAACCACCCGTTCAATATTTCTATCAATCAGTCAATCAACCATGCAATTAACCAGCCAAACAACGAACCATCCTACATACTATCTATCTATCTAACTCTTATATACCTACCTATATACCTACCTATCCAAACTCACATCTATACCTATCTTATCTATCTATCTATCTATCTATCTATCTATCTATCTATCTATCTATCTATCTATCTATCTATCTATCTATCTATCTATCTATCTATCTATCTATCTATCTATCTGTCTGTCTGTCTGTCTGTCTGTCTGTCTGTCTGTCGGTCGGTCGGTCGGTCGGTCGGTCGGTCGGTCGGTCGGTCGGTCGGTCGGTCGGTCGGTCGGTCGGTCGGTCGGTCGGTCGGTCGGTCGGTCTGTCTATCTATCTATCTATCTATCTATCTATCTATCTATCTATCTATCTATCTATCTATCTATCTATCTATCTATCTATCTATCTATCTATCTATCTATCTATCTATCTATCTATCTGTCTGTCTGTCTGTCTGTCTGTCTGTCTATCTATCTATGTATCTATCTATCTATCTATCTATCTATCTATCTATCTATCTATCTATCTATCTATCTATCTATCTATCTATCTATCTATCTATCTATCTATCTATCTATCTATCTAAAGTCTTACCTTCTAACTACCTGTCTGCTAGTCTGTCTACTTATGTGAACGCTATTCCATGTTACAAAATTCCTCTCTAATGTAAACATTCTCATCAACTTTGTAGAAACAACCAAACCAATGACAACAGCGACCCCATCAATGTTATATCAACAGCTACGCCCATGTACACTGCACACATGCTACCCGTTTGGAAACAACCACGCCTCCCTGAAACAAATAGAAAACATTTCAGATATTGACAGAAGTAACAGCCAGACTGAAACAGGAAGAAGATTTCTAACAACAAAATACATAGAGAACCATTACCCAGGCAACACCTGGATCCATGCGTACACCGATTGGTCAGCAACAAATGCAACATAAGATGAAGGTGGAGGAGTCTTTCTGAGCTTTAGCAGTGGCACACAGAAAAAGATGTCAGTTACAACAGGAAAATTCTCGCGTAACTTCCGAGCAGAGGCAGAGCCTTAAAAACTGCAGCAAAGGTCCTAATGATAGAAGAAAGATCTAAGAGAAAAGTGGCTGTCATCACAGATGTTTTGCCAGTAATTTCAACAATGGAAAGTCAGAACAATGACGACATGGATGACCTGAGAGTAACACTTCACAAACTATGCCAGGAGTTCAAAAGCGTTGTGATTCAGATCCCATCTCACGGCAACATCCCGGAAATTAAGAGGCTGACAGATTGGCAACGGAAGATGAAAAGCTACCTCAATTTGACACAAGCATAACTTACGAAGAGTCCAAGAGTTTTATCAAGAGCAGATACAGGAGCGAAATGGAAGGAGATCATTATGTCCACCAAACAAATGATGCATATTATCAGCTTAGCAGAAGTGAACAAGTGGTTATCTTCAGACTTCACAAAGGCCACAACACATTAAGATACCATCTAATCAACAAGCTAAAGATAAGAAATACTGTTAAATGTAACTGTGACACCGATAAAATAACTGCTGAACATATACTTCAAGGGTGCCCAACATATGGGGTACAGAGACAGCATATAACCAGTACCTTTCATGGACAACCTCTACCGAGATATCAACAGCCTAAAGCTGACTACTGCTTTCTGTGAACATATTCAAGCTGACGTCTGAGAGGGAATAAAGAAGAAGAAGAAGAAGAAGAAACATCCTCATTATCAACTGTTAACTTAATTTTAAATTATAAATCATAAATGCACGTTATAGGTCAATTTATGTAAATTGTTAGATCATTAAAATCCTAGCCCTATTAAAGTTGACTACATATCCTCTAGTGTGCCGTAGGCCTATAGTCCAGAACATATGGGCCTAACACCACATTCTCAGTATGCCTCAATGGGCATGTAACGGGACATTTTACCTTTACCTGTTACATATTAATATATATTTCAACAGAAGCATGATGTAAACGGTGATGACGTAATTACAATTGAAGAGTACACACTTGGACATGATGAAATTATCGAAGCAATAAAAGGTACGACAGGATTTTACTTGCCACACGCTTTTGCTGTTGTTGTTCATCATCATCATCATCATCATCATCATCATCATCATCATCATCATCATCATCATCATCATCATCATCATCATCATCATCATCATCATCATCATCACACTTCAGGTCCCCAAAGAGTATAGGCTCTTAATAAACTTAAGCCAAGTGTTCTTGTCCCATGTTAATATAACTGCCAGATATAGACAGAAGTAGAGATGGTGTCGTGGGGTTGAACATAAGAAAGTGATAGAATGAAAATATTCAAGTGAGCTGCTTGAATAGTAAGAGGAAAATGATATAATTAAATGTGATGTTGAGTGTCTTAAGACAGCCAGGAGTAAAATGTATGTATATTACCTCTCTCTTTGTCACTCACACGATTATTATTTTAAGTACCACTAGCTCTCTCAGTCTTTGCTGATATACAGTACTGTCAAAGGTATGAAAATGAGCTTTTAAACTGAAAAGTATATATATATATATATATATATATATATATATATATATATATATATATATATATATATATATATATATATATATAATATATATATATATATATATATATATATATATATACATACTTATATAATCCAATACCATAATTCCCTCCGTAAGGTACTTCGGTCGGTCGCACTGTCACACTTTGCACACTGTCATTTGCGCACTTTTTTCTATTTTCGAGAGAGTACATTAACTTTCGACTTGGCACTTCTGTCCCATAACCGTAATCAGATGCAGGACAAATTGAAAACACTCGATGAGAGGTCACAGCAATTGGGTCTGAAAATACACAGGGAAAAGACAAAAATAATGAGAATAAATGCAGGTAATGATAAAAGGGTTGAACGTGAAGAAACACCAATACAAGATGTAGAATCGTACACATATCTTGGCAGTAATATAGACAAAGTTGGAGGAACAGACAGCGATATCAAAATAAGAATACAAAAGGCAAGAGGAGCTTTCATTGCATTGGGAAATATATGGAGATCAAGAGAAATCGGATCCAACACGAAAATAAGAATCTTCAACTCAAATGTGAAGTCAGTCCTATTGTATGGCTCTGAGACATGGAGAACAAAAAAGACAACAACCAAAAATCTACAGACTTTCATAAATGGGTGCTTGCGTAGAATAGAGGGATTAAAATGGTATGACAAGGTTACCAACGTGGAACTGAGGACAAGAACTAGACAAGAGCAAGTGGAACAAGAGATGAAAAGAAGACGATGGCGATGGATAGGACACACACTGAGGAAACCGGTTGATAGCATTACAAGGCAGTCCTTGTTCTGGAACCCCCAGGGCAAGAGAGGCCGAGGTAGACCAAGAAGCACATGGAGAAGAGAGCTGGAAACAGAGGTGAAAATGATGAGGAGAACGTGGAAAGAACTTGAGATGATGGCACTTGACAGGAGGACTTGGCATGTGTTTGTTGAAGGCCTAAGCTCCTTTGGGAGTGGAGGGTTATGAATGAATGCTGGACGACGAAGAATCAATTTGGGGAAGTTAAGGCTTTAGTGAGTTGTCGCACTTGCATGATGACTAGACACAACCTGATATAGAAAATAGCCGAGATGGGTATTATAACTTCAACTAGACACAACCTGTTATAAATAGTAGCTGAGATGGGTGTATTATAACTTCAACCAGACACAACCTGAGATAGATTGTAGCTGAGATAGGTATATTATAACTTCAACTAGACACAACCTGTGATAGATAGTAGCTGAGATGGGTATAGTATAACTTCAGGCAACAAATAACAAGCGTAGTCAAATGATCTCTTTGGCTGGAGCCGAAAGGCAGAAGAAAAAAGGAAAAAGAGAAGAAAATCTTTAAAGAATGATAGAAGAGAACGTCAAAGCATCCAGAACCTCCAAAGTGCAGATTGTCATAGCCCAAAGTAAATACTATCTTTCTGACAATTTAGGTGATATTTGTCTGAGTCACGATTTTGAACAAAATTCCGAAGGCACTATGACCCAAATTCAGAGAGGAACAAGGACCAGACTTCAAGCGTGCATTAAAAGTTATGAAGAATGTTCAGCTAATGAACTGTCAGTAATCCTGAGGAGAAAACTAGAATTCGAGGTAGAATTTAAATGCAAATCTGGACAGTGATTTAGGCGTCGTCGAAGATAATTCTTGCAGTTGTCCAACATTGAGAGGATGTCTCCTAGGGAAATCTTTGCCTACGTTTACCTTCCCTCGAACCTATTGAATATCCACAGTAAGACTCAATCAAGAAATCAATAACCTTTAGCTCCCCAAGAAGCATAGGCTTTCAATAATGCCTCCAGTCACGTGCCATCAGTTCAAGTATTTTCACGTCTTCCTCGTATTTTTCACTTCTGTCTTCAGGTCTCTTCTCCATGTGTTTTTGTCTGCCTCTGCATATCTTTAAACCTTGGGGATTCCAGAACAAAGACTTCCTGAACAGGTGAAACAACTACTGGCAAAATGTACAAAAGCACTCAAAGACAAACCTGATCTCACAATCTTTTGAAACTGTACATGAAGATGATTTACCCTAAGATCACAGACAAGTGAAGAATTATACGATTCCATGCGGAAAGGAAAACGCACTGTGAAATAAAATCCCCACATTTGCATAGTGCAAACAAAATATCAAAGTACGAATCACCCGTGTAGTGCTGGTATGGCTCTCCTCAAGAAGTACAGTGAGGAGTATAGAATTAAATGCTATGACAAAGTTTAGACAGACACTTTTCCTGGTAAGAATCAACTCGTGACAAAACTGAGAAAGGCCCGATATTTCAAAAAATGTACCATAACAAGAGATACCATCAGATCTGTGTAAATTCACTGTTTCTTTAACATGCCGGAAGGACATTATGAAATTATCATGTCACCCTTTGGTTTAGGCATAGCATCAAGTGTCTGTACTCCAATAATGAGTAAATTTATGGCACTACTGTAATACCCGAAGATTCACACTGTAATATTTAAATTTACTCAGAAGCCTTAGAAAAATACACACATGGCCTCTCACTGCTCTCGAGAAGTCTGAAGGAAACTGAATTCACCGCGCATCCTAGCAAGTTCCAAATTGGATTAAGACAGTTAGAGTTCTTCGGACATACAATATTGCAAGGAAGTATATTTCTCTTCGCAGATGCGCTGGCAGTAATTGCAACGCTGAAGAGTCTGAATAATGCTGACCTGGATGACTTAAGAGTAACACTTCACAAACCATGTCAGCTATTCAAAAGAGTTGTGGTACAGTGGATCTCATCTCACTGCAACATCCCCTGCAATGAAGAGGCTGACAGACTGGCAAAGGAAGGTGGAAAGCTATCTCAGCTTGACACAAGCATAACTAGAAGAGGCCAAGAATTTTATCAAGCGCTGATTCCGGAGCAAGTGGGAAGTAGAACATCCAGGCTACATAAAAGATGATGCATGTTGCCAGCTCATCAGAGGTGAACACGTGGTCATCTTCAGACTTCGCACAGGCCTCAACAGATTGGGATAACATATGTTCAACAAGCTAAGGATAGGAGCTACCAATGAGTGCAACAATCAAATGACAGCTGAACATCTACTTCAAAGGTGCCCAGGATTGGGGAACAGAGAAAGAGTATATGGCCATCACCAGTGCCATTAAAAAACTCTACGGAGATATCTTCAGCCTGAAGCTGACCACGTTGACGCCTGAGAGTGAACGAAGAAGAAGAAATGTATTTCCGATTAAGGGATTGTAGAAAACCTACGAACGGCTCCGCAGCCAGTTACCGGGCCAGAAATCGTCTCTGAACTGTCTCTTAGCTGTTTTTTTTTTAAAATCAGTTTCTAGACTGTCTCTGTAATGTCTATCAAGTGCACCTGGTCCGTCTTTGAATTGTCGGTAAGATATGTCATACTGTCTCTGAGATATTTTTGATTTACTCTAGAGCTGATCAAAACTTTGCGTCGAGATTCTAGTTTGGGTCTTACATTAACTTGTTTGTTTTGTACATCAGGTCTTGATGGCATTCTGTTCACTTTTCTAGACAGCGATTCAAACCTAGTACTCAACAAGGCTGACATTGACGCCTTATTCAAACTTTGTGACTGCAACAAAGACAATCAGATTGATAAATCAGAGTTACAGTTACTTTTGTAAGTATAATTAAGTTCTGAATGTTTTAACGTAGACTGCTGAAATAATAATTCATTCCTGCAACAAACCATCTTCCTTGGTGGGCATGTTTGTTACGTTTGAGGGATTAACAAACATACATGCTATCAAGATCAGTTTGTTATGCGATATCATTTATAGGTGTTAAACTACTACTTCACAGGCAGCTTGATTAGCATTGTGGTTACAAGTACCGTTAGTGTTATATGGTATTCTCAGATTCACATGCATATATATATACCTGTCACAAAAAGTAGGGGATATTTTAAATGGTATGTATTATTTTAAAAAAGAGTGGATTTCGTATTTTAATGGTTGTATGGACATATCGAGCACGCTCTTTTCCACTCTCACGTGCAATATCATGTTGACCTGGTGACTCGTGATGACTAAGCCAATCCCAAGAACAGAGGTGGGGCCCATCCGTAAAGTTCACACATTATTCTTTTTCACAAAAATGCGTGTATCTCGGGTTTGATGAACACTACTCACCATGGACAGGTATAAAAAGACTCTGCAACAGATAAAATTTATTTTCTTCGTCATGGAACGTTTGACAGAACAGCAGAGATGGATAGGCATAGGCATGTTGCAAACCGGAAGTCGGCAAGTAGATGTTGCTCGGAACCTCAATGTTTCACAGTCAGTTGTCAGCAGACTGTAGAACAGGTATCAAAATTTCCGCACAGTGGTTGATCTGCCTCGGACTGGCCGCCCAAGAGTCACTACACGCCGCCAAGATCAACTTCTTGTTACTCAGGCCCTCAGAACTCGGACTCTAAATGCTACTCAACTTCAGCAACACCTTCAACAGACCACTGGGATCCGGGTCTCAACTCAGACAGTACGAAACCGTTTGCACCAAGTGCAACTGGCCTCACGCAGACCGTTTGTAGCTTTGCCCATGTCACCACAACACAGGCGAGCAAGAATGGATTGGTGCCAACGTCATCATCGGTTGACCAATCAACAGTGGGCATCAGTGATGTTTTCTGATGAGTCCCGTTTCGTTTTGGATTTTCATGATCGTCGAATACGTGTCTGGCGACGGCGAGGTCAGCATTACCAGCCTCCTGCAACTGTTGCACACAACCGTTATGGAGGTGGCAGTGTAATGGTGTGGGCAGGCATCTGTATGAATGAAAGGACCGACCTTCACATATGCCAGGTCAATATCACAGGGCTCTACTACCGTGACAACATCATCGAGCCTATCGTTGTGCCATTTGCCCAACGGCACGGACCAGATTTCATCTTCCAGGATGACAATGCACGTCCTCACCGTGCTCGCGTCGTCCAAGATCACCTTCAAATGCAGCATATCCCAACGTTACCGTGGCCGCCGATGTCCCCTGAACTGTCTCCTATTGAGCATTTGTGGGACCTCCTGAATAGACGCGTCCAACAACGTCCAGCCGCTCCACAGACTCTTCAGCAGTTAGGCCAGGCCCTTCAGCAGGAGTGGCAGAGAATTCCTCAAGACAACATCAGAAGGCTTATTTGCAGTATGAGACGTCGTTGCAATGCATGTTTAGCGGCAAACGGGGGCCATACACGTTTTTATAAATATTGGAATATTTTTGTGAAAATGAAGTACCTACCCCGGCTTGGTTGCCAGTGCGACTAAAATCTTGTCAGTAAAGACATAACACTTCTTATACCGCAAATGTCTTGTTATGATGCTCAAGTTTACTTGTATGAAGGAATAAATGTACTAATTTGAAATATATTGTCTTTGGATAACTTTTTAATTTAATATCCCCTACATTTTGTGACAGGTATATATATATATAAATATATAAATAAATATGTATATATAAATAAATATAAATATAAATATAAATATAAATAAATAAAAATAAATAAATATATATATAAATAAATAAATAAATAAATATAAATATAAATATATATATATATATATATATATATATATATATATATATATATATATATATATATATATATATATATATATATATATATATATATATATATATATATATATATATATATATATATATATATATATATATATATATATATATATATATATATATATATATATATATATATATATATATATATTCTAAGTGTCCGGGACATTAGTCATTCATAGATAGTATGGAAGATCATATATATATATATGTCCTCAAAGTGATGTCCGCGAAGATCTTCTTTCAGTGGTCCAAACAGATGGAAGTCAGAAGGTGCAAGATCGGGACTGTAAGGGGGATGTGGTAATAATGTCCAGCCAAATTCTGCAATCGCATCAATGGTGCGTTTAGCGGTGTGTGGCGTGGCATTATCGTGCAACAGTAGTGCAGTTCTCTGATCTTTTAATGGGTAAAGTCGCCGAAGACGACCTCTAAGCTTCTTCAAAGTTTCAATGTAACGGTCTGCATTCACCGTGTTTCCCTGTTCCAAGAAGTCGAGAAGAATCACACCCGTCTAATCCCAAAACACGGAGGCCATAACTTTCCCTACAGATGGTGAACTTTTGAACGTCTTTCTTGTCGGCGATGTTGTGTGATGCCATTCCACTGACTGCCTCTTGGATTCTGGTTAAAAAAAATGAACCCAAGTCTCATCACCTGTCACAATATTCGATAAAAACTCTTCTCCTTCAGTTTCGTAACGGTGCTGGAGGTTGATGGCTATGGTTTTCCTTGTTTCTTTATCGTCTGTCAACATTCTGTGTACCCACGGTGCACAAACTTTTGAATAACCCAGGTCTTTAATGATGTTCTGGACACTGCATTTACTAATGGACAACATGGAAGAAAGTTCATCCAGTGTTACCCGTCGGTCACCACGAATGATGCCATCAACTCAATGAATGTTGTGGGGGGGTCACTATGGTAGACGGACGGCCAGTCCGTTTTGCGTCAGCCATTGAGGATTGACCTACTTCAGCTTCGTCACAACGATGTACCCATCGTCGGACAATGCTAACATCCACTGTTGAATCTCCATAAACATTCTTCAAACGTTCCTGGATGCGAATTGGAGTCTCTCCTTCAGCATTGAGGAATTCTATGACATAACGTTGTTTTAACCGAACGTCTTTGGCAGCCATTTTTAAACTGTTACAGTGGTGCCACCTGTTACTGAAACAGGTTGGTAATGCTATACAGATAAATAAACCCTCTGTGGATGGGAAGGAGCGAAGCTCCTGACCGGGTTGGAAGGAAAGTCCTCAATTTCCCCAGCCTCGCAATGACATGTCATTGGGCCGAAGGGCTGAAAGCCCAAGTGCCGCTGGTTAAGAAAAAAAAAATATACATCATTTCCGCCGAAAGTGCTTGGTCGGTCGGTCGGTCTGTCACACTTTGCACACCGTCATTTGCGCACTTTTTTTTTTAAATTTTCGAGAGAGTGCATTAACTTTTTTTTATATGTACTCTCTCGAAAATAGAAAAAAGTGCGCAAATGAAGGTGTGCATGAACAGTTTGATTATGGAAAGAAGCCGACAACCCGATTGATAAACAGTACATGAACTGGAGTTTCGTCAAACTTCAAACGTTGTTCTCAGAGGAAGTAAGTCGACCAAGGCGTCTGTGACGTATAATGGAAAAAAGAGCCTACTGTAATTTGACAGTCTTTGTAACCTCGTAGCGCTCTATGATTTGCTAGCTAAAACCATGCATTTGCTGCTTATTTTTACTCACACAAGCTTACTTTTTCGTCCCCGCCTCTTTTCTTTAAACACAACCAAACGAAGCGTTTACAAACTTTCGTGACCTGCCCGTCATAACAGGTAGCGAATCGGGGTTGTTTAACCTCGTCTTATCACGCGAGCTTATCTGTCAGTCATAAGATACCTGACAGACCGCACGTGAAAAACACAGAATCTTTTTGAAGTCTACGAAGGAAAATCCTAAATTCCCCGAGCACGCTTTGAATGCGAGTCGCGGGCAAAAACCTTCGAGAAACCCGTTACACGTAATAAGTCTTTTGATGCCGGTCAAAAGCGCCCGACGAAAGACCGACCGTAAGCCTTTATCTTGTAACTCTGTTTCTGATTCTCCGTTACACACAGTAGCGCGAAAATTAACAACATCTATAGATCAGAGAAATATAATGATATTTAAAGTGTGTTTTCTTAAACCTGCCATCAGTGTCACTCAGAATTTTTGAAAATTCTAAGCACTCAGTTCTAGAACCATTCTGTGGAAATGTGTTATTAGCATTCATGAGGATTTTTCATTCTGATTTTCTGGTAATAGAAATAGGCTAATGTGTTTTTTTTTAAAGTGTTAGCTTTTACCATTATAATTCACTTAGATTTTTCTCGCTGTTAAAATCTAGTGAAATAAAATAATGTGCAGCGATTTCTTTACAGAGAATTAAACTGTCAATATTCGCCACACGCTTTCTCACAATTTAATAGCTATTTAATGACAGGCGATCATTGTTTAGGCAGCGCGTATAGACAGATTAAATAATAAGTTTAATTGTACGCTGACGCCGGCGAGTAGGGGCGGGCGAGCTAAACATAACTCAGACCCGTCTGAACTCAGCTGCTAGCGGAATTTGTTAAATGGTATGAGTAAGGAACCACCGTGTGCCGTTTAAGTTTAATCAGGACTGATGGAGTGGAGGAGAGATCGTCTTGTTCCCGTCTGTGTGTGTATATAGTTTCATAGGATAGTAGCATTTTTTTTCTCCATGAATATTTTTTGTATTCTTCGCAGACCTGATCACAAGAGCGTCCAGCGGTTTTTTTGTTTGTTTCACTTTTGGTTTTTCTGGGTTACTTGTTCCTCTACTTGGTTTGAGCGGTACCGATTTTTCATTTATAAAACGTGTACTCGCCAAAGATACACGAGAAACATTTTAACTTATAAGTTTAACTGGAGTTACAAAACCCAGATATTTTTTCCAGTTTTACCAGCCCGCTGGAGTGTACAAAATAACATTATTGTTCCCGACTTCTGACAGTCGTATTCAAGCGGATTTATCCAGATTTTACGCTGTGCAGAAACGGAGCTCTAACATAGAGTTGTCCGATAGGATTATCATCATCATCATTTGTAACATTTTTTTAAGCAACCAGAGGTTTCCCAATACTGGAAGTATTTTCCTCTTTTAACTGTGAACTCCAAGAGCACGTTCCTACATCAACTATTGGCGGTGACCTTTTGTTCATCCAGAAAACAAAAATACCAGATTCGGCGTTCACCTCACTAATCTATGTTTGTTAGAGGATGAACTGGGGCCAATTTGGGAAGTGAACCGGATAATATAGATATTCAGGGATAATTGTATTTCCAAGGGATATCACAAAGAGTAGGTAAGAGTGAGTGAGTGGCCACTGTTTGAAAGAGTGTGGGAGTATTTTCTTTGTTTTTAGGGAATTTACCAACATTGGATTTGCTTAAACGTGTTTACTTTACTGGGTAACATATAGTAAGAACTTGTTTACTTTACTGCCTACTCTGTAATATAGTGCTAACCTTAGACCTTTGGGTTATTAACTTTGGGTTCTTTCTCCATAGGGGGAGGGCACATTTATTGTGCTATTTCATATGTATGTAAATCTGATTTTATTTGATCTTTCTTTAGATATTTGATGTTGTCGAGTTTAAATGATGATAAATTATAAAGAAACTTAGCTTTGTGTGTTGGTCAGACCCACACCCATTTATCCGTAGTTTTTCACGTTTGTGTGTCTTGTTGTCACATAGCTGTGTGTGTGTGTGTGTGTGTGTGTGTGTGTGTGTGTGTGTGTAGATTAACTTCTATTCTGGATAGGGAGATAAAAGCTGTCTTGCTGTAAAAGTACAGTCGTACGGATAGGCTGGAAGCGATTACCTAATCACTCCAGAGATAGATCTTTTTTTCCCTCAATTTTACCAACCACCTGTGAGAAAATCTATTTCTATACATTCTCGCGTATCTGTCGACATCCACTCTATATACGCAGACGGGCAAAAAAATAACACAATTAACCTTCCGTACGACCGCGTCTCAGAAGCGGTAAGTCGACCAGGGCAAGATTTTAAAAGATGCGCGAACAATTACGAGACATGTCATAAAAGAAATGTTAGTTATTTAGTCAATTTACGGTCCATTAGACCATTATCACTGCTCTACATGTCACTTAGGTTGGGTTACTCCATGTCTTCATATTTAATACATCTATATAATTTTCACTACACTAATCTGAAGACAGTCGTCTGCAATGAAATGACCACAGTAGTGATAGTACCGTCTATTATTCATGTAACAGAAACAACACACTATAATTAAAAACCTGCCAATTATATATATATATATATATATATATATATATATATATATATATATATATATATATATATATATATATATATATATATATATATATATATATATATATATATATATATATATATATATATATATATATATATATATATATATATATATATATATATATATATATATATATATATATATATATATATATATATATATATATGTACAAACACACACATATATATATATATATATATATATATATATATATATATATATATATATATATATATATATATATATATATATATATATATATATATATATATATATATATATATATATATATATATATATATATATATATATATATACTGTAAACCATGGAGATAGTCATCCTTATATGACCACCAGATAAGCACAATGCAACAGTATACAGATGTGGATGTGAACCTCTGTCTGTGAGACTAATTACGCTCTCATTGACTCTTGAAATCATCCACACACTTCAATGCATTCCCCCTGTGGTGAAACGTGTTGAGAACCCAGCAGTGCACACTACGCTTCCAGGAGACACTTGAGCCCCAGATGTAACTCTGGCTTTTACTTGATCTCGCTATAGACCCATGATAGAAAAGGGGAATTTAAGAAATGGCTCCGTGTGAGATGTGACAATTCATTGGAAGAGCCCAGAACCAGAGCACATTATTTTAGCTCTGTATATTTGGAGAGCCCCCTTGGATAACATGTAATACACAGTATGCCACAAGCTTTTTCCTCCTAGCTTAGAACCACATGTGATGATCCTTTAAATGCAAGCCAAGCTGGATAAAGCAGATCTCATGACTTCAACTGAACACGTTTCGGAATGTCAGAAAAGCCACAGGAAAAGCCTAGATCTACAGTGTAGATAACACCAAGGAGTATTCAACTTGGTATTGGCTGCAAAAAAGTGAGAAGCTCTGCAGCTCTAGTCAAACAGTAACAACAACAACATAAGATATATAATCATTTTCTTGTACTCTTCTCATGACGCAAGGAACCACCATTACAGATGGTCTCCTTGCATGACGCCTGCAGCCACCGTTCACACTCTACTGTTGCGGGGGTTTCTGTGGTAATTTGTGTTACATGATGACGTTGTCAGGTTTATGCACAACCTGACATTAATTGTTGTGTCCGACATGGCTGAGTGTGTAGTAGACATGTTCTTTCTTTGTGTCCTAAGAAACCTCCGGTAACTCCATGTAGCACCTTTATGTATATATGAGTGTGTATGTGTGTTTATCTGTACGTCCCAGGAGAGAAAGAGATGACCTCGTTGGTACCTGCAATCACTGCTACATCCACATGCACTCACACACATAAATGTGCAGTAGGAACCATCTTCCATAGAAATCTCAGCATGAGTCATCAGCACACGCTACGTATGATCACTCGCCAACACTAATATGACAGGTGTACTAATATACATTTCCCTTAGGTACATCATCATCATCATCATCATCATCATCATCATCATCATCATCATCATCATCATCATCATCATCATCATCATCATCATCATCATCATCATCATCATCATCATCATCATCATCATCATCATCATCATCATCATCATTATCATCACCATCATCGTCATCACCATCATCATCATCATCATTATTATATCACCATCATCGTCATCACCATCATCATCACCATTATGATCATCATTATGATCATCATCATCATCGCATCACGCTACGTATGATCACGCGCCAACACTAATATGACAGGTGTACTAATATACATATCTCCCATTGTCATTGTTACTGGTCTCCAATTTGTTACTGGTAGGTTTTATCTGGTTTGTTGGGCCTACCAATGTGGCCGACGTACTTCAGATTACACGAATGTTTGTGGGGCGTTTCTTTGGCTTATATTGATGACCTGGTAACTATGTAGGATGAGTCAGGACTATGACCACACCAAAGGGAAAGTAGACACTGGACTCGTAGAGTACATAGTTACGATATAGTTTATTGCAGACGAAGTACAGACTATGTTGACTATGTTGACGACGATACAGGCAATAATTATTTGAAATAAACATTCATAGTTGAATTATAATTCGTGGCAGAAAAAGTACCTAGTCCATCATATACGACCTGGACCTTGGTTGACTTCACTAGTCGTTACCCCATGAAGGTTAACGGAAGTACTGCGGCAACGAATTGCATAGGTTTATAAAATCAATCATGTTAAAAGCGTTGAGCATACATATGATGATCCAATAATAACTCCAAGCATTGTATTGACGCACTAGTAACTTGACTCCACTAGTCAAGTCAAAGCTCTACAATAAACAATCTTGAAGAACCAAGTATCAAAGGTGAGATACTTAAAATGAGCCGTTTTGGGTTAAACCTTCGACTCAAGCGCGTCTTGGCATGTTTCCTTCAAGAGCGACGTCTTTATCTTAAAGATGATTATAATGATCGTGTCTTTCCGAACCAAGGATAAGTACACGAGAAAATCACGTCTATATCAGACGGCCAATATTGGGATCTGCCTCCAGAGTATTTGCTGGATGGCAACAGATCGCCGCGACAAACCATGCCATACTGTTCAAACATGGTACACGGTGGTACGCAAATAATTAAACATACAATTACCTTAGATGTGCTCAAATGTGCGTCTACAAAATACTAGACTCAAGTGTGAGGATCTCAAACATTTAACTCCCCCGCCAAGATAACTTAACAGTCATCATCATCATTATCATCACCATCATCGTCATCACCATCATCATCATTACCATTATCATCATCATCATCATAATCATCATCATCACCATCATCATCATCATTATGATCATCATCAGCGGCATCACCATCATCATCATTACCATTATCATTATCATCATCATCATAATCACCATCATAACCATCATCATAATCATCATCATCGGCATCATCATCATCATCATCATCATCATCATCATCATCATCATCATCATCATCATCATCATCATCATCATCATCATCATCATCATCATCATCATCATCATCATCATCATCATCATCATCATCATCAGCAGCAGCAGCATCATCATCATCATCATCATCATCATCATCATCATCATCATCATCATCATCATCATCATCATCATCATCATCATCATCATCATCATCATCATCGGCATCACCGTCATGATCATTACCATTATCATCATCAACATAATCACCATCATCACCATCACCATCATCATTATGATCATCATAATCGGCATCACCATCATCATTATTATCATCACCATCACCATCATAATGATCATCATCATCGGCATCATCATCATCATTATTACCATTATCATCATCATCATCATAATCACCATCATAATGATCATCATCATCGGCGTCACCATCATCATCATTACCATTATCATCATCATCACCATCATCACCATCATCATCACCATCATCGTCATCATCATCGGCATCACCGTCATGATCATTACCATAATCATCATCATAATCACCATCATCACTATCACCATCATCATCATCATCATTGTGATCATCATAATCGGCATCACCATCATCATCACCATCATCGTCATCACCATCATCACTTTCCTTTTCTCTGCTAAAGCCATAACTGCTGGTTGTTCTCCTACAGAAGCTTGCATCGATCCTTCACATGATCTTGAAGCTCTGTTTTCTGTAGCAATCTGTTTCACACGACGAGTTTGCCATCGCCAGAGACATATTTGTCGGCTTGTATGACTGGCCTGATGGACCAGGTGTTATATTCTTGTTTTATGTTATCAGAGACCCCTAGGGAGTCGTATTAGGCAATACGCATAATTAGCATATATTACACAATAGCTAAACACGCTCGCACACAAATAAGTTAATTAATTTGCGTAAAGATAAATATTTGTTAATTAAACATGGGATAATTAAGAAGTTATGTTAAATGGGAAGTAAATTACGTTTCTCATAGGCTAAAACGTTATTACGTCATTTCTACAATTTGTTACTTGCGTCTGTAGAATCACATAAAACAGAAATATTGCCTTGTTATTTAAAACATCTTACCAAATTAGCGACCGACTAACAGAGTTGTCAGAGCGCTGGCCTCTCACGGCAAGGGTTCCTGGTTCGAAATACGGTGGCGAAAAGCTCCAGTCTACCCAGCTGTAAATGGGTACCTGAGTTAGAGAGGAAAAAGCAGGGAGGAAGTAAACTGGTCACCTTACCTCTACAAGCTGAACCTAGTACAGTGAAGTCTCTAACACTTCATTCCCCTACTGCAGTATCTGCTATAGGATTACCTTCACCTTTTACGATACCAAAAGATGATTTACTGATAATTGCACCATTTTTCTTCCATAGGCTTGCCGTTCTTGCTGGCACCAAGGATAATTAAACACAAAGGTGGATGTTATGTAACCAAGGCACCAGTGGATGATAAACTTCCCTACAGTAATGTCAAGTTAAACATCTATGATTTTGTTCCATCGAAAACTTTTCTGAGATGCTAGTTTTAAAATAGACTCTTGAGTTGTTACCAATGCGTTAATAAATCAACGAAACTCCCAAAATAATTTCTATTCAGATTTCTTTTCTTCCTTTGTGTTGTTGTTGTTGTTGTTGTTGTTGTTGTTGTTGTTGTTGTGCTAGTCAGTGTTCTTTTTGGTTTGGTTTGGTTTTGGTTTTAAGGACTATCTTCATTGCACACGAACAACTCCATCAGTGTTCCTTAGATCACATAAGGAGGATCTCAGCACAGTGCACGGATTCCGTAGCACTGGCGAGAATCCCAATGTGTGTATATAGGAATCACACATTCTATACACATATGGTAGGTAGGTTTCTAATTTTTGCCACGGCAGCGACCGTATGGCCTACTATTTACGATTTCCAACTGCCGTGGGATTTTTAACGTGCGCAACTTGGACACGGGACCACCTATTTATTCGCACTTACCCGAATAGACTAGGCGTCCAATCTCACTACTCATGAGACCAAAGTGGAGTATGACATGATTAGGACCACTGGTTCTGAAAAAAATATTCCATAAATTATATTACATCTACTCGGAATCGAACCCGGTACCTCTAGAATTCGAGGCGGGCGCCATATCTCTTAGCCACTCCGACCACCCAGTTTTCTATAGAGTACCGTTACTCGCCGTTATCTGCTACAAATGTCAAAGAAAGAAAGAAATACTTTTCTATGTTCTTAAAATCGCAATTGGAACTCGACGAAGAATGTTTATCAGTTGCGATATTAATCCCAAGAATTGTCTTGTCTCTCCTTTACTTATTATGTTACATCTTTTCCCACCAAAATTGCACTCTTTGTTAAGGCAAATTGTAGGATATGGGAGCTAAATTGTGCCCCTGCTGAAACAACGCGCATTTTCTTCCCACAGTACACGAACTACGCAGCAGATTCTATAAATATTTTTGTGCACACCGTAATGTTACTATTTTACGTATAAGGGAAACAACACAATTAATGTCTAACTTTCAACCAAAGTTGCACCCCTTAGCTTTACTGACAGAAAAATCTGGGATTATATATATATTGATTATAATTATGTTACATAATAAAGACAATTAGTTATATAATAAAAATACTGCTGTATAATAAAAATACTGTTACATAATAAAATTAATGCTATTGTTTATTACAAATATTCAACAAGTTAAAGATATTAACTACCGATCAGTGTAACTGTGGCACTGATAAATTGTAGAGCATATGATGAATGCTGGCGAGATGGAGCTCTTTACAAAATGAAAAAGATTGGCATTACTGGTAAAACCTATAGGTATATAGAAAACCTTTTACAGAACAGGTATTTTGCGGTACAGGTAAACAATGATAAGTCAGATATATATGAACAACAGAATGGGATTCCTCAGGGATCAGTGATTTCACCAACAATTTTCACTATAGCTGTAAATGACTTAGCAGATGAATTTAACGACATTAAGAATGCAGTATCTCAATTTGCAGACGACTGTGCCATTTGGCGATCTGGAAAAAACTTGGACCATGTTTTCAAAAAACTTCAAAATCAAATAGACAAAGTTTCAGAGTGGATGAAAAGTTTGGGCTTCCAAATTAATGTAAACAAAACAGTAGGTATGATTTTCAGTAAAGGAAATTTAAAAAAAAAAAAAAATCAATATAACCATTAAAGGACAGAAAATATGTACCTCCTCAACAACAAGATTTCTGGGCGTAACTTTAGATAAACAACTAAATTATAATAAACATATAGACAATTTGGTAGAAAGCTGTAGGGGACCCCTAAATATACTAAGGATTGTCAAAGGTAATGGATGGGGGGCCAGCAATAAAATAATGCTTATGTTCTACAAGTCTTTCATCAGGGGGAAACTGGATTATGCCAGCATTGTCTATGACTCAGCTGCAGCTTCTAACAAAGCAAAACTGGACAGGATTCAAAATGCAGCCATGAGAACCATTACAGGTGCATTTATATCGACACCAGTAGAAGCGCTAGAAGTAGCTCTTGGCATACCTCCCCTTGATCTAAGACGGAAAGAACTGAGAATAAATTATTGGAGTAAAGTAGCACAAGAAGTGACCCACCCAGCACCCGGAGTTGTAATACCAAAATGGGGAATAAAAAAGAGCTACAGTGTAACAGAAGGGGCTTCAATTTTTACCGCAGAGATGGTAGCAATTCTTAAAAGTTTAGAAATAATCGAAGATAACCCACCAAAAGCTGTTACGATATTTACAGACTCACTATCATCACTACAAGCACTAGAACACCCAGGTAAATGTAGCCGGCCAGACATAAAGGAAGAAATTCTAGCAATTAACACATCACTAGGACACAGAGGATGTAGTGTGAGGCTAGTGTGGGTTCCAGCACACATAGGTATTGCTGGCAACGAGTTGGCAGACCAGAACGCCAAGAATGGAAGAACAAGTAAAAACAATATAAAAGCAGGACTGGGAAGGTCGGAGATCAAGAGCCAAGTGAAGATAACTATAAACGAGGAATGGAAGACAACATGGAAGAAAAGTAGAAAAGGCAGACACGCGTTCAAACTGCTGAAAGAACCAACAAGGACGTGCCAGGTCAGAGAAGAATTAAAGATACCATCAAACAAAAAATTGTGGCGTCTCCGTCTCGGTGCAGCATACTTTATGGTAGAAGAACCACACTGCCAAGAATGCCAGAAAGAAAATGACATAGACCACTACCTGATCCACTGTAAAAAATATGAACAACAAAGGCTTGAATTAAAAACTCACTATAGAAATCACAATATAGACTTAACAGGTGATAAGGTTTTAAGTATAGATGCCCCAAGAGATGCCCAATCAATACTTAAAAGATATATACATAAAACAAAAGAAAACATATAAGATTAGTAACTCAGGAAAAACATCCAACTAAATAGAAATTAAGCAGCAAGAACTAACAAAGCATTAACAAAAACCTAACTACTCATAGGACAAGGAAAGACAACAAGGGAAAAAAAGGGCAACAACTCAAAACGAATAAACACTAATACAAATTAAAACCAAGCGTAAAGGACAATAGATATCTATAAACAATACAAATAAATAAATAAAATTGACAAATACTAATATAAATAAAAATCAGCAACTGCAAAAGACAATAGTTAATTAAATTGAATGCAAATTAGTAAATAAAATGACACTAAATACCCCAATTATAACCAACTTTCAGGTTGAACAGGGTAGACCAAGATGGAACGTAAAGAGGCAATAACGATCAGATGTTAAATGCCGATCTACACCCATCAACCCATCAAAACAACAACAACAACATGCTTCAAAATTGCCCAACATATGCGGAAGAGAGAAAGCGCATATGGCCGACACTAGTGTTAAGGAAGATTTTAATGTAATTTTTGCATGATGACCTGACTTAGTATATTAGCGGTTCATCATGTTCTAGCACGGGTTTTTATTGCCATTGAATGCATTAGTATTCATACGTCACTTGGAGTTATGACGTAATACGGTTTGCACAAAATTATACAAATGGCTTTATCGATCGTCAGAGGAAGCCGTCCATTTTCTAGCTCCCGATCTGGTTGAGAATTAAAGTATTTTATGTGGCTATAAGTGATCTGCGGAGGCCGCCACTTTGCTAAGAAGATTCCAGTCATTATGGAACAAGCTCAGTAGCTTGCAGAGAAGTATATTCTGCTTCTAATATTTTTTATCTTCATTATCTGGTCCACAATACATGGGTGATTACCTTGATAAGGCACTTCGAGTACAGCGGCCAGAAATGAATCGATATGACTAGACGATTGAAGGGATTATCGTGTATCTTCATGTACTTTTCTATTGACTATGCCTTAACCATGATTCGTATAGAAATTATATGGGTTTCTATACAGCGGTGAACACGGGTCTGTCTACCCAAGGATGTGAAGACCGGTCTTAGCGGATTGGGTGGAAGAGACCACCATTGAGTCCAACGGCCAAAAAGGCAATACAAGCAGGCCTTGCAGAAGGCTAAGAGCATGGCGAGACATTGAAGAAGCCTTGGTCATCTGCTGCATCCAGACCCTTCACTAGTCATCTTGACATTGTCCTGCCACTAGACCATGTCGGGCATGGACGAGAGAGTGAGCCTGATTCGGTGCAAATCTCCCTCACTTTAATCGAATTCAGGCGCAAGTCACGACATCGAACTTTTCTTGCTCGCCATTGGCTTGATCAGTCATATGCGCACCCACTTAACATCATAAAAGGAACTGTATTATGAGAGATGTCGATGGTCCTCATCGAATACGATGGACAAATCATCATTATTATCATCCTTCCCATACTTTCCATGTTATATCGCATGTAACAAAATAAATAAGAAAATGATCTTCCTATTTATTTTTGGCATATGCATTTTTTGAAAATGCCTGTAAATACTTAATCGTCTTTGAATCTTATTGCCACGCCTGACATCCTCTCATGTTACACCGTTTGGGAACCATTGTTGTAAGGAGATCAATACCAGTGGGAACGCCAAGCAAACTGATGATTGTTTGAGAATATGTAAACGTAAAGAAGAAAATATATTGTCTTTATTACTTCATGCTAACCTTTGTCCATTATCAGCTAGTTTAATTGTCGTGTACCTAGCTGCACGATAATGGTCCACTGTGACCGAAACAGCGGTTCTTTCTATGCATGTCACTGTCTTCTTTCACGTGGGCTTGTCAAAGATAACGAAATTTAATAGGAATAAACATGGAATAAACCTGTATAGATCACGATGTTCAATGATTCTAGACATTTCTGCACTCTATCAAAGTTGGTAATCAGGCACGACATCTTTATCTATCGTCAGGTTAAAAGAAACAAACAATATGGCATGACTACACAGAAATAATTGTTATCTATTAGAAAAAATCTGTTGTGAGCTTACATAGAGTTTCACATTCGTTACTCTTAAAAAAAAAAAAATTCTTAGACATATTAAAATTGTGCCATTCTACAGAAGAACATTTTTTTCCCTGTTTTAGATATAAAATTAAGTATCACCAAAAAAAAAAAAAAAAAAATTGCTGGAGTCAGCAAACTCTTGAAAGTAGTCCCGTATATAACCCAGCGCTTCCTTGACTCTTTCTCTACAAACTAAATAATTTTGTAGCATCTTTAGCTCGAAACAACCAAAGCTCAGGTTTGTACTGAATGTTTATACTTGTAACCCCCCGCTTTCACGCTGTTCGATTAGTCCTTTTTCGATATAACGCTGTTTCTATTTTGTGTCATATGCCCGTTATACGCTTAAAATATTCGATCTTATTTCCATGGGAGACAGGAATATAACTTTCACGTGCTCATTAAGTTAATTTAGGGTGGTGGGATAGCCAAAAAACATTGTTATTATTAGCATAATTAAGCATGACCCCAAAATGGAATGCTGTTCTATGGTAATCCGTAACATATGTAGCGAAAGGTTTTTCTGGTGTGATGATAGTGGTAGTGAAGAAGTAGAATCTCTCTCCAGAAAGTATGAAGTCCCAGTGCCAGAGAAGTGCACTGTTATCACAATTGAGTTACGGCTGTGAATACTCTGAGCTGGACAATAGATTTAGGCTTCAGAAGTATACTGCGCCACTTTCGCTATAGTAACCCTATGTGATAATATAATTAAATTAGAAAAAGTAACTCAAAATTTAACAGTTAAAAATTTACCAAGTCAAATGAGTACAATTTCATAATTTATTTATGTACATCTATCTAGCCTTGAAATGAGAAATGGGTGTTGGAAGATGGTAAAATGTATGATTATTTGTATTTACAAATTAAAATAAATAATAGTACAAAAATCTTGGATGAATCTTCCAATGAAATTATTAAAGTCTGTCACAGTATATTTTTGATATATCTTGCTATCTAGTCTCTAGCTGTTATCATCATCGACATTCGCTTTAGAAACTGCTCACAGTGTTTGTTGGATGGATACACATAAACTCATCTTGTGTTTGTTCGAGGTTTCTGAGACACACTGATGATCAGGAAGACTTTCCTTCAGCCCGCCCTATAACTACGGGGGACTAAGGTGTTGAAGATTGTTTGACCACTAGGCTTCAGTTAGCAGGATCAAAGGTCCTCAAGTCTTTAGTTTAAACTCGATCACGAACTTGATCATGAGCTCGATCAGGAACGATCATAAAACCTGGAACAAAAAGTAATAGGTGGCCATGGTGTTCCAACAATCTCACCACCCACTACTGTTCATGAGGCGACCATGTCTTCAGTGTTTGTATATAAATGAATGAATCATGGTAGTATGTTATAGAGATAGCATGATAAGATAATGTCTACTGTGCAGAAATAACAAAATACATGAATAAATCACATGTTATGATACATGGGTAAGATATAACCTTTGCCTTCCACTTATGGATGCCATGTCACTTATGTACTTGCTGGTATGTCGTAAGCTTCCAGGCAAGAACTTAGCCATGATATATATGGCTAACCAATTAATGGTTATGCTTCCTGACAATGACGGTGGAGGTTATCGCTGGTTAGCGTCATTGGCTTCCTGTATACCCTTTTTATTATATCTGATACCATGAAATCTTAAACAAAATCTGAAATAAAATGATATTAGTCACACATATATCTTTAATAAACTTACATACCCTCTTAGGATTAATAAGCGCACGGTGAGGCTGTATTTGTTGAAGTCTATCTGCCCAGCATGCAGTGTGAAAAAAAAACTTTTCTTGCAGACACGGTCTTCGTTTCTCCCTCTGGATTCTGGCTTTGGTGTGTGTGATTTTAATCGCCCGTCTGTGTCCTTGAATTTGGGCGACTCTCCCGTACGAGAAAGCACCGTCTGAAGTTCGATAAGATTTTCGTTTAATCTCCTGGTTTGAGGCAATCTGTGCTTTTTCTGTACTTGTTTTCTCTTCTTGTCACTACACACCTATATCTTTCCTTCCTTCCTATGTATCCTTTCATTTTCCCAATATGAAGCGTTCATTCTATCCATGTTTTATCGAAATCCGTGAAGGTATGTATTATTAATTAATTTTCAAAGATCATGAGCTAACTATTAGCAGATATGATGACTATGAAAAATATCAATTATTTTTAAAACTATTTATATTTGAATAATATCCTTTTGGATATCATTCATACCCTATCTCCTTTGGTGAATTATTATTATTTAAATGTCTTTCAACCAGGCTTGCTTTTGTAGCTTTAGATTTTCTTTCCAGCTAATGCAAACTTTTAAGGTCGGCCATGTTTCATATATTCGCTGTCCCTACCTTCATCAATGCTGGTCGTCTACGAAGCGCAAATTTCTCAGCCACTTTCAAACTTCAAAGCAAGTCCCACCGCGTTGTCCCTGCACTCTTATCTGTGTGTGTGTGCGTGTCGCGTTACACATTTTTTCATAAACAAAGCAAGTGGTACCAAATCTTGCTACAACATAAAATAGCTATGGACTAGTGCTTCTTAACTTTTTAGAGATCCAATCACCCCTTTACAGCAGCCTAAGAAGCCTCGCTCCCTTCTAAAGCATCTTAATTAAGAAGCCTCCCAGCCCATTGTCTTCTAGTTAACAAAATATGCCAGAAATATGAAATAGAGATAAAATTATGTTTTTTTTTTAAAGTGTTATTTACAAAATGTGACTAAGATTCTGTAATTAAAACACGTTGTTAATGTTCTATTTTGTACAAACACACATACAACATGCGTTTCATCATCATCATCCGCCATCTCCACATCGAAGGTCGGTTGTAATGGATCTCCAGTGTCTTGATGATAAACTCATAAGATCTTTCCTCTGCATCTTTTGATGTTATCTCCCCACTTGTAGCACTGCCTACCTCTTGCTAGTTTGCCTTCAACTTTTTCTTCTATTATGGTCTTCTATAATGTGTTATGTCATTTTAAAACGCGAAAATTAATTTAGTTGTCTAATTTTGAAAGAATGCGTATTATATAGTGTTTTTGATTATTCCCTTTCTAAAATATCTGGCATATCTCGCAACCCTAGAAGGGTGTTCTCGCACCTTCTGATAAATGACCTGCCATAAATTGGAAGGGAGGCATCAAAGAAGAGTTGGCTGCCCGAAAAACAGCAACTGGGAGACTTTTTCAGGCTCTAAATCGAGGATTCCCCAGCAAACGAGAAGTTGGCAAGAAGACGAAGATGGCTGTATACCGCTCCACCTATGTTCCAGTCTTGACGTATGGATGCGAGTCATGGGCAATGAGTGCAACCCAAGAAAGCTAGCTCCAAACCTCAGAAATGAGGTATCTGAAGGTGGTTGAAGTAACAAGAAGGAACATGTTCCGCAACAAGACAATACGGCAAGGTCTCAAAGCCCACCCCTGCAGACCTAAGTAGAACAGTCCGAATTACGATGGTTTGACCATGTCTGCAGAATGGGAGAAAATCGGCTACCACGAAAAGTAAAGCAAACTACGAGCCAGGGATCTAAACTTTCAGGACGACCCAGAGTCCGTTGAGAGGACACCATAAGACAAATCTCTGAAGGAACCAGGACTAGAATGGAACCAGTCCAGGAGGAAGACAGCCGATAGGATAGTATGGCGCTCTCTCTCTGCCAAAGCTCTACACCCCACGGTAGAAGAAGAACGACTAAATAAGTAAGTAAGGATATAGACAATAACCTTCCGTGTAATTCTGTGGTGTCTAGGAGCACACATAGAAAGAATAGGGCAAATGCTGCCTCAAGCATGTTATAAAAGGCGATTGATATGAGCTGTGTATAAGGCTGGCAGACATATCATGTTAAACAACTTGCTACTGAAACTACTTGAGGCTTCCTCCAGGTGGTTAGCACCAGAGCTGGTTTCGTGCTGTTCAAGGACGGGCAATTGAGATGAAGATGATGATGATGAGAAACAGTATCCCTAAAACGTGAAGGGTGATGATGTTGAACGACACAACAATGTTGCTATAATGTATCTAGTAAATGTGACATCATCATCGTCACTACCATGGCTGTGGAGTCGGTAGTCGGAATCGTGGAGTCTGTCTTTTGTTAGTGGAGTAGGGGTCCGTAAAAAATGTCCCAGTCAGATTATGTTTTTTTTTTAAAGAACCAATTCAATTTAAATGTTTCAAATTATTATATTTTAAACTTTTTGAGTTTTTGAAATCTACGAAAGCTACGTATTCATGTATTCACACACATACCATACTTGTACATATAACTTCATATTAGGGCATAATTTTATGCCACGTGACTAGTAAATTAAAAAAAAAACTATAGTCGGGGATCGGGAGTCGGACATTTCGGGAGTCTGAGTAGGATAATTAATAAAAAGTCGACTCCACAACCCGTATCACTACCCTTAGATACTCACGGAGCAAAGGCCTTGAACAAACTTACATACCAAATTTCCCTGTCTTGTGCATCACCTCCATTTCTGGGGATTCCAGAACAAAGACTGCATTGTAGTGCTATCAACATGTGTCTTCAATCTGTCCTGTCCGTCGTTGTCTTGTTCCAGTCTTTTCTCACACTGGCACTTGTCTGGTTCTTGTCATTAGTTCCACATTGGTGATCTTTTCAAACCACTTTAATCCTTCTATTCTAACAAGCAAACATTTATGAAAGTCTGTAGCTTTTGGTTGTTGTTTTTGTTGTTCTCCATGTTTCAGAGCCATACAATAGAACTGACTTGACATTTGAGTTGAAGATTCTAGTGTTTGTGTTGGACAATTTCTCTTGATCTCCATATTATTCTCAACGCCATGAAAGCTCCTCTTGCTTTTTGTATTTTTTTTTTTTTTGACATCATTGTCTGTCCCTCCTGCTTTGTCTTCATTTCTGTCAGTGTCGAACAACCTACTTTTATTATCGTCCAACAAAGATACAACAATTAGCTTACATCATTACTAGTGTAAAAGCCCGTCATAAGACGGGAATTAAATTCAAAAGCACCAATACCTAACGGCAATTTTACTTATTCAAAAGAATTTAAAAAAACAAACCACTGTATATCACCACAGTACACGAACTACGTAGCAGCAGCGAGGATTCCAATGTGTGTATAAAGGATCACACATTCTATAAATATTTTTGTGCACACCGTCATTTGCGCACTTTTCTTTGTCGAGTGTTACTATTTTCGGGAGAGTACATATAAGGGAAACAATACAATTAATGTCTAACTTTCAACCAAAGTTGCATCCCTTAGCGTTAGTGACAGAAAAAGCTGGGATTTTATATATATATTGATTATCATCGTTGTCCTCAGCGTTTCTTACGGAGGATGCAGCCACCTTCAACTGTTAATCTTGCAGGAAGCCGCCATATTATCTAGCAGCTGTTGTTTCTATGGCAACTATTTTTACATAATGAGGGTGCCAGCCGCATGCATAACCTAATTTTATTGACCTTCTACGACATGCCTGAGAGAGGCCTGGTCCTGTTCTTTCATTGTATCTACTTAGACCCGATCCTCCCCCCGGGAACTTTATGGGTGATTTGGTTACAGTGACCTGGTTAAAGTGGCACCAATCAAACAATCAATCATCCTTTATTGCCTTAACAAGAATGGCCAAGTTACCCAACTTGAGACCGAAACCTATTTCCTGGTAAGTGTCTACCTCCCAACCTACCTACCTACTTACTTACCTACTTACCTACTTACCTACTTACTTATCTATCTATCTATCTATCTATCTATCTATCTATCTATCTATCTATCTATCTATCTATCTATCTATCTATCTATCTATCTATCTATCTATCTATCTATCTATCTATCTATCTATCTATCTATCTATCTATCTATCTATCTACCTACCTATCTGTCTGTCTGTCTGTCTGTCTGTCTGTCTGTCTGTCTGTCTGTCTGTCTGTCTGTCCGTCCGTCCGTCCGTCCGTCCGTCCGTCCGTCCGTCCGTCCGTCCGTCCGTCCGTCCGTCCGTCCGTCCGTCTATCTATCTATCCATCTATCTATCTATCTATCTATCTATCTATCTATCTATCTATCTATCTATCTATCTATCTATCTATCTATCTATCTATCTATCTATCTATCTATCTATCTATCTATCTATCTATCTATCTATCTGCTTGCCTGTCTTTCTGTCTGTGTACTAGCTATAGATCTAGCTATTGGCTCCTTACTAGATTTGTCCAACTGTGACAAGTCATATATCACTCGCTAATTTTTCTGTGGCCATCTTTGCTCTCTAGTCTGTGCTACCCTTTCCTGTTGTTTCATTTGTTCATTACTTTACTCTACGCCTTCATCTTTCAATGTTATTTTCTTTTCGAGTTGACCTACTTCGCCAATCCCATACGGTTGACCTGACCGTCTGACTGTTTGTCTTTCTTTGTGACTGTCGGTGTTTAGAGCGTAAGGTACAACACCCACGTTGACTTGTTAATTTATGGTCAGCAACAGATAAACTAATGTTCACATTTAGCGACATCTTTATTGTTAAGCAAGACGGACGAGTGATAGTTAAGAAGAAATCGTCATTGCACATGCTGGCATATGGCTAAAAAAACACCCGTGTGACGGAGAGTGGAGATAACGAAAGTTTGATTCGTGGACATGGCTTGCAGAAAATTGCCAAAACACTATATTGTCTCCAGTTTTGCAATCTGGACAACAGATGGCATTTTAAGATAATGTGGTTATTTTGCAAGCACGACTCGTGCCAAGTCGAGACATATTTCCTGGCCAAGTTAGTTAAAAGAGATGTAGGATAACAATCTTGATATTGGAGCACGAGGAATTATGTAACGCTTCCGCTGACTTTGTTATAATACACAACTATGATAAAGTAACATCTTTAAAGAGATTGTCAGTAATAATCTAAGGCAGGTCGGTGATATAATGGAGTCTGAAAATAGCATGTCAGAAAGTCTACCTTTTATTTGCATTCGGCAATGTTCACATGAGGGTGTGGGAAATCCCTTCAAAAATCAGACGCCGTGCTTATGGTTGGTTTGGTATTGGAATGCTACATTAAACTACTTCTGATTGGATGATAATCCTTTAAAAACAACCAAACCAAACCAAACTCCAAAGTTATCACTTTGCGTACTAAGTTCAATGATCTTCCTTCAATTTCACCCAGTTAGTCATCTAACCCACATAAAGGTCTACGGCATCTTAAACAGCCGTCTGTGCATCAAGTCAGGATATAATTCTTTACCTAAATATGTTGGGTTTTTGGTCCAAGTTGCCAGAAGTCAACGCTAGACACCGACAAAAAAACTTGTCTTGAGTACACGTGACGAAGCAACTTGAGTAGTAACCTCGTCCGTGTGTAAATGACGTGTTGCTGCCAAAAGAGTCGTCTTCTATTACTACGTGAGGTCCTTTTTTATTTCTTCGAAATATTTGAGAGAAAAATAACGCCTATTCGTTGTAAATGTTCCTTTTTATACTAAAAAGTGAATGGATGCATGAAGAGGTGAAAGTACTGTGTATGTTAAGTATAGTAGTGAAATCGCGGAGATAAAAAGGAAATTAAATTGGTTTACATATACACATAGATGGAGGAGAAAACATATAAAACATATAAGGTATTTACACACTTATTCCGAGTCAGACGAGTCTAACATATTGATGACTATTCTCGGCTGAACGAACGACAGTCCATCTTTTTTCCTATAGTCATTTTCCTCTTTTAAGATATGATCTTCACATTTACACCAACAATCTTTGTCTATCTGCGAGAGGGCGGCATATGTTAGTTCTTTCATATTGCATAGTTTGAAAGTTTTATTTTCAGCTGCCACCCGTCCTTTAACTTTTGCCCAAACGAGTTCAATTGGGTTTAAATGTGAATGATAAGGTGGCAGTCTCAAACACATATGACCATGAAGTTGAATCAACTTGTCTATATGGAAAATCTTGGTCTTTTGTGATTTCTTAACAAGGGACAGTCATTCAGATTTCAGAAACCCCTCGTTAAATGAAATGTCTTCTTTTTTGAGCCAAATCTTTATAGCATCTTTTGTACTCGAAGATGTCGGGATTTTGTCTTCTTCTGCCACAGCGTTGTAGTATGATGCGTTGTCCATTATCAGACAGGATGGTCTGTCTAGGGACGGAAGAAGAGTATTTTCAATCCAATCTTTAAATATGTTACCATTCATCTCGGTATGATAGTCCCGGTTGTCCGTATAACTGGAAGTGAAAATAAGTTCAGCATTTTTTACTAGCCCATTATGTCTGCTGCCTGCATGTGCCATTATCAGACGTTGTCCTTTTCCACTGGGTACACATCTTTTAATCGTTCCATCTGATAACTGCCATTCCTTTTCCTTTGTGTGGTGAGAATTGATCCAAGTTTCATCCACATACACAATATCATAATCTTTATTACGCATTTCCCGTACTTCACGTAAATATTTAATTCTCATAGATACTAAGTGCGGCTTCTCGCAGATGACGTTTCTTCCACTAGCGTACTTCCTAAACGTAAAGCCAATGCTTCTAACAGTTCTCCATAATGTTGATTTCGACACATCAATGTCATTGTGTGTTCTCGGCCGAATTTTCAGTTTTCTTAGTGTCACAGTTTCTTTGGAATTAAACATTCTACAAATCTCTCTTCTAATCACACCCCTACCCCTGTCAAAACTATCTACTACTTCCTTTCTTCCTTGCGTCCTGGTATTGATTGAACTGAGAATTTCATTAGATATGAGTAATTGATAAAATGAGCGTTTACTTAAACCCAAAGCGTGAATAGTTATCTTTTCAGGATTTGAGAGACTCCGATACAGTTTACCACACTTAGCTTCTCTGCAGAAATATTTATACATCTTCACTGCCATTGTATGCAGTGTAAGGAACGTGACTTTTATACCCATTGTATTACAGACCTAGAATACCGCAAGATACGCCTATGCACGGTAATACACAATCAGTAGAACGGTAAAGAACACACCGGAAGGATCAATGTAAGGTGCAAAACAGTGCGGTAGTGAGCTGATACACCGGGAAAATCATTTGAAATGCGTTCAAGATGTTAAATCGAAATAGTTCACAAATATGAAGGGGTAAGCCCTCTCAATACATGGTTGGACTAGGTGGTGGTCGATTTTGTATACTTTAAATAAAGAAAATTTAAAACCATAAGTTTGTTAACGAGGAAAAAAATGTCCCCCTTGGGACATAGCGATCATTAGGTCATATGCAAAGTTGCAACAATTACGATCAAGTGGTTGCAGAGATATTGAATATTAAACAGCGACAAACATTGTGAAACGCACTATAGCACAGCAATTAGACAATTTTTCTTTTCTTATCTGCCTACAACTATGATCTTCCAATGAAGAAACATTTAAACTGCTTTATTTTTAATAAAACGCCTTTATTTATTTAAACTAGATAACCAATAACTGATTATTAAACATTTTTATATGGAAATATAAATCTAGAGTTGAATTTATCACAAGTGTGAGTGAATTTTATGTCTGCACTTGAATGCATTATATATTTCTAAAAGAAATATCCCTAAAGAGTTATAAAACAAATGTATTTTGCTGAATCACCTTTAGCTGGGGGCTTATAAAATACGAGTTGAAACCTTTTCTCACAGAAGTGGGCGAGAATGCTGAGGTTATAGCAACCTAGATGGCTCACTTGTTTTCTTTGCCATTTTAGAAATTCCAGTGAGACTCCCTGAAATAGAAGCATTATTCTTCTATTTACATCTGTGCCAAGTGTAATCTTGAGGTGAAGGTTGATGACCTTTTGAATACTCATATCCTTGTACTCAAGGTTGATGACCTTTTGAATACACATATCCTTGTACTCAAGGTTGGCCATTGTTGGACCACTACTGCAGAGCAGGGGAGTCAACACACGCGACAACAACACATGTTTCCAAGTTAATTCCATGTAACATTTTTAATATAATTTATTTTTGACCAGACTTATGACACCAACGGCAACGGAGAGATCACCAAACAGGAGTTCATAGCTTCAGTGGATAAAGTTGACCCAGCCTTCGTAGGTACGGCCATATGTATATATGTATAGTGCCATATGTATAGTGTGTTCATTTATTTCTTTTCTGTACTTATTTGTATTTTAATTTGTTTGTTCGTCTCTCTCTCTCTCTCTCTCTCTCTCTCTCTCTCTCTCTCTCTCTCTCTCTCTCTCTCTCTCTCTCTCTCTCTCTCTCTTGCTGTTTCCATTACTAAATAATTATTTTGTATTTTCTGACCCAGTTTTGTCATTTTTTTCCTGGTGATCTCTGAATAGACACATAAAGAATAGAACTACTTTACTCTCAGGCATGTCGTACAGTGCGACTAATATGAGGCTGTGTATAGGCCTGGCAACCTCATCAATCAAAACACATTACTACAGAAACCGCTGCTGTAAGTGAATGTGAATACCTGGAACAGGCTTCCTGCAATGAGATTAGCTGTAGTGGTTGATCCATCCTTCATAAGGAATGAAAAGAAATATGATGATGATGAATATGCTATCCACGTAGTTCCACTCTCAAAACACAAATGAAAAAAATAAGGCCTCTGCTCCATCTGCGGCTGTTATGAGGTTGTGCATGGGAATGTTGACTTGATCATATAACACAAAGTGCTATATACACAAAGAGCTATATAAATCGTAAATATAAGACACATGACGTCTTTGGTGGTGCAGGCTTACAATAGGTTGGCCTACTGCACTAGTTACTTCGTAGTCCACAAGCAGCAATACAGGACGTGAAAGACTTATTTGTACCTGGTGAATTGCATCACTACCTGTGTGTTACCGCGGCCCGAAAGGAAAGCAAAGAATAGTAACCTGCAATCTACAATGTAATGTCACCGGCTGGCTGAAGCCAGCACGTCAGCGCCCATTCGTGCTAAATAGACTTAGAAAATATTAAACATAAAATATAAAACGAAATAGTACTAGAAGAAGTGGCTTGGTAACTTAAGTTTCAAAAACCCGCTGTTTACTAAAACGTATACTTTAGAACATAAAAGTCTCCAGAAAATATACGAAAACGCCGCAGTGTTCACGGCTTTCTAGTCTACAGAATCAACTCAAGTATGATACAAACGAAAGACTGGTTTGTGTGCAGTTTGTATTACCAGAAATATGTGTGTTAAAGAAGGTGAAAATACTTTCTCTCGTATCTTGAATTTCAGCTAGAATGATTATTGTGAGATGTCGTTAGACTTCAGTGAGAGATCTGCAAATGATAATGATCTGGTACAATTTATGGAAGAAGTGGAAGCTAAATTAAATCTTACGACTAAACTAAAAGAACCTTAGGAATGCAAACAACTAAAACTATTGAAGCTTATGTACCCCAAGTTATTGAAGCAACTAGTGGCGGAATTTGGTATCATGAAGAACATGTATTTGGTGTAACATGCTGATGCTGATTGAAATGAATGTGTTTTCTTTTCTCACTGTAAATAAAACATCGTTTTATTTGATCACCTACTGTTTTATCTACTGACTCTTGTTTGAAGTTCCAGTTTCACAGCATTGATTATTCATACAACTATAACTACACCACTAATAACAAGCACGAAGAATTGAACGAACCTAGAGACAATATCAATCAGAAATAAACATCTCTTTCCGCCAGCCAGTACTTTGACTGAAGATAATAAGAAGACTATCACTGGGATGCATCAGCCCCTCAGTGAAAGTTAGTCTTATGACAAAATAACCAATACCGGTTACAACTACTCCTAAGAGGTGACTAAGGAGGGTTGGGCATGGGGCTGGTTACTCCATCCTATAGAACATTCTCAGAAACACAAAAACTTCAATTAATGGTAAGACAATTCAGTCATTCAAGACAGAAGACAGTCCTTCGGTAAGCGAATAATGCTACACAGAGAAAGCCGAAAGGAGACTGGGTTACCGACTAACCTTGTTTTTTCTGCTAGGAAAGTATAAAGACTTGGTAACTAGAATGTTCCTACTTTAAACATACAAATGAAAGCTGCACAGGTGGCAGCAGAAATGCGGAATTGCAAATTAAAAATCCTGGGACTCTGCGAGACTAGTTGGACGTGCATAGAGGACACGCTTTGAGGAAACCTGTTGATAGCATCGACAGTTTTCTGGAATCCCCAGGTATAAGAGGTAAATGGAGACCAGGGAATACGTGGAGAAGAGAGCTGAAGACAGGTGATGAAGGAGACATGGAAAGATGGCGTGGGACATGAAGACCTGCCAAAAGTTTGTTGAAGGTCTTTGCTACGTGGGAATCTAAAGAGTGATGCTATTAATGATTTCCACAAGGTAAAAGTTATTTAGTGTGTCATATCATTTTAATCTTTTTTCCCTTGCCTAGATTCTTTGTAACTTCTTGCGTACTATCTTTTGCTGTTGTCCATGTTTCCCAGCCATACAATAAAACTGTCTTGATACATATGATTTACAAAAATCTCAAATAATTGTGTGCACTTTAAAACCAGGACACGAGGATTTACTTTTTAAGCTCTTCGACCGCAACAGCGACAACAAGGTAGACAAATCTGACATAGATGCCGTCTTCAAACTCGCTGACATCAACAAGGACAATGAAGTTAGCAAACACGAATTCAGCGTGTAAGTAACGTTTTATTATCTTCTGTTTCATCGTAAACTTTCAGTCGTCAACATATTAAAATATGTGTAAGGAAAGCAGTAGTCAGCTCGAGGTTGCTGGTATCTCAATAAACTTGGTCCATAAATGGTACTTGTGACGGCCATGTTTGCTGTCTCTGTTCATTATATCTTGGGCAGTTGTTCAGCCCACACGTTATCGAAACCACATGTGCACGCATCAGTAGTTCCTATTTTAGCTTGTTGATTAGGTGGTATTCCAATCTATTGTAGACTGTATGGAGTCTGAAGGTTTCCACATGCTTACTGTTGAGCTGGTAATACGACCTTTTTTTCTGGTGACATGAATGCTCTGCTTCTCCACGTTTTCCTGTATCTGGTTCTGATAATACTCTTGGTCTTGTACGTTATGACTGTATCATGCTAAGGTATCTTTCCACCTTTATTTGCCGGTGATGTGGCATATCAATGTTCATACATTTTTACAAACGTATATTTGAAAAAAATATAGTTCCTTCTAAACATGTTTTAAATTCAAGCACTCAAGCAATATCTTTTAGCTTCCCAATGAGCATGTGCCCGCAACAAACACATGCCAAGTCCTCCTGTCACGTGACATCAACTCATGGTCTTTCCCCGTCTTCCTCACCATTGTCACTTCTGTTTCCAGTTCTCATCTCCGTGCGTTTTTTGATATACATTTACCTGTCTTACCTGGGGATACCAGAACAAGTACTACCGTGTAATGCTTTCAACAGGTTCTCTCAATATGTGTCCTATCCATCTCCTGCGTCGTCCTCTTATCTCATGTCCCACTGGTACTTGTCTGGTTCTTGTCATCAGGTCCACTTGGTAACCTTATAATTCCATTTCAATCCTGTTATTCTATGTAAGCACCCATTTATGAATGTCTGTAGCTTTGTTTTTTGTTGTTCATGCTTTAAATTAGTTTAAACATAAATCATTTTCAATAAACATTGATTTTCCTACGAAACAAGCCCAAGCTCGTCTACTACGTTTTTCCACTGAATGTATATTTTATCATTCACCGTGCAGTGTCCGGGGGTCTCTAAAGATATAAAGACAGAAGAGGACCACATCACCCTCGGGTACATCGTTCAAGACCACTAATATGAGGTTGTCAATGGAACTGGTAATCTCGTCATGTAACACACATTGCAACAAAACAAACCACTACTGTAAGATCAACTTAATGTGTGTTGAAGGCTTACTGGCAGGGAACCAGCTGCACGGGTGGCTCCACGCTGTGTAAGAAGCAGACAAGAAAATAATGATGAAAATATTTCATTAACGGCGTGTTATCAACACGTTTAAAAAAAGAAAGATTGGGAACTGTTAATGATAGAAAACTCTTCACAGAGTGTTATTTCAGGAGATAATCAAGAGAAGAAAACAAATAAAGATGTTCCAGAAAACCTAGGAATGAAATAAAGGAAAGCAAACTTAAAGAGCTAAAATAATTTTGCCATGTCCAAACAAATAACACCTTACTGAAGATCATAATATAAGGACACGTTGAAAGGAAACGTCCAAGATGTAGACAGCGTTATAAGTGAGAAGATAACATCAAGAGATGGACAAGAAAGTGTCTATTAGAGTGCACCATCAAGACAAGAGATGGACAAGAAAGAGTCTATTAGAGTGCACCATCAAGACAAGAGATGGACAAGAAAGTGTCTATTAGAGTGCACCATCAAGACAAGAGATGGACAAGAAAGAGTCTATTAGAGTGCACCATCAAGACAAGAGATGGACAAGAAAGAGTCTATTAGAGTGCACCATCAAGACAAGAGACTGGAGACGATGGAGATCCATTGCTGCCGACATTCGATGTGGAGGTGGCAGCTGATGATTATGAATCTGATCAGAAGTAGTAGTCCATTCCAGGCATGTGTGGCGTCCCGTTTACAACCTTGACACTATAGGGCGGGTGGAGGGGCAGCTCTACGTGGGTGATGACCCCAGCGTGTCACACTCACTTGGCTGTCAGCTGCTCTGTCATGTGTCTTTGAATGATATTGTTTCATTGTTAAGAAAATGTAACTGAAACACAATAATCGTTTTTTTTTAAACAGGATTTTTGCCACAGTCATCAGCCAGGTCGGTTAAACAGCCGCCTTGACCTCAATGTAACCATGACAACAGTGATTACTAGCTAATGCTGCCTCTGAGTGTGTTCAGGAAGTGCTAAATTTCAATTTAAAAAAAACTATTAAAAAAACTTTGCTGAGTCTTTTATTTAGGAGCGTTGTTTCAATACATGTTTTGGAGCTACAATTTATGAATTAATAAATTTACAAAACTTTGTAAGAATTTGTGTTTTAGCATTTGATTTAAATGCTTATTTTGCTTACTTTTTTTCAATTAGAGTTTGGAAATAAAACACACTACATCCTAATTGAAATAAATACAGATTGAAACCCGAGTCCTGTAAACATGCTAACTGGTTTATTGAACCACACGATCTTTTATAAGTGCGTATGCATCCCAATATAATTGACCTAGCTTTTGTCAAGGCTGAAAGGCATGTGCCTTACTAAATCGAAGTAAAACTGCTGCACTGTCCTTCACTAGCATTACCAGAAAAATTGTTCTGTTTTAACCACATTTGCCTGTGTACAACAGCTAACTTAATTACCACTGGTGGTGTTTCTAGGGCCCTAAGGTGAGAATAAAAATGAACACTGCAGCCTAACATGAAACCTAAAATAGCTACTATGGAGGGTTGGGCATTGGGGCAGTTACCCCCATCTTGTAAAAAACACAAATCAACAACATTAAGGACAAGTCTATTAAGTAAAATAATTCACAGTTATACAAGACAGGAGAAGGCCCTATGGCAAGACGCGTATGGCACAACCTCAAGAAAGCCGAAATGAGTCTGGGCTACTGACATCACGGACAGCCTGAAAATGATCTTGGCTCCTTGAAGTTGATTAAGCTAGATGGAGGCTGGGGAAGAGTGGGTCACATACTGACGTGAGCCATCGGGCCCTTCCCGGTTGCCCAACCTTTCAGTTTGCCCCGGCTGACTTCCATTATTTCATCTAGAAAAATATCTAGATTTGGCAGGTATAAAATTTGAGCACTACCGGGGAAAAAAAAAAGTACAGAAGATAACAAAAGGCACAAAGTGATAATCATGAGGACGAATTGGAAATACCTTGAGATGAAGGCACGTGACAGGAGGACTTGACCTTGAGTTTATTGAACGCTTATATTTCTCAGATCAGAAATCAGAAAAAAAAAATCGAAAAAAGGTGATTCGTCTTACGAGGACAAAGGACAAAGAAAATAGTCTACGTTACGGCCACAAGGCCTTCGTCAGGAAAGGAAAGAAAGTGAAGGCTAGATAGGACACATAAAAACTAAATAAAATAAAAACTGGGTACTTCCCTGAAGGCAAGAACCGAAATTCTATCAAAATCGCTGTCCTGTTGATAAGCGCGTGGCTGAACAGAAAGGACTTCCGCCGCCGGATGTACACAATGCATACTAAGAAACTAAAAAACGAAACCGGAAAATAAACTACCCAACGTGATAAAAGTGGGGACTGGAAATAATAAGGGACAGAATGAGTGGGAGATAAATAAATATGAAATAAAAAAATGTATATGGCATACAAATAGAAGAATAGGATAAGAGTGGAAAGAGTAAAATAGAGCAAGAGAGGAGAGGGTGACCTCAGACAAAGGTGTGAAAAGTGTTGAGACCGGCTGGTTTTAGACACCCCATGCGGTGGATAAGACGGTTCTCAAGCTGTTCTCGGCTGGCAGTGTCAGAGGAGCAGGATCGGATCGCTGTGACCTGGATGTCGATGGGACCATGGTGGTCAGGACCATTGAAGTGTATAGCAACTGGTGTTGACTTTTGCTGAGCGATGTCATTTAAGTGCTGGCTGAATCTGTCCCCAAGTCGTTTGCCTGTTTGGCCAATATAGGTTTTGCAGCAACGTTTACATATGATCGTATAAATGACATTGCGCGATTCACACGTGAAGCTACTAGTGATGGTGTACGTAGCCTTAGGAAAGGACACCTTCTGGGTTGAGATGACATACTTGCACGTGTTGCATCGTGTCCGACCACAGGGTAGTGTGCCAAAGTGAGTGGCATTCTCCTTTGGGAGACGGCTGTGAACAAGAAGATCCTTCAAGTTCTTGTCACGTCTATATGCCACCAAAGGTGCTTCACTGAATACTTTTTGGGTCAGAGGCTCTGCTTGGAGGATAGGGAGGTGGCGGAAAAGGATCTGTTTGACAGTAGTACTGTGAGGGTGATGGGTCAAGATTAATTTGACTCTATCCGAAGTGGATTTATGGTGAGGTTTGAGGGCCTCCAGACGAGAGATGGGGAGCACACGTTGGAGAGAAGAGGTGAGAACATGTTCTGGATAAAGTCTGTTACGGAAAAAAATCCAACATCTCATTTGCTCGTAAGTGGAAGTCATCGTCGTCTTGGCATAAACGGCGGAGGCGGAGAAGTTGTGAAAAAGGAAGGGAGTCACGACAGGCCCGAGGATGAGAAGAGGTATACAGGAGGTAGCTGTGGGCATCTGTCGGCTTGTAGTATACTGAGGTATTAAGGCCGGAGGGCGTGATAGAAATAGTAATGTCAAGGAAGTTGACAGATACTGTGGAGACGAGGGAGGTGAACTTGATGGTGGGGTGAAAGTGGTTCACAAAGTCGATGAAGCGGTGTAAATCAGTCTCAGACATATCTGTGAGACCTATGCCATCATCGATATATCTGCGGTAAAACCCAGGGAAAGGACCGGAGTATTGTTGCCATATCTGATGCTCCAAGTGGCCCATGAATAGACAGGCATAGCTGGGACCCATCTTCGTTCCCATGGCAACACCGCTAATTTGGTCAAAAAACTGACCATTGAATTCAAAGGAATTCAGTTGAAGGACCAGTTCAGCAAGACGGAGAAGAGTGACAGTGGATATAGAAGGGCAAGTGCGTTGGTCCAGAAAAAACTGAAGAGCTCGGAGACCATCAGAGTGGGGAATAGAGGTATACAGAGAGCAGACGTCCAGCAAGAAAAGACGGTAGGAGCGGTCTGCTGGGAGTCGGATAGAGGAGAAAGTTGTAAGAGCGTGATTGGTGTCTTTGATGAAGGAGGGAAGATTCACAACGATAGGCTGGAAAATGCTATCGAGAAAGTCAGAAATGTGTTCAGTAGGACAAGAACAGGCTGAGACAATAGGTCTTCCAGGGTTTTCGATCTTGTGAATTTTGGGGAGCATGTAGAATACAGGCTTGCCCAAAGAGCTGTCATGAATCCTGAGATGAGATGCTTCGGGAGGAAGATCCGCCGTTTATGCCAAGACGACGATGACTTCCACTTACGAGCAAATGAGATGTTGGATTTTTTCCGTAACAGACTTTATCCAGAACATGTTCTCACCTCTGCTCTCCAACGTGTGCTCCCCATCTCTCGTCTGGAGGCCCTCAAACCTCACCATAAATCCACTTCGGATAGAGTCAAATTAATCTTGACCCATCACCCTCACAGTACTACTGTCAAACAGATCCTTTTCCGCCACCTCCCTATCCTCCAAGCAGAGCCTCTGACCCAAAAAGTATTCAGTGAAGCACCTTTGGTGGCATATAGACGCGACAAGAACTTGAAGGATCTTCTTGTTCACAGCCGTCTCCCAAAGGAGAATGCCACTCACTTTGGCACACTACCCTGTGGTCGGACACGATGCAACACGTGCAAGTATGTCATCTCAACCCAGAAGGTGTCCTTTCCTAAGGCTACGTACACCATCACTAGTAGCTTCACGTGTGAATCGCGCAATGTCATTTATACGATCATATGTAAACGTTGCTGCAAAACCTATATGGGCCAAACAGGCAAACGACTTGGGGACAGATTCAGCCAGCACTTAAATGACATCGCTCAGCAAAAGTCAACACCAGTTGCTATACACTTCAATGGTCCTGACCACCATGGTCCCATCGACATCCAGGTCACAGCGATCCGATCCTGCTCCTCTGACACTGCCAGCCGAGAACAGCTTGAGAACCGTCTTATCCACCGCATGGGGTGTCTAAAACCAGCCGGTCTCAACACTTTTCACACCTTTGTCTGAGGTCACCCTCTCCTCTCCTGCTCTATTTTACTCTTTCCACTCTTATCCTATTCTTCTATTTGTATGCCATATACATTTTTTTATTTCATATTTATTTATCTCCCACTCATTCTGTCCCTTATTATTTCCAGTTCCCACTTTTATCACGTTGGGTAGTTTATTTTCCGGTTTCGTTTTTTAGTTTCTTAGTATGCATTGTGTACATCCGGCGGCGGAAGTCGCTTTCTGTTCAGCCACGCGCTTATCAACAGGACAGCGATTTTGATAGAATTTCGGTTCTTGCCTTCAGGGAAGTACCCAGTTTTTATTTTATTTAGTTTTTATGTGTCCTATCTAGCCTTCACTTTCTTTCCTTTCCTGACGAAGGCCTTGTGGCCGTAACGTAGACTATTTTCTTTGTCCTTTGTCCTCGTAAGACGAATCACCTTTTTTCGATTTTTTTTTCAAACCCATCCATTGTTTTAGACCAAAAAGAAGTACATCAGAACAAATCTTCAATATTAGATTACTGATCGAAAAACATCTCCAGCATCAACGTGATTTATACCATAACTTCACTGATTTCACAAAAGCCTTCGATCGAGTCTGGCATGAAGGCTTATGGCAAATAATGAGAAAATTCAATTTTGATACCAACATCATAGATATCATTGAAGCACTATACAAGGACGCAAGCAGTGCTGTTTTTGCAAGCAATGACACTGGAGAATTTTTTCAAAACAACTGTAGGAGTTCGTCTTCATGGATGTATCCTGTCCCCAGTGCTTTTTAATATATATCTAGAACATATTATGCAGGAGACTTTCTACGATTATAAAACAACCGTATCGATTGTACACCCGTGTGTTACCGGGGCCCGAAAGGGGAGCAAAGAATAGTAACACTGCACCCTACCACGCATGTCGTAAAAAGCGACTAAGGAGGGTATGGGCATGGGGCTGTTTACCCCATCCCGTAAAAACTTCGCACAGTGGGGTGATCACCTGCTTGCCAACCAATCTGATTACGGAAACAATGATAGATTGTTTGGTCTGTTTTTGTTCCACAAAGACGCCACTAGGCGTGGTGGAAACAGCGATAGATTGATCAATTTGTTGTTGCCCTAAGACGCCACTAGGCGTACTGGCCACATACTGCTTTGCCGGTTGATGGCTAAGGATGGAAGAAGAAGAAGTATCGATTGGAGGTCGACCTCTTTGCAATCTACGTTTTGCTGATGATATCGATCTTATAGCTGGAACAGAATCAGAACTTCAAGACCTTACCTCTAGACTGGAGAAATTAACAAGAACGTATGGCATGAAAATTAATATAGAAAAAAGCAAGATATTGGTGAACAGCCATAAGAAACATGTTCCGACCAAAAGAACGCAGCCAGTAGTCAATCCACAGTGCTGAGTACATTCAAGTTGATCTACCAGATGATGATCTCACACACTTCTTGGACGGGAAGAGAGATGCAATCAAGTTTCCACCTGCCAGTGCAAAAGGGCTTTGGGAACAGCTGGACGAAGCCTTGGCAAAAGAGTTGGATAACAACCTGAAGCCGCTAACTTTGGAGAAGAAGCTGGAAATCTTCGGCGACATAATATATCTGCACTGTCGCAAAGTGTTCGGAGTGAGGGAGGCAAGGGAAAGTAACCCACCACGAAAAAGTAGAAGACAAATTAAAATAGAAGAAATCAGGAAACAGAAGAAGCATGCCCGAAAACTGTTCAAGAACTCAGTTGCCACAGAGAAGGAAAGGTTACGACAAGTTTGGGAGCACCTGAAAGGCCAACATAATGCCCTTTGTAGAGCAGAAAGGTTGTGCAGGAAGAGAAGGAAGACTCGAAGGGATAGGGAAAGATTCTTTAGGGAGCCCTTCAAGTTTGCCAAAGAACTGTTTGAGCAGCCACGGTCGGGTACGCTAAACATCAGGAAAGAAGACCTGGAAGAACACCTTAGAATGACATATTCAGATGGTCGCAAAGATGAGCCGCACAGCAGCATCATCATCATCTCAACCCATAACCCGTCATGGGTCGTAGGGGTGCCATGGTGGAAGCATCAGCAGACAGGGTCCTCCACTGCTCTCTATTCTCAGCAATGCGTACAAGTGTGGAGAAACCGTGTCCTGCCCATTCTTTGATGTTATCAGCCCAGGATTTTCTTTGCCTTCCTCTTCTCCGTTTACCTTCGACTGTTCCCTGGAGGATCGTTTTCGAAAGGGAGTCATGACGAGTTACATGCCCAAAACAGGCAAGCTTTCGAGGTTTCACTATTGACAAAAGTGGTTCTTGATGGCCTGCATAGGTGTTTATCTTCTCTCTAACATAGACATTTGTTTTGTGCTCTTTATAGCAAATGCGCAAAATTCTTCTATAACATTTATGCTCGAAAGCCTGAATCCTTCGCTCCGTATCTGCAGTGAGTGTCCAGCCCTCACACCCATACAAGAGAATAGATAATACAAGTGATTTGTATAATTTGATCTTCACAGGAAAACTGATGTTACTTTTCCAGATCACATTCAACCTTGTCATGGCAGCTGAGGCCATCTCAAGTCTTGTCTTGATTTCTTTATTTGATCTTCCATCACTACATATAGTGGACCCGAGATATTTAAAGGTGTTAACTTCTTCTAACGTTTGCCCATTTAACGTAATGTTGGTCGGAACATGTTTCTTATGGCTATTCACCAATATCTTGCTTTTTTCTATATTAATTTCCATCCCATATGTTCTTGTTACTTTCTCCAGTCTAGAGGTAAGGTCTTGAAGTTCTGATTCTGTTCCAGCTATCAGATCAATATCATCAGCAAAACATAGATTACACAGAGGTCGGCCTCCAATCGCATGGCAGGCCTTAAATGGCCGAGTAAGCCAGGAGCTGAATTTAACACCAAGCCCCCAACGGTGCAAGAGGTAGAAAGCATTGTCCAGAGAGCTCGGTGCAAGTCAGCTCCAGGTCCTAATGGTGTTCCATATGTGGTGTATAAGAGATGCCCTGAGGTGCTCAAACGACTGCTCCGTTTACTGAAGAATGCGTGGAAAACCTAGCTTGTAAGCAAGGAATGGAGAAAGGCGAACGGAGTCTACATCCCGAAGGAACAAAATTCCACAGACATCAGTCAGTTCAGGCCAATCTCACTACTCAATGTGCAAGAGAAGATATTCTTCTCAGTGATGGCGAAAAGACTCACTACATACCTCCTGGCAAATGGGTACGTTGACACTACCATTCAGAATGGAGGTATCCCAGGTACACCAGGATGTCTAGAGCATGCCACAATGATCTGGGAAGCAATCCAAAAGGCAAAGTCTGACAGAACAAACCTCCATGTAATCTGGTTGGATCTAGCGAATGCTTATGGATCCGTTCCACACCAGATATTGTGGCAGGCCATAGAAATGTATCATGTTCCACAAGAGATTGCAGCAATGCTGAAGCTGTATTTCGCAGGGTTTTCTGTCAGATTTTCAACAAGAGAGTACACAACGAAGTGGATTGGCCTTGAAGTTGGAATTGCGATGGGATGTACCATCTCTCCGATACTATTCGTGATGGCTATCCAGGTAATCCTCAATGCAGCTAAAGGAATGGCTATATGTCCAAAGCTCGGTGGAATGTGTCACATGCCACCGCTCAAAGCATTCATGGATGACACAACAATTCTGACATCAGATGAACATCAGGCCCGGAGGATGTTAGCACACCTGGATGAACTAGTCAGCTGGTGCAGAATGAGCTTCAAACCCAAGAAGTCGAGAAGCCTATCAGTCAGGAAAGGGAAGATAGCAGAGGTCATATTCATGGTTTCCAATCAAAGAATCCCTACTGTCATTGAGGAACCTGTTAAAAGTCTTGGCAGGGTGTACGATGCCTCATTAAAAGACTCGAAGGCAGTGCAACAGACAATAGAAATGGCAGACAGAGGACTACAGATCATAGACCAAAGCAGACTCCTGGGAAAGTTCAAACTGTGCCTTACTTGCTACCACATATCTATATATCTCAGTCAGAATTATTCTGGAATAGTGTGATGACTACGTTATGTGTCTAGGGTATGTGTATGATGAAGTGTAAGTCACAACAACAGACAGATAAACAATTTAATTTAATCCACTACTCTTGACAACACTGTGACACTCACATACATATAACACTCTATGAGAATATCTTAAGGAGTCACTGATAACTTTTCAAATAACAATATGTATTCATTGTTGTTATAAAGGTATATGTGTCCTGATTCAAATACAAAGGAACCAGGATCACAATCAATTTTAATTACAAGTATATGTACAGACTTTATCAATATGAATATTGTAGTGACATATATTATTAAAAATATCCTATGTGTGTCAGTTGTGTAGTAGTAATATGAGGTAATACTGGTTTTGTTTTGTTCAAGCTCTGTTGGTATTTGTCATCATGACTTCAATAGTTTGTCTTTTGGGACTAGTATTGGAGATGTTCTCAGTTCCTGATATTAAGACAATTAAATTCCCCTCTGAATGTTATTTTTACAAAGTCATTTCAAGATGAGGGGACATAATGTTGAGCTCAGCTGGCCAAATCAGCTTATCTTGCGTGATGGCGGCAGGAAAGGACTCCTCTGCTCGAATTCTCCCCTGGGCTCTGGAGACACCTCACTGATAGCTAAAAAGACCAAGGAGTATGCTGTCCGACTCTGGATTCAGCAAAGCTCTGACCAGGTGCTGCTCAGTACCATCAAGACCACGGTCCCTGAAATCAAGAAGGATGTACCTTCTACTTCATAACTAACTTATACTCTCTTTTTACACTGATCACAACACATCACAAACATTGAGTTCAGAGCGTTAGGCCAACTATCAGCTTCATGTGAAATACTTTATTCCAGCATTAACCTCCTTAATGGTTACCACGCCTCTGCCATTCCAGCATTATTTCTTTCTAGTCAATCATCCAGGTGTCAGTGTACTATTTGGCCATTCCATGCCGTTTTACTTTCCTCCGACACCCTCTGTTCAGGCTGGAGCATTATAGGCTTTATCTCCTGTTTGCCACTGAACTACACATATATATACAGGCATAAATTAACAATTCACATTCAATTTTCATTAAAAGATACTGAATGGTTCAAGCTTACCACAATTCATAGAATAAACACAGATACGTTGATTAGCAATGAATTCTGGCACATTTACTGGCACAAATTCCCATCTGCTTATGTTCCAGGCTTTTATTTAGCAAAAATATGAGCTGGCTTCAACGCACTGATGCTTTATCAAGCTTATTTAAACAAGTGGTTTCGAACTAACGCTCCTAAGTGATTATATCAGCGAGTCTGGCCAATCGAGCCACGTTTCGACAAGTGTTTGAAAAAATGTTACCTTCCTACGTCTCCCTAACAACCAAGATAGTATTTATAGCCCGACCAATCGTGGTTAGTCTTTCATTTGTTGCGCTCCAATCAATTTGGAGTTTACATGGTAGGCTATTTCTGTAACGTAAGGTTTTTTCAAACACGTTATAAAAAAATTTTATGAGCAGAAATGATTTTATGTTGTCAGGCATCCCCACTATTTTATTTTGGTTATAATTTATTAATTCCTGGACTATTTGCGTAACGTTTTACATATTCTTTGTCAGCAAGCCCTAAGGAACCCAAATATCCAAATTTAAAAGAGCTACGTGGCTGCGTTCAAAATATGCAATTTCTTCTACCTCCTGTTTCGAAGATGTGCTGTCTGGGTACTGTAATGTTTTCAAACGTAAACCCATCTATTGTTATCTTTCCTAATAAGCGTTTTTTTGTGATTTTAAAACCTAACTCTGGGAAGGGTAGTGTATTTTATCACTGTTCGTCCGAAAAAGTTAGTGCATGTAGCCTAACACGCGTGATAGTAGTAATTGTGTATCGCGTTACGCTTGTTGGGGGTGGCATTAATAGCGAGACGCGTGTTTAATTTTGCATGCGTTCCTGATTTTATTCGCCCCTCTCTCTTTTTATTTGAGTCCATCTGTTCGTTCGTTTTGGTAACGCAGTATAATTAATGTTAGGATTAATTTAGGTCATTACGCAGGGTGCCTCTCAATGTTTTTCCAAGAAATACAGCACACGTTTCATTGAAGAAAGTGGGTAATAATACAGTAAGCTTTTACTATCAACGTGAAAGCGTTACAATTTGCAGACGAAGCAGAAAACAAGGGGGATTTCGAGTACCTTCTTTGTGACAGCACTGTTATTTTACCATTGCTCTTTTCTTTATTAATTTTATTTGTTAGGCTTCATATTTACCTAATAATTTATATATGTGGATTAGAATATTCCACGACACCTCCCCTCTTAAAACAGACATTATATGTCAGTCCTTTATTCTATATACACATAGAGAAATTTATTATTATTTCTGGGGTTTACGGTGATTCTCATCACACGGATGGCGGCTTAAAAAATCCGCTCCCAAATTGGTTTTTCCAGATATATACTCAATGCTAAAATTATATGGAGCCAAAAGTAAAGACCATCGGAGTAACCTGGAGTTCTCATGCCTAGCCTGTGCTAGAAACGATAAAGGTTTGTGGTCTGTTTGCAACTTAAATGCCTTCCCATATAGATAAATATTGAATTTCTTTATCGCCCATATTACTGCAAGACATTCTTTTTCGCTAGTTGAGTAGTTGATTTCAGCTTTATTCAACTTTCTGCTAGCATATGCCACTGGGCTTAATTCCCCATCCAATGCATCTGATTTCTGTAGTAGAGTTGCACCTAACCCAATATTACTTGCATCCGTCCTTACTATGAATTCTTGACTTAAGTCAGGTAATTTCAAAATGGGTTTACTTGTGAGCTTTTCCTTCAATTCTTGGTAAGTCATTTCACATTGTGGTGTCCATGTAATGCGATCTGGATGTCCTTTACGTGTCAATTCAGTTAACGGTGCACATATGGAATTAAAGTTTTTGATATACTTCTGGTAGAAACCACATAATGAGACAAAGGATCTCACGTCCTTCTTGGTTTGTGGTCTCGGGGCTTTCTGTAGTTTCTCTAAATTCTTTGGGTCAGGGGTCATGTTTCCCTGATAAACTGTGTGTCCCAAAAATTCCAATTCTTTACATCCAACGCAACATTTGGTTGGTCGGGCTGTTAAATTTGCCTCCCTAAGTCGATCAAACAGCATGTTCAGAGAGTCAATGTGTTCCTCAAATGTTTCTGTTGCTATAAGGATATCATCCATAAAATTTGTTATACAGGGATTATTCAGAGGATCCAATAATTTTCTCATCATTCTAGAGAAGACACTAGGCGCATTCTTCAATCCAAATGGCAATCTATTAAACTCATAGTGTCCTTCTGAGGTACTAAAAGCTAGGTATGGTCTAACCTCAGGCTTTACTGGAATCTGATAGTATCCTTTACTCAGATCCACTTTTGAGAAATATTTAGCTTTATTTAGTCTGGCAAACAGCTGATTTGTATCCGGCAATGGATCCACCTGTCCTTCTGTAATAGCATTCAGTCTCCTGTAATCTATACAGAGTCTATGTTCTCCAGAGGGCTTCCTTAAGAGTACAACACCGGAACTATACGAAGACTCACTGTGCGAAATAATTCCTTCCTTCAATAGATAGTCTATCTCTTCCTTCAAAGCTTTCTCCTTAGCAAACGGAATCGAATATGGTTTCATACAGACAGGTGTGGAGTCTATTAGTTTCATATCATATTCCAATAGGTTTGTATGCCCTGGTCGGTCTGTTAACACCTCTGCATGATTATTTAGAACCTGTTGCACTCTCTCTTTCTGAGTTTTCGTTAAATGTGTACTGATTTTTCACCTGTGCTGCTGTCTCACAGGGGTGTAATGGATATTCAAATGATGAAAGTGGTTCCTTTTTCATCTCCATGGCGATGGACAAGGTCAACAAGTGTGTCTCTTCCTGATGTTCTCTTTCCAAATATTTCTTCAGGAGATTCACATGATAGATTTTTTCTTTCCCCTTCTTATCTATCTTATAATTTGTTCTAGACACCTTCTCTAAAACTGTATATGGACCCTGCCATCCAATTTGTAACTTATTCTGACTCCCAGGCAAAAGAAGCAGTACTTTCTCTCCCACAGCCAAATTTCTGTCTTTCGCCTTCCTGTTATAATAGGCAGCATGTTTCTTCCTGGCTTGTTTCAAATTTTCATTGGCAAGTTTCCAGCCAGTTTTTAACCGAGTGGTCAGCTCATTCACATATTGGTATGAAGATGTAATGTTTTCCTCTGCCTTTTCATCAGTCCACGTTCTTAACAAAGCTACATATGGACCTTTAATTGTGTGGACCTATTTGTCCATGCACCGGTATGGTCTCTTCCACTCGAAGCTTTATAGTGATGATTTTTCCTCCCAGAATTATCATTCACAAAACGACCGCTACCAATTTTTCTTGTCTTGGGGCTTTCTCCCCTCTTAAAATTCTTGATGAGAGATTTCCTCTCTACATCCTCTTCCTCCAGTTTGTTTAAGTCCGATTGAGGGATTGTCGGCTTATCCTGGGGTAAGACATCTTTTTGCACTCTCCGCATAGTGGCCATTGTAAAACAGTTAAGTGAAGCTTGTCCGTGAAAAGGGGCTTCCCATTCCATTTGGTCCACTTTATCAAATCTATTTTTCTTTTTATTATCAGGCCTAATTTTGCCCCGTGGCGTGTCCAGGTCCTGATCCATGTTCCCACTTGTGGGTGTTCCCTCATGTGCTATGCTACACCTTTCTACAAAATTCTCAATGTCCCATCTTGCTTTGGGCCAATAATAATTGTGAGCCACCTTTTGAATGATGGTACCTATCTTCTCATGGTCCCCATCTGGTTTCACATGTAGGCTCCTTATTAAGTCTGCCCTATATCTTTTTGGAAGAACCAGCTGTCCGTGACCTTTGGATCTAGCTCCAGTCTTCCTATACATCAACTTGTTTTTCATGTAAAAATCTCCCTTGCCTGGAGTTGTATGACAAGTTGACAATTTTCTGAAACAAGGCTTGAGTGTTTTATCCCCAGCCTGTGCCTTCCTCATCTCTTCTGGAGTGGTATCTAACATAATATCCTCCTCCTGTCTTGAGGTCGACCTGACCTGAAGGGTTGCCATATACACAGGTTTCCTTCTGCAACGGTCAGTGTCATGATTGTCCATCTGACAATTTTTACACCACCTTTTTCCTTGGTTGAAAGATTTTCTTTCATCATATTTCCTTTCATCGAATTGTGGGAATTTATTTTTATTTTCATACCGTGGCCTATCAAACTGGTGCTTACTTTTGTTTTGATCTCTAGGATCAAATTTATTAAAGTTCTGTGGTGCCCTAAAGTTATCCACTTGTTTCTTTTTATTACCTGTTACCTCTGCTTGAGCTGCTTGATACCTTTCAGCAACATTTAGCAACTCACCCAGCCTCTCTGCACCTTGTTCCATGAGAAACTTTCTCAGGTCTGGAGCCATGGACTCTCTTAGTTGCTCTATAAGGACCATTTCCTTAAGATCTTGGGTTTTCCCCAGAGAAGTCCATTTCTCCAAGTATGTCTCTATTCGTGCAGAGAACTGGTGATAGGTTTCACCTGACAGTAGTTTAGCATTCCTAAATTTTTTCCTATAAAATTCTGCATTCTTTTCATACCTTAACAAAAGAGCCTGCTTTAGCATGTCATAATTTTCCTGATCACCTCTGCTCATTTTTGCAAAAACTTCATAAGCGGCCCCACGAAGTCCCTGAGATAACTTTAAGCTCCACCTTTCTCTCTCTAACCCATACGTGGTAGCTAATAGTTCATACCTATTTAGGTAGCTCTCTATATCATCGTCTTTCTCAACAAAATGATCTAAATGAAAATTCATAGCTGAGGTTGAGGCTCCTTGAGTAACCGTAGCATCAGAGGCAAAGGGACTGGCACCATTTTCAGGAGCATGGCCTTGAAACTCAAACTCCCTTAGTCGTAACTCATGTTCCCTTTGTAATCTTTTATCTTCTGCTTTCCTTTCTGCAGCTAATTTCCTCTCTTCCCTTTCTGCAGCTAATCTTTTGTCTTCTCTTTCTGCTTCCAATTTCTTAGCCTCAGCCTCAATCTGCAACCTCTTAGTCTCAGCCTCTACCTTTCTTTCGGCCTCTTTTTCTAATCTTCTTTCTTCGCGTTCAATAAATTTGTCACATTCCGTGGTGACATAGGCAACCATAACTTGCCCATCTAATCCTAACTCTTTTGCAGTCTGAACAGCAGCAGATCGAAACTTGGCCAGGTCCGCCATTGTCTATCAGGTAAATTTCTACAATGTCTAACCAACAATTTAATCTCTAAATATATCTAATGGACAACACAGGCACCGTGAGCTCAACCTTATTTAATTCCACCCAAGGATACCTTTTAATTCTTATATTCCCTGAAGTGAATTACCCCCAATATTTTTAATAGGGAAAGATTCAAAATCCCAAGAGCGAGACCCCAATATATGTGGTGAAGTGGGATGTTATAAATATTTATAGGGGACTTAGTGTACTGACTGAGATCAGCTGTGAAGGTATCTATATCTATTAAGAGTAGTGTATTATAGATAACCTTACTTGCTACCACATATCTATATATCTCAGTCAGAATTATTCTGGAATAGTGTGATGACTACGTTATGTGTCTAGGGTATGTGTATGATGAAGTGTAAGTCACAACAACAGACAGATAAACAATTTAATTTAATCCACTACTTTTGACAACACTGTGACACTCACATACATATAACACTCTATGAGAATATCTTAAGGAGTCACTGATAACTTTTCAAATAACAATATGTATTCATTGTTGTTATAAAGGTATATGTGTCCTGATTCAAATACAAAGGAACCAGGGATCACAATCAATTTTAATTACAAGTATATGTACAGACTTTATCAATATGAATATTGTAGTGACATATATTATTAAAAATATCCTATGTGTGTCAGTTGTGTAGTAGTAATATGAGGTAATACTGGTTTTGTTTTGTTCAAGCTCTGTTGGTATTTGTCATCATGACTTCAATAGTTTGTCTTTTGGGACTAGTATTGGAGATGTTCTCAGTTCCTGATATTAAGACAATTAAATTCCCCTCTGAATGTTATTTTTACAAAGTCATTTCAAGATGAGGGGACATAATGTTGAGCTCAGCTGGCCAAATCAGCTTATCTTGCGTGATGGCGGCAGGAAAGGACTCCTCTGCTCGAATTCTCCCCTGGGCTCTGGAGACACCTCACTGATAGCTAAAAAGACCAAGGAGTATGCTGTCCGACTCTGGATTCAGCAAAGCTCTGACCAGGTGCTGCTCAGTACCATCAAGACCACGGTCCCTGAAATCAAGAAGGATGTACCTTCTACTTCATAACTAACTTATACTCTCTTTTTACACTGATCACAACACATCACAAACATTGAGTTCAGAGCGTTAGGCCAACTATCAGCTTCATGTGAAATACTTTATTCCAGCATTAACCTCCTTAATGGTTACCACGCCTCTGCCATTCCAGCATTATTTCTTTCTAGTCAATCATCCAGGTGTCAGTGTACTATTTGGCCATTCCATGCCGTTTTACTTTCCTCCGACACCCTCTGTTCAGGCTGGAGCATTATAGGCTTTATCTCCTGTTTGCCACTGAACTACACATATATATACAGGCATAAATTAACAATTCACATTCAATTTTCATTAAAAGATACTGAATGGTTCAAGCTTACCACAATTCATAGAATAAACACAGATACGTTGATTAGCAATGAATTCTGGCACATTTACTGGCACAAATTCCCATCTGCTTATGTTCCAGGCTTTTATTTAGCAAAAATATGAGCTGGCTTCAACGCACTGATGCTTTATCAAGCTTATTTAAACAAGTGGTTTCGAACTAACGCTCCTAAGTGATTATATCAGCGAGTCTGGCCAATCGAGCCACGTTTCGACAAGTGTTTGAAAAAATGTTACCTTCCTACGTCTCCCTAACAACCAAGATAGTATTTATAGCCCGACCAATCGTGGTTAGTCTTTCATTTGTTGCGCTCCAATCAATTTGGAGTTTACATGGTAGGCTATTTCTGTAACGTAAGGTTTTTTTTCAAACACGTTATAAAAAAATTTTATGAGCAGAAATGATTTTATGTTGTCAGGCATCCCCACTATTTTATTTTGGTTATAATTTATTAATTCCTGGACTATTTGCGTAACGTTTTACATATTCTTTGTCAGCAAGCCCTAAGGAACCCAAATATCCAAATTTAAAAGAGCTACGTGGCTGCGTTCAAAATATGCAATTCCTTCTACCTCCTGTTTCGAAGATGTGCTGTCTGGGTACTGTAATGTTTTCAAACGTAAACCCATCTATTGTTATCTTTCCTAATAAGCGTTTTTGTGATTTTAAAACCTAACTCTGGGAAGGGTAGTGTATTTTATCACTGTTCGTCCGAAAAAGTTAGTGCATGTAGCCTAACACGCGTGATAGTAGTAATTGTGTATCGCGTTACGCTTGTTGGGGGTGGCATTAATAGCGAGACGCGTGTTTAATTTTGCATGCGTTCCTGATTTTATTCGCCCCTCTCTCTTTTTATTTGAGTCCATCTGTTCGTTCGTTTTGGTAACGCAGTATAATTAATGTTAGGATTAATTTAGGTCATTACGCAGGGTGCCTCTCAATGTTTTTCCAAGAAATACAGCACACGTTTCATTGAAGAAAGTGGGTAATAATACAGTAAGCTTTTACTATCAACGTGAAAGCGTTACAATTTGCAGACGAAGCAGAAAACAAGGGGGATTTCGAGTACCTTCTTTGTGGCAGCACTGTTATTTTACCATTGCTCAAACTGAGGGAGGTAATCGGATACACACAAACGAATAGACGGGATTTGGTCATGGAGACATCCGCTGGTGGTCCAAGGCATCAAGCAGGGAGCGCAAAGACATGGTAGTTCAGGAGATACGAGGAGCTGAGAATGATAAGAGGTTGCAAAAAGCAGTGCAGCAGGTTCAACAAGGCCAATGGACTACATGGGAAGGAGCCCTGCAGAGGTCCTTGACATGGAATGATATATGGCATATGGCACCTCTTAGGCTCAGCTTCGTTGTCAGATCAATGTATGACCTGCTGCCGTCGGCCACCAACCTTGTGAAATGGGGAAAGTCGGATGATGAGCAGTGCTCCCTGTGCCAGGGGAGGCAGACACTTGAACACGTGCTCTCAGCGTGTAAGGTGGAATTAGGGCAAGGGCGATACACTTGGCGCCATAACAAAGTGCTAAATGAGCTTGCAGCAACAATAGATCTGGCAAGGATGAAGGCGAATAGCAAACCCAGGCCGAGCACCGCAAATACATACTTTCTGAGGGCATCAAAGTCAGCACACCCCAAACCGAGTAAACCTGGTAGCAGTTTACCATCTCTTCTTGCCTGTGCAAACGACTGGGAGATGGCGGTAGACCTACCTAGACGAGGGGCATATCCAGAGAGTATCAGAAAATCGCGGAGACGGCCGGATATAATGCTTCATTCTTCAGAAACGCTTCAGGTCATACTGATTGAACTGACCGTGCCATTTTAATCCAGATTAGACGAGCAACATTCGTTCAAAGCGGCCAAGTATAGTGATCTGGCCGCGGATCTGAGACACGATAGGTTCACTGCAAGGGTCATGGCTGTTGAAGTGGGCGCAAGAGGGCTAGTGGCTGCATCAGTGTATGATTTATTGAAACTGTTGGGGCTGAGGGGACAGTCGAGAACAAGGGCACTGAAGAGGCTTAGTGAAACTGCCGAAAAGGCATCAGGCTGGCTGTGGAACAACCGCAATGGGCAATGGAAATCGTGACAATAAACGCTGCGGTACAGAAAACACCAAAAGTTTTCTAAGTCCACAATACTCTGAGTTTTTTCGTGTACTAGTGAAAGGGCTGTGACTGAGGGGCAACAGGCATCGTATATTATAAGGAGTGTCAAGCACAGAATTTCAGTGGCTAGTGCGCAGTGGCTAGACTCATCGGCTTCGCGCTAGTGTCTCAGTGTCGCGAGAGGTTCAGATGTTATTAAAATTAAAGATATCCTGGACAAATAGATGTATCAGATGATACCAGGATAGTGCCAGATAAGAGACTGGTCTTAAAAGAAATACCCCCTTCTCTGAAAAGAGTAAGGGTGTATCGAAATCAAAGTGGGGTCAAGCTATGTAAATCTACAGGTATGATGATAGTGTTGGGCCCTGAAGATCTATCTGCTACCTCTCCAGATCCCACGATGAGTAATGGTTATATATTTGTTTGTGCGGCTAATTATCTAGGGGTAATTGAATTATTAAAATGTAATATATATATATATATATATATATATATATATATATATATATATATGTATATATATATATATATATATATATATATATATATACATATATATATATCAAACAGAACATTAACTTAATTAAAATAATTAAGTAAGACTGTATGATAATATTTACAATTTATTATTCCTATACCTGTTCTGTTTTGGATAGGAAAATTTGAAATGAGGTCACAATGTATTTACACAATTAAATAAATAAAATATGGAAGGTACTTCTCCATAAAGTTCAATATAATGATTTTATATATAGGTAATATTAATTTCACTCGTACACACTCTTAATCTCAATGTCACTGACTTGTAAATTATTAGTAGTTGGAAATAGTCCTTAGTGAGTCATCATTTTTATATTTGTCGTACATTTAAAGTTCTTTATTAGAAGATTTGTGACTCTTGGTCTTTATTATCTTTGTCTTCTTTCTTTTATAATTGGTGGCTGGATTATTCTTGACAGTGGCACTATGAGTGCACTTATCTGTTGTAATCACTGAGTTGCATCCATTCATTGCCGGGTTCGCACAGAATCTGAAAACTCCAGGCTTGGAAACGTGGTTTTAGCTCTATATATTTTAAGAACTGTACACCATCAGAGTTCCTGTCATGTAGATGTCTTAGGACTTTGTGGTAATACCAGGACAAAACCTGGAATGAAAAGACAGTCGTAAAACCTGTAGGGTCCAGTATTTTTCCCCTACACACAGACAACATTACGTACAAACACTAAATCAGACACAGGACGGGACCTCAAGACGCAGCAATAGAGACCGCAGTCAGCGACTCATAGCTTGACTGCCTGCGTCAGGACCAGCGAACCAGAGCTGGTCAAGACCGCACTCCACCTCCACGTGGTGGTCCTGGAAACAGTCTGCAGCTGTGCAGTCTGGCTGAGCGAGTGTGGATCGAAATGGGAAGGCAAACCCGGTCCTAAAAATGCCGTGCAGAAGTCGGATGTGTCGACCGAAAGGTGCAGATATCACAGCTTAGGCGTAAACAGACACAACGAAACCACCGTCCTTTTCAGGACGAACGAAGAAGAAGAAGAAGACACAGGACAGTTTACTTCAATACCATACAGCCAGTTCAATTTGATTACTCTTTTCCTTAATACATCTTAGGTTAGATCCATTCGTCCATGATTGTCTTCCATACCATAATTAGGTTACGTACAACATAGTAAGTAACATCTTGATTACATCATGTTAATATATCCTGTCATCCTATCTTATGTTCGTGAACAGGGTGTAGGCAAGTCCAGCACATTCGTTCTGTAGTTTTTTTGAAAAAAGAAAAACTCATCAACTGATGACATGACTTTGTCACGAAGCAATAAGTCCATAAGGGCTTCATATGTGTGTTCAGTCTTTGACAGTTCAACCCAACGTGAAAACGTAAGATGTATTTTTGAAATAAAATCTGAAAACTCTACTCCAGTCTCTGGTAACATAGTCTTAAAGAGAAGACGATACCCGTTTTCATTAAGTTGATATTTCTTTAATAAGGCTGCTCTGACAACACCATAATTATTTTTGTCAGGACCCTCTACAATACTTATAGTAGTCAATGCTTCACCTTTAAGTATATCCATCAGTTGTGCAATATATTGCGACTTATCTACTTTATGAGATTCGCATGAAAGTTCAAATCTATTTAGATAAAACGATATATCGTCACAGGTAGAGTTGAAAGCAGGTAATTTGACCTTATAAGAACTAGCATTTATCTTATTTGAAGTTGTTTGATTATTTGAATCATTTTGCGAATTACCCATATTCGCCAACTTTAATTTCTCCAACTCCGAAGCTAAGGTTCTTTCGTCATTTAACATTTTCTTCTCCTCAGCTTCATGTAACATTTTCTTCTCCTAAGCTTCATGTAACCTTTTCTTCTCCTCAGCTTCATATAACCTTTTTCTTCTCCTCAGCTTCATATAACCTTTTGTTCTCCTCAGCTTCATGTAACCTTTTCTTCTCCTCAGCTTCATGTAACCTTTTCTTCTCCTCAGCTTCTCTTTCTGATTTTTTTAGTTCCTTTTCCAATTTCTTTTGTTCCATTTCCCATTGGAATTTTCTCTCATCTGCTTCTCGTTCTAACTTCTGTCTCTTTTCTTGAGCCTTCTGCGCCTTGCCGTATTCCGCAAGTGCGAATTCCTCTAATTTCTCTCCAGTCTTACCAAGTGCTTTCCCTTGCTCAATAAAGTAGTCTAATGTAGACATTATGTCTAATTATGAGATCAATACCTTGTATAGCTCACTCTGTCCCAACTTAGTGGGTGACAAGTCTTTTGTCAAGAACTTGTATAATTAATTTAAATTTCAATAATACAATAAATTATCAATCAACTTATTGTGCATATAATCTTGACAATGTATAATAATAATAAATAATAACAACTATCAAGACAAAGACAAAGCATCAAGGACAAACAACAACGTTCGGAGGAATCAAAAGAACAATAAAGCAGAACTAAAGGGAAATGTTACAAAACTTATAATGACAGCTGCGAATATCACGATAAGACAATAACAACACAGTGTAAAAACGAAAAGGTGTATAGAAATAAACAATAGAAAAGGGGAGGCAAACAAATACGAACAAATCAAATCAAAACTAGAGAACGGAGAAAAATATACGAAAACGACACTAACACATCTCATCACAGCTAAACAATAAATAAACACATAGTCCCTAAAGAACGCTGTCGTAGACCCTCGGTAAAGTGGGATATTCTACGACAGTTTCCACCCAACCAAACCCGCTGAAAAAGAACATATATAACATAAAACGAGGAATATATAAATAGCCTATATATGAGGAAGGCTCAACTACCACATACAAAGGCACAGTTTACAAACATTAACGGCCACTTATCTTTTAAGACGAAAACTCCTGGTCTACTGGATAGCAGCAGGGATGTACAATAATACACAGTCCACGGAATAGAGGATCCACCGCTGAAGGGTATAGGAACTCTGAGACTCGAGGAATAGGTATATTTCACCACTAGATCCTTGACGTGTTGAACTTGCTCGAAAAAAGTCTGATCGGCAACATTGTAACTCGACTTGAAAGAACTGTGCACGAAACTCCGTGCTGTCTACACTGTCAACTGTAAACTCTGTTGATTTCTTTTGCCATAACACTCAACAGGAAAAAAGGATTAATTTCCACTGTCATAAGGTGTTGAAAAAAACTTTCGGGTAATACCGGGTACTTCCAGATAATAATGAAAACACCGCTGTTGATGAAAGCCCCATCAAGCTGGCAAACCACTGTAAAAGTCTGGTAATAGCCATTACTGTAAAAGGTTGCAGGTTGGAGAGTTGTTGTAAAGCGGCTCGTTGTGTCGTTGTACAGAGTGGTCTGGTAGACGACGTGGTGTGTAGACAAATCAGTAGACGCCAATGGGTGTAGTTCTAATGCAAGGCAGTAATGATCACACACACCAAAGTACCCATATGTTCTTAACACACGAAAGGCTCCATTCCCCGTGTAAACAGACAGAGAGAATCGCTGACCTCCTCTCAGCTTAAGAAAACCAGGCCGACTGTCAGATACAGTCTCCGGACCCCCCCCCCACCCCCCCCCAAAAAAACCTAGGCGCATGCGCAAAAAAATCGCGCGACGTGAAATAGTTCACAACATGAATGTACTGGGAACTGTTCTAAGAAAATCTACGGACAGAACCTTATATGGGCAATATAGCTAGACAACAGCAAACCCTAAGGGAGATAACAACTAAATCAGTTCAGTACCTAAAAATAATACAGTCAGTAATATCCTTGTGACCATAAAAAATACGCATACCTATATTAAACAAACAGACCTTAACACCAGGCTAGAGGCAATTATATGTTTAAACTACAAGTTTTTAATCCAAATTCTGACGATTTATCTTGCTACCTGACACGATTTGAACAGATATGTAGAGCAAACAAAATTGATCAATCCTTATGGGTTTTAAAACTTGATGAACTTTTGGCTGGTGAACCATTAACCGCCATTGAGACTATGGATTCGACATTAAGAACTAACTATGAAGCTGCAAGAGCGTTACTGTTGAGACGATTTCAACTTAACGAAGAAGGCTTTAGGGTAAAATTCAAAACCATGAGTCCAGATTCAAGCAAAGATTTTTCGGAATTTATTGCAACAATACGAACTGCTTTTAATAGATGGGTTGAACTCGCGGGGGTTGATAAATCTTATGATAACTAGTAGATTTAATACTAAGGGATAAAGTACTATCATCCGTAAGCAAAACTTTTTTGACGTTTTTACAAGAATGCAACCCACCTACATTAACTGTTCTAGAGAAAATTGCAGTTCAATATTGCACCGCACATCCAGGTTCGTGTGTTGCAAATACGCAATTGAAAGAAGCTTTGCCAGTCGCTTCAGTTAATTCATTGAATGGTAATCATAGAGCAAGAGCTCAAAGTCTTGATAGAAATTTCACACACAGGAGAAATAATGACCATAACTATTATAGAAATAATAACCGTAATAAACATGACAATTTTAATAGAGGTAGACAACAATTCAGACATCAGTCACCTCAATACAGGAATAACAACAACTTTCAACAGGGTTCTAACTGGAAGAAATCATATAGATTCACTTCAAATAATAATAATGGTAACAATACCTTGGGTAATAATAATCAAAATTACAGATCAAGGAATAGCAGTTACAATGATAGGCAACAAAATAATTACGGTGATCGTCACCGACAACGGTCTAATTCACGTGGACCACAAAGTTTTGACCACAATGCAGGGGCGGCACTGAGTAGCAGTACACCCTTGAGTAATCAAGACAATAATAATCGTGGACAGTCTTAGTCATGTTATGCTTTTGATTTCGATGTGGCAAATCGTTGCCAAAAATGCCTAACTGTTTTTCAGAAAGACACCCCTACTGTGTTGAAATGTGGACATCCTCTCTCAGCAGTTAGTCTCTCCGCTAACGACGGTACAGGTGTGGTGGGTTTTGATGTTAACAGGTTAAGTATTAATTGTCTACAGATGTGAGGTCAGCTATGCAAGTCCCTGAGTCTAATTGTTGATGAAGTGGTTCTCAGGGTACCTGTCTGCTACCACCCTACGACCTCAATCTGCTATATATTTTGAGCCTAATTATATGTTATGGTGTCTAGGTGTTATCTGGCTAGTGTCTAGGGTAATATGCAATGAAATGTTAATAACATGACAACAACTACACCTATACTTTAATGAACAAGTAATTAAACAAGTCACTGTGTAAATTTTGAATGATAATCTTTTTTTTTACAATTTTATTTTCCTGTATCTCAATGGCTGGGATACAGGACTGTTTAGAACTCAAAATATAATGCAATTTATTTACAGCAAAGTAATTTAAAAAACAACTGTGTCTGTTAATATCAATATAAATTGTTTTTGACTGGAAGTGTTCTTATGAAGCAATAATTCCTATGAAGGGACACGCTTCTGATGAACGACTTATATCATCATGTCAAGAATACTGATTGATATAGTAATGATGAAGAGTCTGGTTAAATGAACTAACACACGCCCGTGGACAATTGGGCTTAACTTTGTTTCCTGAAACCCTGTGATGTCCTTCTCACAACCACCTTTTTCACGACTGCAACGTCTGAACACTGCTTCAGAACTCTTTAGATTTAAGGCAAACAGTTAGATTTTGCCTCGAGCTTGCAGCTTCAGGAGTACGTATATTTTAGTATGTGGCTCACTGATTGTTTCAAGATGGAACCCGCATCAATGAAATAATGCACAATTTGTAGGTTAACCGGCGATCAATGGTCGCACTAAGATCGCCACTGGTGCAGAACAGCGCAGGCAAGGGTCATGAATTCCTTGCGTCTGATGATAACACTACTTTTCAAATCTTTATCTTCAAGTGGCAACTAACGCTGGTTTCAAATCGTTTTTATTACTACCCTTAGTCTATTCTACCACAGCCAATCGAATTATGTTATGCCCACTTGCCTCTTTTTTAAAATAAATTACACTTTTTAAAAAAATGCAACGTCCCCCCCCCCCCCCCCTCTCCCAAGACTGGCAAAGTTGAGTGAAGACATCAATGCGTCTGTCTCTCTGTCTTTTCTTTTCAATATTTCTGTTACTATCTAAGCGTTTTTAATGAGAAAAAACAATTATTGATCAGACGACTGTCTGTCCTATAGCCGTTATATTTTTATTTCTCTCCTTATCATAATTTTCATCTTTGTATTTTTCCCTCTTCAGTTCTTCAAATAACATACTTTTCTCTCTACGGTGGGATAATATATCATAATGTGGAATATGATATTCTAATAAACAAGTATTATCATTTTATTGTCACTGTCCTTTCGTTTATTTTATTCTGCATCTATGTTCCTTGGGCCATCCGTTATCTATCCTTCTAAGTTTCACTTTCGACATCTCCAGCCCTACACATTAGGGGGTATCTTCAAATTTTCCAAGTTAGCCGTAAGTTTTTCTTTTCTTTAAATCCACCACCGTTTTCCCTCCCTCTCTCGTTCTTTTTCAAAATGAAGCAACGCGTTTGGATTTCATCAGAAATACAACTATACAGGAAGTGCGAGCTTGTCTGTGTGTTTTTACTAGCGTCTCCCGATCTAAGTGTTTATACATTCAAACTGCGTTACTAGTGAACGGGGTGGGCAGGTGGTTTGTAGGGGGATTTGCCCCGCTTGCTAACAATATTCAAATATTTCTGCCACGCGTCTTGCGTTGCCTAACCACACTATCGCATGTTGTACGATTAACAAGTTCTAAGAATGCCTTAGTAGTTTTATTTTTCTTTCCCTCTTTTACTCCTTTGGTGTCCCTTTTCTCTCACTCTCATGAAACTAAGCAAGACATTTGGCAAGCTGCCACGCGGTCAAAATGTTAGATTTAATTTCTAGGCCGGAGTATGCAAAGCTTGTAATATTGAGAGAGGGTACCATTCACTTTGCGTTAGGGCGTCTCAAAACCAGCGCGACTGCGGGCGATGGTGAAGATGTTGAGTACAACTCCCTATTTTATCTCTATAGTATTTGGGTTTATAATCGATAATATTTTATCTATTCGATCGGGGTATCAGGGATCTTACTACAACAGGGACATTGATCTTCAGCAAAGGATTGGTCAACGGTACCATAGTATCAGTACTGAGGGATTCAGGGTCCACGACCATTGACATAAGACACTTTTTAGTGCATCCTAGTTGTTCGACTAACCAGAGTGTTAAGTGTATTACTTTTGGGGGTACTATTGAGTACTATCCCACTGCCATTATAGATGTACATACACCATTTTTTCAGGTAAAGTCAAAGTATGTCTGTTGCAGAATCCAGTCGCTGACCTTACGGTGGGTCGCATCCATGGTAGTAAGTATTGCACACCAGAGGAAATTATTGAATGGGAAAGAAAAAATTTGCAACCCTATTGCAATACTAACGCTGTCATTGCTATGACTCGATTTCGCGCCAACAAATTGAATGCATGTGGCACTGCATTTTCCAATTTTGGTCTATATACCATTTTTGAGGATGATGAGGTTATTCTTCATAATAAAGTTAACATTAATATCAGTGTTGATATTCTTACAAGGTATGACCTTAACCCTAGATGCACATCAACTGCCACTCAATGTGACATTGTTGTGAGTACATCTTATGATGTACCTATATACAGATACATATCTAATACAACTACGACCTTGCATACATATATCTATGTATTTTTGTGGCCTTTGTTCACAAGTCTGCTATTGTCAACTTGTCTAACATTCGCTCATGCATTTAGAAGTTTATCGACATATAATCACACACATTTTCTTCGCCAAATGATGTTGATTATTTTATTTCTTTTTATTCTTCATTCTAATTCTGATGCTTATTAAACTACTCATGATACAGTGATGGGTCATTCCACCACTGACATGCTTATGCATGACATGTCACAAATTGATATGACTAAGAACACACAGTCATCATTCAAGGTATTAGACAGAATTTCAGATGTTGACTATATTTTAGACATTAAAGGTCATAAGAAAATATACCACATTAGCATGCTTAAGGAGTTTCACACTCGTCCTGAACACTTACAATCTCTTTTTCATGATCTAGATGACAAATCAGTTGGTTCTTGTCAATATTCTAGTCTATCGGTAATTCAGGAGGAAGAATCTTCTTTTTCTGAAATACATATGTATCTACCTGTACCTGCTTTACAGGCTACAGAATCTTGGCGAGATGTGTCTATTTCTCCTTTGGTTACACCTCAACTACATCGCCAAATTTCTAATCTGTTAGAATCTTTTTCTGATGTGTTGACTGATTTGCCTGGTCGTACATCAGTTATCTGTCATGACATCATACTTAAAGATAATACACCTATCCGATTACGTCCTTATTCAGTTCCGGTTCATTATCAGAGTAAGACAGCTCAGGAACTTGAACAGATGCTAACTTTAGGTATCATAGAGAATAGTAATTCTCCATTTTCTTCACCTTTAGTTATTGTCAGAAAGAAAGACAATAATATTCGTTTATGTGTTGACTATAGAAAATTGAATGCTCAGACAATCGCTGACAGTGAACCACATCCACTTCTTGACGACTTACTTACTCGTCTATCGACAGCTAAATTTTTCACGAAAATAGATCTGACTAAGGGATATTGGCAGATTCCCTTAACAGAACAATCCAAATATCTTACTGCGTTTTCGACTCCAGAAGGTCTATACCAGTGGAACGTCATGCCTTTTGGGCTCATGAACGCACCGGCAACATTTATTCGCATGATGCGAAACATTTTATCACCTAGACCAGACATTATTACATACATAGACGATATCTGTTTGTTCAGTTCGTCATTTGAGGAACATTGTTCTGGACTTAGTTCCTTGTTAGAGATTTTGAGATCAAATAATTTGACTGCTAAACCTACTAAGATCCAAATTGCATTCCATGAAATAACTTTTCTAGGTCATATCATAGGGGCTGGTTGTATTCAAACCATTTAACAGAATGTCTCTAAAATTTTGAAATTATCTATCCCTCAAACAAAAAAACAAGTTAGAAGTTTACTAGGTCTCGTCCAATATTACAGTAGATTCATCCTCAATTTGTCATCTATCACAGCTGTCTTGTCTTCCCTCTTAAGGAAAGGCATGCCTGTGAAGGTTAACTGGACTGAAGACTGTAACAAAACATTTAATAAAATACTCACCATTTTTTCCAGGCCACCGATTTTACGGTTGCCAGATATTAAAAAAATGTATGTTCTTCGTACAGATGCCAGCAACTACGGGTTAGGTGCTAGTCTTCTCCAATACTCCACCCAACGTTATTTATGTCAAGAAAACTCACGGACACCGAACAGAAATACTCCGTGATCGATAAGGAGTTGTTGACAGTCGTATGGGCGATCCAAAAACTTGAGAAATTTTTACTCGGAGCTCCTTTCATAGTGCAGACAGACCAAAAATCTGTAGCTGCACTCAGACGAGCTAACCACAAAAGCCCGAATCGATTTTCGATACTACTTCAACCTTTCCAGTTCACCATCGAATCCATCCCAGGTTCGGAAAACGTCGTGGCGGACTCTTTGTCTCGCCACCCTTCATCATCATCAGACGAGAATTGATGATACAATTCTACTGAACCACGAACGTTTATGTACTTTTTCTCCAGTCGATGATTGTATGGATAATTCATACGTTATCTACGTTCAATTTCGTAGTGGTTTATGATAAAATCACGATACTTACCTCTAATAAAATTAAAGATGATCTACTAACATTGATGATATACTAATTCATCTCGATTAACATATCCATCCGTACACAAGATTATACGGACCTTCGACTCGTAACTATGTATTAAAATCTGTTGTCTACGGACGTTTGGACATTTATGGACAGCAATACGTATTCATTATACATACTGTACATTTTATTGCTTACGCTATCATTTGACATTTTCAAAAATCGAATCATATGTTCAAATTTCGGCAGAAGTCAAGCCATTCGTCATGCTATGCATCTCCTTATATGACAAAGTCAGATTAAAGTAGTGATCCCGAGTCAGTTTCATGTCAAGAAACGTGTAGGATATGAACACACTTGCCAATTAACTCATTCATCCCTCAATGATTCCCATGGAGCTTTCAAATAATACGTCAAGTTGTTTCAATACCCATTGCCGATTTTTTGATTACATGATTATGGACTTTGGTTTGTGTCCATCGATCTATCGCTGTATACAGTGCAATTTACCAGCACTATTCGCTCGATTTTTGTGGGAATCTTTACGGCATACACATTCCATGGAGTCTTTTAACATTTACGTTATTCGTTCTGAATAAAATGACATATTAGATACATCGGTCATATGAACAGAAAATAACATGATATCTATCTTGATTGAGAATCTGTATTCTCAGGACTATTATGATAATTAATACTTTGAAATAAACATTAGTAAACAATAAGTAACATATTTACGATAATTAGATTTTAATTAAGACATATACCAATTGCATATTATTATTTGTATTTTCATTACTCACATTAACTCAACATTTATGTCTCACACTAGATGTAATGTACAAATTATTTTTATTAGTATGTTAATTAATTTCGTTTAGATAGTTATTTTCCATTTAATGATACACATTATCCTAAATTACTTTATTACTTTAATTACTTACTACTTCCTTTCATTTCTTTTCTTTCATTTCTATTTTCTCATATGTTCTTGTGTTTTCTTTGTCTTGTTTTCTCTGAAGACAATACTTTAGTAGTTTAATTAAATAGAATTACGTCTATAACATTAACCACAAATGATATTCATACTTTATGATAATTATTTATAATTTAGTACATTGATTAACTAATTACATCTTAAGTTAGTAACACACATTTAGTTAATTAGATAATAATTCACTATCCTTTCTTGACTGTTGACGTTTCTTTCGTTAACTTAGTTATATTTTCATTTATTATGTGACATTTTTAGTACATTGACGACGACCTTCGACACTGTTTTATTCAAAACATCGTGGGCCGCATGTCGTACATTTTTAAACTTTGATAGAATGTCATGTTGGTGTAGTAACTCTAGTGTCCCTTACTGAGTATTATATTAAAGTCTTTTACAAACATTGGAGGGTGGGACAAGATTGTCTTACTAAAGGTTAGTCACCAGGTAGACTGACGGAGTAGCACCATTACCGTCCAGCGGCATATCTTCTCCCAACTTTGCACACGTGACTCTATTTTCTATCAATTCACACTTACTCTTTTATAGTCTGTCTGACCTCAGACAGAATCTATCGTCCTACTTATATCTACCTGTGACAATAACCTCAGACAGAATCTATCGTCCTCCTTATATCTACCTGTGACAATAACCAGGGGGCTCCAGAGCATAGACTGCCTTGTAATGCTATCGACATGTTTCCTCAGTGTTTGTGGTATCCATCCACACATTTCTCTTTTTCTCATCTTTCTTATTTCACTAGCACCTGTGGTTTTGTTTTCATCAATTCTACATTTCCGTCTTGTTATAACATTTCAATTCTTCTGGTCGGCTCAGGTGCCCACCCATTTATACAATTGTGCTACTTCTCACTAGGCGTTTTCGCTGTTCTCCATGCTCCAGGGACATATAATCGGCTGTCTTCACATTTTGAAGGTTTTTTGTTGTGCAGCTGATTTCGTTTGATTTGAACTTGATTTATGTTGATTTGAACTTGATTTATGTTGATTTGAACTTGATTTATGTTGATTTGAATGTTTCCCAATGCAAAGAGAGCTTTTCTAGCCGTTTGTATTCTGATCAGTTGTTTGATGTACATCTCATGCGGTTACATTCCCACAAAAATACAATTTTATCCATTTTTCAGTTCGCCTTCAGCTGTTCCGTCTATTACTGTTTTAAAGAAAGCATAACATTTTTTATGTGTTTGAAATATTCTGTTTGTCCAATTTCGATCGCTTTCACTAATTCTCTTTTTGTTGATAGTTTTATAATGTCATTTTCAAAGTGTATTTTTTCTGTTTCTCTGAGATACACCTCATTCTTTTTTCCGCCATTTTGGGGCATACAGCCCCCTCTTCAGCAGTCCCCACACTTGTCGCCTACACAAAGACACTTCTGTGCTCGTGTTTGTGGCAGTTTCTGTATCAATTTGTTGTTGTTTTGTTTTACACGATGAGGTTTCCAGTACCATGCTCAACCTCACTTTCGATGTCTCTAGGACATGCGTTGTAGAAGCGCTGGTTATATTCTGCCATTTTCTTGAGACAGACCAGTGAATTCAACGGGACTTTTATATATCCATATATCGGCACCGTTCAACAATAAACAAAAATGTTTAATGTAATATCCACTTCAGCTTTCCGGTTTAGTGGTAGACATTTTTGCTCCAACATGTTACACACATCAGGGAGTTTTTTTCTCTTATTTCTATAGTTTCATGTTATCCACTTAATTCTCACTTTCTTTCCTTCCTGTCTCTTGTTTGTCTGTCCCTGACGAGGGCCTTATGGCCGCAACTTAGGTTTTTTTCTTGTTCTTTCTCTTTGAAAGACGTATTACTATTTGTGTGTGTGTGTGTGTGTTTTTTTTTTTTTGGTCATTCTACCGTTCAGCATTGAAGAGTAAAACGCATATTACTTGAGGACTCATTTTGTGTGTATGTGTGTATATTCTCATGATTTTGAGAGTGATATTGAACATTCTTCATTTGATAAGTTCAAACGAGTTTTCTCTATACAGGCCTAAAATGGCAAATATGACGTTGTGCATGTTGCTAGCAGCCTCATCATTTAAAACTAATGTCCACAGAGACTATCGCTGCAAGAGCTATATATATATATATATATATATATATATATATATATATATATATATATATATATATATATATATATATATATATATATATATATATATATATATATATATATATATATATATATATATATATATATATATATATATATATATATATATATATATATATATATATATATATATATATATATATATATATATGTATATATATAGTCAGAGAAGCATCAACGCTAATTATAAACGAAGCTTCTTTGCTTTCGTGCCACACTGTTTCCGTGTTTTCATATTTCAGATTCCATACTTCTGAAGTAAAGTGGAAACGAATGAAATAACCAAATTTAATGCCGTCATCAGAAAGAGAACAATATAATTATTTCCCGATATGTTTTGGCTGGTGAGTTATTCGTAATATCTACATACGTATGACAGACGGAAGACATGTCAGATAAACCAAAAATATTCGTAATATCTACATACGTATGACAGACGGAAGACATGCCAGATAAACCAAAAAAAAAAAAATGTTTATTACTTGAAGAAAAAATGTACACATGCAAGGAAACAGATATTACATTAATAAGAACACCTTTTAAACAAACAAATAATAGTAAAATAATAGTATTAAAAAGATAACACAAACGTAATATCACGATGATTTACACTGCAATTGAATTTATAGGTAGTTTCTATTAGTGGTTCTATGACATTGCTCAATTAATTGTTGTTAATTTTTTTCCTTTGGACAATTCTAACAGTTAGGGATTCAGTAAGGAACACTATCTTGTCTCTAAAATGATTTTTGTTCTCCACAAGAGGTTATTTCAGCTGTTTTTAATGAAACTCCGAGACCCTATAAGTGGATAAATTAAAAAAAAATTGACAAACGTTATCCGACCTACTTGGACAAAAGTCAAAGAAAGTAGCCAACGCTAAGGCCACAATTCTTCGTCAGGCAAAGGAAAGAAAACGAGAGCTAAGTAAGAAGCATGAGAGAATAAATAACAATGTGTACAACAGGATAGACCTGGCGTAGCCTACTTAGTTGATCAGAGATCGCGCCATGAAAAGGAAAAATGTCTGCCGCTTTCGGGTGTAAAAAGTAAATACTACGTAGGGACCCTAAAAATAACTTAGATCGACAACAGTCTTTCAGGTATAATACAAAACATGATAAAGGATTGGTGTGCACGGGCTAGCAAACTCATAAGTTGGAACAAATTGTTCCATAAACAACCACTGCACGGGCTAGCAAACTCATAAGTTGGAACAAATTGTTCCATAAACAACCACTGCACGGGCTAGCAAACTCATAAGTTGGAACAAATTGTTCCATAAACAACCACTGCACGGGCTAGCAAACTCATAAGTTGGAACAAATTGTTCCATAAACAACCACTGCACGGGCTAGCAAACTCATAAGTTGGAACAAATTGTTTCATAAACAACCACTGCACGGGCTAGCAAACTCATAAGTTGGAACAAATTGTTCCATAAACAACCACTGCATAGAGAAGAAAACGAATATTGAAAGAAAGAATGAAGCTACATTGTTAACCATCACAAACATTTCATTTCTTACATCTTTGTTTGTAACAGTTAATACGTTTTCTCAGAAAAGTAATGAAGTAATAATATTCATTAAAAAATTGGATCGTTTAGGTGTAAGCTGTGGTGTGAAAGAGGCTATCCCAGCGACAGCATCTTTTTTTAGTGGGTTTCTAGACTTTTAGCCTCATGAATTGGGTACGAAAGCTACTCTGGGAAGGTTAAGGTGCCTGGCGTGATGCTGACCACATCACCATTCGAGTGCCGATGGTCAAGAAGATATGGGCCTAACACCATATTCCCAATATGCCTCAGTGAGCGTGTAACAGGATCCTTTACCTTTACCTACCCTATCTAGTCTTTTGCATTAACACACTCATCTCTTGCTGTGAAGCGATAACGTAGTTTGGATGGATTGGATTCTATATCTGGAGTGCCCATTAGTTCGACAGGGTGACTAAAAAGTCACTGTCTATTTTAAACATTTTTTTAAATTGACACCTATTCAACTAGTTTATATGAAATAATCATCGAAATAAATAAATAAATATAGGAAATTAACAGGCACTTGTTGGACAGAGAATGTAAGAATAAACTCGGGCAATCAAGCACTTTTATTGTGGTGCTAAATTGGCTGTGCGTCCTTTCACGAGTTACTTTCACAGCAAGGAAAGAAATTTAAACTGAGGGGAGGAAAACATGTGAAGAAATATCATTTTTTTGTTTCTTTTTTATTCCGTATAAAGCACTGATTAATAAGTGCAGCGGGTCCCCTTGCTAAACGCCTTGTACCAAGCAATAACATGGTCTTACAGTGATGGTTCTTGTGGCACTTTGTTTTATATGATGAGGTTGTCAACCTCATGCACATCCTTATTTTAGTTGCCTTGTACGACATGCCTGAGAGAGCAGTAGTATTATTCTTTCTTTGTCTCATCTGAGACATCTTGGATCTAAACGGGTCATCTTGTCTTTGATCCACCATCACTGAGCATTATCTCTTGGTAACAAACAAGCACTAAAGACATACAGCATGAACAAAAAATGGCTTCGAAGAAAAAAATGGCATTGAGCAGAAGTGGTCAAGACTTCGACCGCAGTTTGCCGCTCGACCACATGGAAATTTTAGGTGGACCGCCTGGTATATACACGTTTTTAATTTTTTTCTTTGATTAAATCTTCTGTATTTAAATATATTATATGTTTAATAAAATAAAAAGTACCAACTTTCTTCAATTATGAACTCTGACCTTTATGACCTTTATTTATTTGCTATTCACAAAACTCAAGTTTTCTTCGTTATTTAAAACAAACAAAAAATTAACACCCATTTCTTTATATAAAACTAGTGTAAGACGTCATAAGACGGGAATTAAATTCAAAAGCACCAATACCTAACGGCAATTTTACTTATTCAAAAGTATTTTTAAAAATCACTGTGCATCACCACAGTATACGAACTACGTAGCAGCAGCGAGGATCCCAATGTGTGTATACGGGATCACACATTCTATTAATATTTTTGTGCACACCATCATTTGCGCACTTTTCTTTGTCGAGTGTAAAAATTTTCGGGGGAATACATATAAGGGAAACAATACAATTAATGTCTAAATTTCATCCAAAGTTGCAACCCTTAGCGTTAAGTGACAGAAAAAGCTGGGATTTTAATATATTGTAAATATTTTGCTACAAAATACTTTGTCACATTGGCGTTACAAGTCAACGTGAGATCCGGTCTGTTAACACATCACCTCATACAATACAGTAATTTTTGCTGTATTTTGTAAGGTCTATTTATTGGCTATTTTATATTTTATTTTAGTTTGTTTCTGCGAACAAAACAATAAACAAAATCAATTGTCAAAAGACAGTTATTGATCCTTGTTCTGATTTCTGTGATATGTATATTTAACAGATACAAGTGTGGATATAAAAATGTAAAAAATGATTTGATTTTAAATTGCCTTATTTTATTTTCTAGCATGCCCTTTCTCTATCCCCGTATTTCTTACTTTTTACACGCTTTTATTTAACTTGCTTTGTGTGTCACTTTCGTGTCACTTTCTAATCTTGCAATCGATTTTTTAATCACTTCCAGATTAGCAATAGCTCTGAAACTTGGCATAGTTGTGCATTCCCCATAACAATACAATAATCAATCGTCATAAAAATAAAATTAAAAATAATAATATTTTTTTGGCCGCATCATTTTTTGTACTTTAGGAACATACAAGGGATATAATTCTCGCCTGCTCTTTCATCTTCGGTAATTTATAGATTACCGCTTTCTAGTACAAGTTATTCGGATAATTTTCAACCTTTTCAGATTATTATTTCATTCTGCTGAGAACATAACAAAATCCTACAGCAGCTACAGCTTGCTAAAATACAAATAGGAAAATAAAAACATTGAGTATGTCAAAATAGATGAGGTCATGCAGGTGCAGTTTCTTTTTATGGAGGCTGTTCATTTAGTCAATGCTAACGAGTGTTGTATACAATTGGTAGCGGTACAAGGGAAGTAATTAAAGTGTGAAACCTACTGTGCTAAAGTGGTCCTATTTTTACACGCTTTTATTTAACTTCTCTTGTATGCAAACTGATGATGTCATTTGACTTAAATTTAATAACAACAAAGAAATAACACTAAAAAGAAGAAAATAAAAATAAATATATTTTAAACACACGCTTTTAGTGCATTAAAAAGCCCAAAATAATTTTTCAAGGAGTTTATAGCTTGCAGTTAAAAAATGTAATATCAAATTGACATAAAGTTTTTAGTGCATTAAAAGCGTGTGTTTAAAATATTTATTTTATATTTTATTTTATGTATCTCGTTCTTTCTTACGAGTGGTACCAGTTACCGTTTGAGTTATTTTATTAATTATTGGCACTATTAACGCCGTCTGCTAAAGGTTACCAGACGTGCAATTGTAAAGGTTAAGACATTTAATATATTGCGATAGATGTTTCAATTACTGAACGCTTCATACACGATCGATTATGACGTGTATAGCGTTGTTTAGGACACAGTCGGTAACTAAGAAACGTGACCCTTTGTTACTTGACCGCCAAGCTGAATAGCTGCGTTTTTCTAACCTTCCAGTTCAATGGCATGATATAGCCATTTATATGTGTATTTTTGATGGACCAGGGTCAGTCCTAGAACTCAATATGAGAGGGAAATATATGGAGGTTAGTATTTAACTAGAATTCTCAGAAGGAGAAGAATAATCGTCAAATTCGTATGAATATATTCAGACTCGCAGTCTCACTGTCGGCAGGTAGCCATGTCTATCTGCTCGTGCATATAGCTGTGACGTTCTGACGACAATACTGCATTGTATCCTCATAACGGACATTGACACATAACCAGCAGTCTACGTTGTTGATTAATTTATGCATTACTTATATGGACTTACGCTCTACCCCTATTGGAATTGATCATCATGTATGTATCACTGTGAATAAATGTATGGACTCAATGAACCGACTTATCACGTCAATGGAATTACAAGTTCAATATAATTGCAACTTTCAAATGTTTGCCCACACGTTTTTTTCTACCCCACCCCGCATTCGCGTAAGGCAACACCAACTGACACGATGAAAATCTTGAATGAAACCATATAAGAACTCAACTAACATGGCCAGAATTTATAACCACTTTATTGACATTATATGGAACATTGTTGTCAAATTGAATGTTCCAGAACAACAGAGAAGATCGCCTTCAACAGATGGTGTCCATTGATTGGGGATCGAAAAAAAAAAATTCGGAAATTAACAATTGTTTACATTTGAAGGACGATCACATGATGTGCTGAATTATGACCTATGACGCATAGTTACCACAAGAGGTCAACCTTACGTCACCAAAGTTCGTGTACATGCCATACAAGTTGACAGCAGCAAGCCTAGTTTCTACGGAGGAAAAAAAATAACAAAGTCAACGAATAAACCCTGTATATGCATCAAGAGCAAACAGTCAGACATACTTCTACACCGTTGGTGCATACCGTCATCGACAGGAGTCCGAACTGAGCACAAAAGATAAGTCATTTAAGTGTGACCTTTGTCGGTCGATAAATAACAGTGCTGAGTCCATTTTGCTTTGATCAGGCATGTCTATGTATTTTCATGTATATATGTTAAATTTGTTTTCCATCGTATGTATTTGTTACTAATCGTGGGAGGTAGGGAGGATGAACTGAAATTAGATTCTGCGGCTCTCACGATGCCTGAATTGATTTCGGTCGTTTCTTAGGGCAGTCAAACGATTGCACCTTTGGAAACCCCATTGAGGTTTGACATTGGACTTGTTGTCCAAATTTGCTACCGTTTGACGATTTGTGTTAGCTGTACTGTCCCGTAGATAACTGGTGTATTTTATTCGTACTCAGTTAATAATTTTATTCAGTTCTGTACCATGTTCGTTACTATTCGTCCAGTCTCCTCTGACTATCATTTATTTTATGATTGTTAAATTTTCGTCCGTTATGAGTCCTGTGACGTCATCATTTTTCGCAGTCATTTTTTTTTGTGTGTGTACTTTGAATATTCAGTTGACCTCGGGTCAGACCTTGACCCTTCATTTGGTCTGTGACATTTCCGCTTGTTTTATTTAGTTCATAAATTCATTTTTAATTGTGCAAATGTCTTGTTTGCGTCTTAACATTGTTTGTACCCTTTATTTGCATCATTGTTTTGTTTGTCCTCATAATATATATTAAATATTACATTAATAATATGATATTATAGGCAATAATACACTTGTAATTTAATTTAATTAATTTTTTTCTGAAATTTAAGGTTAATATGGGACATTGCATAATTATGCAGTGATAGTCCAAGAAAGTAGCACTACAATTTATAATAGATGCCTAGGGCATAATAATATAATATATATATTGACAAAATAAAATAATCTTATAGCTACCTTTGAGGTAATAGACCCATTGTATATTATTTAATATACTTTTCTGGTACTAAGAGAGTGACTTAGTACATTGAACAATATAATTACTAGGAATTATACCCAACATTATTGGATATTGAGATTAATTGTGTGATATAATTACATTTTATTTAACAGATATCATAACTATTTATGATATAGTATTATTTAGATACAATATTGTTACAAAATATTGTCTATTAGTTGAACTTAGACATTAAGTTCAGTACTATTGTGATTACTTATATTGAATATTTCTAAGTTGAGTAAGTATAATAATTACTCTGAAGCTACTATTGACTATTTTAATCAGTAATTATCAATAATTACTTACAGATAAAAGTCAAAATGCTTACTATAGACCATTTCGTTAAAATTGGTCGGGAATATGGTTATAAATCTCAAGAACTTCGTCAGTTTGCTGAATCAGAACTGGAAAAATATGAAAGAAAAGAAGAAGAGAAAAAAGCTGCATTAAAGAAAGAGAAAGAGGAACAAAAGGCTGCATTAAAGAAAGAGGAAGAGGAACAAAAGGCCGCATTAAAGAAAGAGGAAGCAGAACGTGAGATGAAGCAAATTGACAAGGAAAATAGATTGAGAGAGATTGCTCAACGTGAAAGAGAAGAGCAAAGAACAATCGCCAGACAGGAAGAAGAGAATAAATTGAAACGAGAGGAAATTATTTTACAACAAGAAATGGAATTGGCGCGTATTAAATTGGAGACAGCAAGATTACAAGCACAAAATGCTGATGCAAACCAGAATAATAACGCACAAAATGGATCATCATCCAGCCAACCTAAACATTTCTACAACTTTAAATTACCCACTCTCAACTTGAACGTGGACGACCTTTCATCGTTCCTGTCACGTTTTGAACAGACTTGCAAAACAAACCATTTGCCTGAAGAGTCATGGGTACTCAAGTTAAATGAATTCTTGGTTGGAGAACCATTGACAGCTTCTCAAAATGCTGACCCATCAATAGCTAATAACTACGGTGCTATTAAGTCCCTGCTTTTACGAAGGTTTCACCTGGACGAGGAACACTGTAGGTTGAAATTTAAGGGAATTTTACCTGAATCTCCAAGGGATTTTGCAGGATTCATTGCGAACATACGCAATACATTTAATAGATGGGTTGAACTGGCAGAAGTCAACAAATCATACGACAAATTAGTTGATTTACTACTGCGGGATAAGGTATTATCTTCGGTTAGCCAGCCATTTTTTGCATATTTGCAGGAGCGTAAACCAGGTACCATGGACGAGTTAGAAAAAATTTCTTTAAACTACTGTTCGGCACACCCGAATGCAACCATTTCTAACTCCTCATTAAGAGAACCTCTACCTGTGGCGTCTAATATGGCCTACAATCACAATAACAAACAAAGACATCACAGTGTAGACAGAAGCAGGTTCCAAAGAAATCACAATGTTAACTTTCAGAAGGGACATAATAATGATTTCAACAATAAAAATGAGTTCAACAGAGGTAGATCACGAGATAGAAATTATTCACCTCAAACAAACTACCACAATGGTCAACATAACACTCATTATAATCGACCACATACTCCCAATAATAATAGTAACTGGAATGGTAATAATCATGGCTCGAGACATCGAGATAATAGTTACTATAGAGGGCGACGAGATAATTTTAACAATTATACTCGGAATCGATCTCATTCTCGGGGATCATCTCATTACAACCATAATACAGGGGCGGCAGTTACAAATAATACTACCCCTATAGCTCAGGTCCCACTTGACAATAATACAACACAGTCTTCTGCTGCATGTTTTGCTATTAATTATAATGTGGCAAATAGTTGCCAGCAATGCAATCTTATTTTTCAGAAGGCGAAAGAAACAGTGCTCAACTGCGGACATATTATACCACAGGTAGGTCTTGCAGTCAACGATGGAACAGGCCTATTAATTTTTAACAGAGGATTAGTTAATGGATCCGTCGTCTCAGTGCTGAGGGATTCGGGATCCACAACGATTGGTGTACGACAGTCGCTGGTACATCCTAGCTGTGCAACGGGGGAATATGTCCGTTGCATGACTTTTGGTGGAACAATAGAGTTTTACCCCACAGCTATTATTCATGTTAACACTCCTTTTTTCACAGGGAACGTAAAAGTATGCATGCTTCAGAATCCAATTGCAGATCTGATGTTGGGACGCATCCATGGTAGTAAGGATTGTTCCCCACAGGAAATTAATGATTGGGAAAAAAAAATTTGCATTCTTTTAGCAACGCTAACGATGTTGTTGATATGGCTACACTTCGTGCCAACAACATAAATACATGTGGCACAGCAGTTTCCAACTTCACTCTCAGTACTATCCTGGAAATTGATGAAGATGATAGATCTATTGGACAACATACTAAGGATATAACTGATCCTAATAAAACTGTTGACGTTGTCAACATTGATAAAGCATTATGAGGAAGAATAAGAGGTTAAATAATAATGCTGGACTTAAAAGGAAACATAAAGTTAACACAAATAATCATAATGAAAAAGTTTTTACTTTGCCCAGCAAGGACATGTCTACGACATGTAGGAAACTTAATACCTTTGGTGATGATAGGTATCATCCTCAGTCCAGTCAGGATGATACGACATCCAACAGAAAGACAATGTCGGTGTTGAAAGGGAAGGCTAATTCTTTGACAAAGAATACATATCATCATTGTCCACTATTTCGTGACAATGATACTCCCCCCCCCCCCCCCCCCCCCCCCCACATATATTGGGAAAAGTGCGTATTCTCGCACAGTGTTAGTGCGAAATCTGCCGCAGGATACTACCTGGCAGGCACTTAGAAATTTTTTTGATTATACAGCAAACGTTAAGTTTGTTCGTCTTCTGCCATCATGCAATGGGCAGAATAGACAGGCGATGGTTACATTTCGTAACAATCGAGACGCTCGTTGGGTAATCGAGCGTGATAATGGTGTTTATTTTCATCACCGTTATCTAAAGTTACAATTAGTACATGATTCTGCGCCACGCAGATAATGGTGTACGCTCACCCTTTTGTCTTATTTCTTGATGACTCAGCTCTAGTCAGTCATCATTTCTTTTCCTTATTGGTCATTTATTCTTATACGTCTTAGATATCAAGGGACACAAAAAAGATATTTCATATTAACATGCTCAAGCAATTTCATACACGTCCTGAACACTTACAGTCAATTTTTCATGAACTAGATGACAACACAGTATCCACTTGTCATTATTCTAACTTATCTGTCATCCAGGAAGAAGAATCTTCTTTTCCTGAGGTACAGTTACCGTTACCTGTACCAGTAGTTCAACCTACTGAATCTTGGCGGGATGTAACCATCTCTTCAACGGTTACACCGCAACAGCGTCTACAGATTGCTAATCTATTACAATCTTATCCAGATGTGTTGACCGACGTCCCGGGTCGCACATCGGCTATCAGTATCCAGATGTGTTGACCGACGTCCCGGGTCGCACATCGGCTATCAGTCATGACATTACTCTCAATGATGATACACCTATTCGTGTACATCCCTATTCTGTTCCTTTACATTTCCTTGCTAAAACTACTAAGGAACTTGAACAGATGTTGTCTCTGGGAATCATTGAGACTAGTAATTCGCCATTCTCTTCTCCATTAGTGATTGTCCGGAAGAAGGACAATAACATCAGACTATGTGTTGATTATAGAAAATTAAATGCTAAGACTATAGTTGACAGCGAACCACATCCACTTATTGACGACTTACTACCACGTCTATCCAACGCAACTATATTTAGTAAGATAGACTTAACTAAAGGTTATTGGCAGATACCACTGACCGAAAAGGCTAAGTACTACACCGCATTTTCCACTCCACAAGGTCTATACCAGTGGAATGTGATGCCTTTTGGGCTTGTTAATGCGCCAGCTACCTTCATTCGCCTGATGCGACAAATTTTATCAGGTAGACCAGACGTTATTACATATATTGACGACATATGCTTGTTTAGTTCGTCGTTTGAGGAACATGTTTCGGGACTTAGATATGTTTTTGACACTCTAAGGAATTATCATCTAACTGCTAAACCTACAAAGGTGCAAATCGCGTGTAATGAGATAACCTTTTTGGGACATATCATTGGATCGGGATATATCCGAACGTTACCTAGTACAGTCTCCAAAATTCTAAACATAGCAGTTCCTCAGACGAAGAAACAGGTCAGGAGTTTGTTAGGACTTGTTCAATATTACAGTAGATTCATACCAAACTTGTCATCCATCACGGCTGTATTGTCTTCATTGTTAAAAAGAGATATGCCGGTGAAGGTGACATGGACTGGTACATGCAATGAAACTTTCAACAAAATTATAAATTTGTTCTCGCATGAACCAATTTTAAGACTTCCCGATGCTTCCAAAAGATTTTTCTTACGAACAGATGCTAGTAACTACGGCATTGGTGCATGCCTGCTCCAGAACCATGATGGCATTCTACATCCTACGTTATACATTTCAAGAAAGCTGAAGCCGGCAGAAACAAAGTATTCAACAGTCGACAAGGAACTTTTATCTGTGATCTGGGCAATAACCAAACTTGAAAAGTTCTTGCTTGGTGCTCCCTTCACCATACAGACGGACCAACGTGCTGTAGCATCCTTGCGTCGATCGAATCATACAAGCCAGAAACTTGCCAGATATTCAATCATCCTACAGCCATTCGAGTTCTCCATTGAACACATACCTGGCACTGAAAATTGTGTGGCAGATGCATTGTCACGTAATCCTATTGACGACGAATAATCAACATTGACACTCTTAAACTATTTCAATCAGCACTACATTGGATTGAACGAAGTATCAACTATAAAGGAACTAACCTTGCCTTCAATTTAAACTTTATATACACTATATGCATCACAGAATTGAACTACAAGACAATCAAGGTATATATACTGACATTCGAACTTCGTCTAATGTCCATACACGATATACGAATATCATTGATCAATCATGGAACAATATCTGACGACAAGTCGAACTTATTATCCTAGGTGCACTTAATTCTTGGATGCTGGGATAAATGACATTTCTTTCCAACGTAAACGTTTGAACATTTTTGCCTAAAAGAATTCATCAGGATCAAGACTACGGATGGATCATCATATCCTATACTAATTAATTAGTTAACTTAACTTCTTAATTGAATTATTATCAATAAAATGAAATGTGAGAAAAAAATGAAATGAAAGAACAAAAAAAAAAAAAGAGAACGAAATATAAAAAGAAGAAATTATGAAAAGAGAAAAAAAATCTCACACAAGTATTAGATTAATAATTTTTTTTTAATGTACCTATACATTATTTAGTTAGTTAAATTAGATAGTTATTATTCACTAACACTTAACACACACAATTAAGTTAAAACTTATATTCGAATTTCTTTCTATTTCTTCTCACTTATTTTGTCTTTTTCTTCTCTCATAACATCGCGTTACATTAGAACCTTAATAATTTAACTCTTAGTTTAATTAATTAATTTAATTTTAATTAGTCAAATTAATTCCTATATGACATACTAATACGACAGACCTTACTTTAATTTAATTTTATCATTCACTATTAACATTGGACATTTATTTAGTTGATATAATAATATGTATAATATTGATATATAATGTGATTTATGTTAGATGACTATGACAAATAGTTAGTTGACATGACCGCAACACGCTTCTACTCAGAACATCGTCGGCCATATGTCACAATTGTGTTAAATTTTTTTTGAAAAATTGTTAAGTCGGATAGATATTGAAAAAAAAATCTATCGATTTTTTTTTCCCCGGTGTACAGGGAATTGTTACGGTATATGATATTAACGCCGTCTGCTAAAGGTTACCAGACGTGCAATTGTAAAGGTTAAGACATTTAATATATTGCGATAGATGTTTCAATTACTGAACGCTTCATACACGATCGATTATGACGTGTATAGCGTTGTTTAGGACACAGTCGGTAACTAAGAAACGCTACCCTTTGTTACTTGACCGCCAAGCTGAATAGCTGCGTTTTTCTAACCTTCCAGTTCAATGGCATGATATAGCCATTTATATGTGTATTTTTTGATGGACCAGGGTCAGTCCTAGAACTCAATATGAGAGGGAAATATATGGAGGTTAGTATTTAACTAGAATTCTCAGAAGGAGAAGAATAATCGTCATATTCAAAGCAACACCAATTGACACGATGAAAATCTTGAATGAAACCATATAAGAACTCAACTAACATGGCCAGAATTTATAACCACTTTATTGACATTATATGGAACATTGTTGTCAAATTGAATGTTCCAGAACAACAGAGAAGATCGCCTTCAACATAGCGATACAAGGGAAGTAATTAAAGTGTGAAACCTACTGTGCTAAAGTGGTCCTATTTTTACACGCTTTTATTTAACTTCTCTTGTATGCAAACTGATGATGTCATTTGACTTAAATTTAATAACAACAAAGAAATAACACTAAAAAGAAGAAAATTTTTTTTTTTTTTTTTTTTTTTTTTTTTTTTCGTTCGCCCGCTAATACTCGAGGCGAAATCTCAGGTTATTATTTATGTCTAACCTGACATTGATTTTACGTGAGTATCCCTTTATTTCTTGTACAGAGACAGGTGTCCCTCGCCATTCAGGCAAATACTCGCCGATTTCGGAGGTACCCATTGCAGCTGGGTCTGCTCAGGAGCCGCCAGTCCCTGGTCGACGACACTGCTTCAAATGTCCTCGCCAGGTCTCGAGTTAATCCAGTCCAAATCCCGGTGGACGAAAAATCCTCAAATGCCGTCGCCCGGGTTTGATCCTGTATCACCCGGTCGCCAGAGCGGTGTTGTAACCACTACGCTAGCGCGGCTCCCCAAGAAGAAAATAAAAATAAATATATTTTAAACACACGCTTTTAGTGCATTAAAAAGCCCAAAATAATTTTTCAAGGAGTTTATAGCTTGCAGTTAAAAAATGTAATATCAAATTGACATAAAGTTTTTAGTGCATTAAAAGCGTGTGTTTAAAATATTTATTTTATATTTTATTTTATGTATCTCGTTCTTTCTTACGAGTGGTACCAGTTACCGTTTGAGTTATTTTATTAATTATTGGCACTCTTCGGTTCTACTCTTTCTCAAGCTAGGTCCCGAAACCCAACAACTGCTTTTTGAGCATCACGGTCTTACCCATTAGCTCCCAAAGCGGCATATGCTTTCAACACACGCATGCCATAGAAAGACATTGAGCTGAAGGCACTCCAGAGCAGTGCGTGGCACGTGTTTGTGAAATCCTGTGCTTTTGGAGAACTTAAGAGATGTTAATTGATTGACAGAACTTGAGCTGACAGCACGTGACAGGAGGACTTGGTATGTATTTGTCAAAGGACTATGCTCCTTGGGAAGGTAAATATCGTTGATTGATTGATTGATTAATTAAACTCATTTACTGTCAGGTGATCATGTACCACACTTTCGGAAATATTCTTTTAATGGAGAAAATAAAATGATGCAAGAAAATGAGATATCAATGATTGTTGCTACATGTAGTAAAGTGAATCCGTATCACAACACGCTCAAATTCCCCGCTCAAAACGAACTAGCTAACGTATTTTAAAATCTAACAATAACTACAGTATTTGAAATTTGTCTGAGGGTCTAGTCAAATTTACCGCCAATATTTAACTAAGAGTATTTGAATTTTTCTAAGAAAACAAGTTTTTTTTCTTTTTCTTAACCAGCGGTACTTGGGCTTTCAGCCCTTCTTGTAATGACAAGAAAAATTTTGGTTGAAGTGGAAATAATACCTATTTTGGGTTTTTGACCGAACTTAAATAATTTATTTCTTGATAACTAAAGATACTTAAAATGCAAGGGATATCTCAAATTATAGCGCTGATATTGCTTAACATATACTCATAGAGATTCCCTCATACAAAATTATCTTGACGTAGAAAAATTTAATTTAGTAATATTTTCACATCAGGTTAAGATCAAATTTAATTACAGAAAAATTAACCCCATTTGAATGCAAAGGAATAACTAAAGGAAAACTATATAGAACAAAAGAGAATAATTGGCCGTTTGATTATCACTTTTGATAATTAAAATCGGTTCACAAATAACTATGATATGAAATAAACAAAGTCGGTCAGATTAGACAAACACGCTTACAACTGTTCAATTCTATAGCCTAGGAAATAGTTAATTTTTTTAACTCATCATCTGATTGGTCGGGTGTAGTTGATAAAAATTAACAACTGCTTGTAAGTTCCGCCATTAGACAAAAAGTGTGCCTGCCAAGCTGACATGTTCAGAACGAGTCAGAATAACAAGCTTTTGCCGTCTGTACTGAAAGATCAGTGTTATAGCCCTTTACGGCTGGTCAGCTTGTGTATGTGAAGATTCTTTACTTGAGGGTAAGACAGGTAATTTTATTTGCATATTGTGTTAACCTGTAAGTAACACGCTATTGTGTGCCATATTCGGTTTCGATACTGCCGAACGGGATGTGATGTCACGACGACCTAAGTAGGAATGTGCCTATAGCAGGCTTATTCGAAGTGAAAAAATGTGTAAAATATTTGCCAATTGGCCTTATAAATTTGCGACTGTAAGTACAGTATAAATAAATTGATATTGTCTTTTGAAATGACACATTGTTCAAATAACATGTGAAAACAGCTAGGGAATGTTCAAAGGAAGTAATCAACAGGTCACAAAACAATATTCTATCCTCCATGACTATTGTATGGAAGACAAACAAGAAGGAGGGACATTAACGTAGTATAAATACTGAAGAAGACTGATTACACCAAGCTGAGGGTAGACAAAGGAATTTAAGGTCTGGTGCGACTTGTTAGCACAAGTGGCTGACCTAGGTAGGTATTATTACAGTTTAAAGGTGAAATTGATAGAGGCAGATGTTACATAGAAGGGATTGTCCTTCTTATTTCAGGTTGTATTACAAAGTACCTCGTTGCTGCAGTAGCCTGAAAGGAAGAACATGTTGGAGTGAGTGCTCATGCTACAATTTGAAGCTAGCTCCTTTTCTTCAGTCAGGAGTCACAACGTCGGTGTACAGGCCTAAGATCAACAAAACAGCTGCAATAATCCTTTTACATATAAGTCCTTTATACAGGCACTGATACCTCATCCTAAAACATAATTTCACCTATAAAAATATACCACCTGGGAGTGATGAAAATAACAGACCTTACAGTATAGAATTAATGATAATATCAAGAACTGTAGGTATATTCATTCCAGTGACTTTTTGGTTGTACACAAATGGACAGAGTTTCCAAAAATATTTATTTTCAGCATGTATATAACCTTTCATTGAGTTTGATACTTCCTGACCCAAAAGTTTGAGGTTCAGGAAAATAAAATTGTAGATATAATTTTAAGACAGTGTTGCTAAATTTTCATTAAAGTTAAAATTCTATTTTGAAATTCATAACTGTTTCAATACATTACCCTAGACACTTTGCCAAATAACAACACACAGTTAACATACTCTTAGTGAGATCTCAAGAGGTAGCAGATGGGGACCCAGAGAACTTCATCATCATCATTCCTTACTCTGGGAACTTACATAGCTGGACCTCACCTTCATTGTCTATACACCCTTGCTCTTTTCAGAGAAATGGGTATTTCTCATAAGACCAGTCTCTTATCTGGCACTATCCTGGTATCTTCTGATACATCTATTTGTCCAGGATATCCTCTAATTAATAACATCAAAACCTCTTATCACACTACAATTACTGTAAAATATACACAAGTCAACTCAGATTATATTTACTGTAGTTGGCAGTTTAATTCACACAACCAGCAACAAATACCCATCTCCACAAGCCACGATCTGTACCCACAACACTATAATAGGCAAATTATTACAGGTCCTGGAGACGATAACACCGCGACTCTCGTGGTAATACCGTCAGGGTAGGTAATTAACCAACAATAGCATTGGCGCTAAAAAACCTGGGAAATAGAAAATACGGCTATTATCACATAGGGGCATGTCTTATTTTTAGATATCATTCATAACACTTCCGCTCCCGAAGGAGCATAGACCTTCAACAAAAGTAATCCAAGTCCGCCTGTCCTGTGCCATCAGCTCAAGGTCAATCCATGTTTCCTCATTAATTTGTTTTTGTTTTCTCCGGTTCTTTTCACTATATGTTTTACTGTCTACATCTGCTTCTCATACCGTGGGAATTAAATATCAAGGACAGCCTACTAAGACTAAAACTAGGTTGATTAGAAAATTACGATAAGCACGGTAACCATGGTGAAGTCATGTTGTCCATAACGAGAAGGGAATAATGGGCAATTAGAATGAAAACAACAAAAAATTATAACTCTGGAAATGTGGTAAACTTTCCTTAAGTAGCATTATTAAATCTAAGAGTTTAAAATTGTTCATCCAGGTAAAAAAGCAGCTATACAAATATGGACACATTTATTTTCTTTGTGTCCATTTTCAAGTGCACATATGATGTTCCCTTGTCTCTCCATATCTACTCAATTTCACTTTTTCTAAAAATGTATTTATGTTTTTTTATTTTGAAATAAACATATTATTCCTGCGTGACTATCTTTCTCTTCTCTTTGGCAGTACCAGCAGTGAACGCTACTGCGTCAAAGAAAGAACGTGCAAAAATAACAGGTAACAAAATCAAGTGCTTGATCAAAGGGAGATCATCAACGCATTATTTAAGTTAGATTTAACATAAGACAGTCTGAATAATCGTAGTCAACAGGTGGAACTATACATTAATCTCAAGAAGACAGACGTCATAACACTAAATGTAAGAAATCCTGCACCCATTTAAATAATGGACCAGGAGCTAGAAAATACAAACACAATTACATAATTAGGAAGCATAGTAACATAAGATGGCGGAACAAGCAAAGACATCAGTAGCCAAATGAATAAAGCCATAATTACCTTCGCTAACGTAAACAACATCTGGAAATCCTTCCAGTGCAGTACAAACACTACATTAAAAATGTATAAGAGCTGCGTAATTTCTGTACTTCTCTACGGTGCAGAAGACTGCAGAGTAGCATACAAGAAAATGTCCAAAATGTCCTATTTTCACACAACCTGCCTAAGGAAAATTCTTCGAATTTTCTGGCGGAACACGATCACCAACCAAGAACTGCTAACTCGGAGCCACCAGAAAACATGCGCACCATCATAGCGGGTAGACACTGGAATTGGGTTGGCCACAAATCCTCGGACGAGATACTGACATCATCCACAGAACTGCCATACTATGGACTTCAGAAGGAAAGCGAAAGCAAAGGAGACCAAAAGCCACCTGGAGGAGAAATGTGTGGGCAGAGATGCTAAGCATGACCCAGGGATGGAGCACTACATGAAGGACGGCTGTCGACCGAGCAAAGAGGAGACAGTTTGTTGCTGCCATAAAAGACGCCACCAGGCGTGGTGGTCACTGATAGCTTTATCATTCAGTGGCCATTTACCAAAGAAGAGAAAGAAGAAACTAAGAGAAGATAATTTCAAATGCAGAAAACTGAAAAAAAAAACCTCAGAGGCGTGGAGGAAAACTGGACATCTTGTGTCCGAGCAGCGTTGGTGTAGCAAGAAGTCATTTTCCTGGCTTCATCATGCTAGCAGGTAATTAGTCCTGTTCCTGGTTTCATCATGCAAGCAGGTAATTAGTCCTGTTCAGGAATTAGTTTTTGTTAACCCTGCACATGCTAGCGGTCTTTTTCAGGGCTAGCCATTTTCGGGGCTTCAGCATACTAGGTGATTAATGAAAATAGTTCTTTTAAGGGAATAGTTTTTAACAACAGTATGGTTCAGTTGTTAGAGTTCACTTATTAGTGAAAGGTTGTTGCGTTCTGATATGATCAACGGATTTCATTCTAGGTTGAAAGTACGTTAATCGTCTCAAAAAGGCAATACCATCAAAGAAAACAATATTGGACTTGCAGTAAAGCACTACACGGTCTCCGAACCTCCAGAAATACACAATAAAAACACAAAACAACCACACACACACAAACACACAAACACTCACACACACAAATTCAAACCTCAAAAGCTAAAAACGTTGATTGACTTACGCATGAAACTCCTGGTCAGTGATGCGAGTATCGTTGTTGTGATCAGCTCTCCTGAAAGCACCATCGATGTCTGTTCTGCTAATTAGTGTATCATTGCCAATGCCCTTGTTAAACAAACTAAACACCTGTTGCTCATGACCTGAGAACATCGACAAGACAACAATTATTATAATGTGATGTAGTCACCATCAAAGACTTAACTCATAAATAAAACCCAGACTTGAGCTAAAGGCTCAATGGTGCCCGGGTATCTCGGTGAGAACAAAGACAAGATAGGACCACTGTCCCCTCAGACATGTTGCAAAGATGCTACTACTATGAGATAGTTTGTCGGGCAGTCAACCTCATCATGTGAAACAAATAGCTACAGAAATAGTTCAAAATTCAGCTTTCAGGATTTGAACAAGAGGGACTGGACATCGATAGTTAATAAGCAATTGATGTAGGTAATCTTTGTTTTACAGCAAAGAACATCAGAACCTTTGCGTTCTAAATAATATGAAACATTTAATAAAAAATGGCAACATCGAAGAGACATAACAAGGAAAATAACAACAAGGGTTGGATATTATAAAGCAAATAAAAATACTGTTGCGATTGTGTATAGTACATTCATTCATTCATAACCCTCCACTCCCAAAGGAGCATAGGCCTTCAACAAACACATGCCAAGTCCTCCTGTCACGTGCCATCATCTCAAGTTCTTTCCATGTTCTCCTCATCATTTTCACCTCTGTTTCCAACTCTCTTCTCCATGTACTTCTTGGTCTTCCTCTGCCTCTCTTGCCCTGGGGGTTCCAGAACAAGGACTGCCTTGTAATGCTATCAACAGGTTTCCTCAGTGTGTGTCCTATCCATCGCCATCGTCTTCTTCTCATCTCTTGTTCCACTGGCACTTGTCCAGTTCTTGTCATCAGTTCCACATTGGTAACCTTGTCATACCATTTTAATCCCTCTATTCTACGCAAGCACCCATTTATGAAAGTCTGTAGCTTTTTGGTTGTTGTCTTTGTTGTTCTCCATGTCTCCGAGCCATACAATAGGACTGACTTCACATTTGAGTTGAAGATTCTTATTTTCGTGTTGGATCCTATTTCTCTTGATCTCCATATATTTCCCAATGCAATGAAAGCTCCTCTTGCTTCGCTGTCTGTCCCTCCAACTTTATCTATATTACTGCCAAGATATGTGTATGATTCTACATCTTGTATTGGCGTTTCTTCAAGTTCAACCCTGTTTTCATTACCTGCATTTATTCGCATTATTTTTGTCTTTTCCCTGTGTATTTTCAGACCCAATTGCTGTGACCTCTCATCGAGTGTTTTCAATTTGTCCTGCATCTGATTACGGTTATGGGACAGGAGAGCCAAATCATCAGCAAAATCCAGATCATCCAACTGCTTAGTCAGAGTCCACTGGATTCCATTTCTGTTGTGTGTTGTCGATGATCTCATAACCCAATCTATTGCCAGCAAGAAAAGAAATGGAGACAAGAGGCATCCCTGTCGCACTCCTGTTCTTATCCCAAATGGTTCTGTAAGCTGTCCTTCATGAAGAACTCTGCACGTCATGTCTTCATAGGTTTTCTTTATTAAATTAATGATCTTCAGGGGAACTCCATATGCCTCATCAATTTCCAAAGTGATTCTCTGTCCACACTGTCAAATGCTTTTTCGTAGTCCACAAATCCGATGTATAGTGGTGAATTCCATTCCAGACTTTGTTCAACTATTATTCTCAAAGTGGCTATCTGGTCTGTACATGATCTGTTTTGTCGAAAACCTGCTTGTTCATCTCTCAATTTCTTGTCTATGGACTCCTTTAATCTCTCAAGGATAATCCTGTTCAATACCTTTCCTGGCACTGATAGTAACATTATTCCTCTATAATTTGTGCACTCTTGTAGATTTCCCTTCTTAGGCAACTTAACCAGATATCCTTCCTTCCATTCTGCTGGTATCTCTTCTTTTTCCCAGACTTTACCAAGTAATTTATATAACATCTCTGTAGCCGTGTCGATATCTGCTTTGATGGCCTCTGCTGGAATGCCATCAGGTCCAGACGCTTTTCCATCTCTTAGAAGCTTTATGGCTTTCTTTATTTCTTCCTTCGTTGGTCTTTCACCGTTAATTTGTAGCTCTTCTTCTGCTGGCTGGATGTCCGGCGGGTTACCGGGGCCCGAAAGGGGAGCAAAGAATAGTAACACTGTCCCCTGCCAAGCATGTCGTAGAAGGCGACTAAGGAGGGTTGGGCATGGGGCCGGTTACCCCATCCTGTAAAAAAAAATTTAAACCACAAAAAACTTCAACAAATATGGACAAGTCAAATAAAGAAAATAAAACACAGCCATCCAAGACAGGGGAAGGTCCTCTCGCGGGGAGGCGTATGATGTATAGTACATGAACATACCTAAAAAGCCAGAACTTGCGTGATGGAGAGCTTGGCTGAACTCAAGGCGGGAAAGTTCTTTGTCACTGTTTCTGTCGAAGCTCTAAAAACCAAAACAAAACAAAAACAGGTCAAAAGATTCGAACTTAAGCACGTGTGTTTGTGGATATACACATCTGTGTTTGTAACTATACTACTGGACAAAAGTTAAGGGCCACCAAGAAAAACTCCTCTATGGACCAATTAAATGCAACCAGGTGTAAACAATTTATTACACAATAAAGTTGATTCATCCGTGGAAAAGATCAGTCAAGTGTTTTTTTAATAATGTGGGACTTACTAACAAAAGAGGACATGCACACCATCATAGCTGGCAGACGCTGGAGCTGGGTTGGCCATGTCCTCAGAAGAGACCCCGATGCCATCACAAGAACAGCTATGCTTTGGACCCCTGAAGGAAAACGAAAGAGAGGCCGACCAAAAACAACCTGGCGGAGGACTGTGGAGGCTGAGATGCAAAGAATGAACCAGAGTTGGGGTACTGTACGAAAGATGGCTGCCGACCGAGCAAAGTGGAATCAATTTGTTGTTGCCCTACAAGACGCCACCAGGCGTGATGGCCACTGACTGCTTTGACGGTCGGCGGCTAAGGATCAAAGAAGAAGACTAACAAAAAGAAATTCAACTCACTTTTTCACCTTTTGAACTAGTGGGGCGTGTTGCAAAAACCACGAGTTTTTGCACCAACAATGGCAATTTTCACGTGCGGGTTAAAGTGACCCAGTTTTTGGACATTAAAAAAAAAATTAACCTAGTGCACACAGAAATGTATTCTGTGTGCACTAGGTTAATTTTTTTTTTTAATATCCAAAAACTGGGTCACTTTAACCCGCACGTGAAAATTTTCAGAAGTGTATTCTGTGTGCACTATGTAATTTTTTTTTTTTAATGTCCAAAAACTGGGTCACTTCAACCCGCACGTGAAATTTGCCATCGTTGCTGCAAAAACTCGTGGTTTTTGCAACACGCCCCAACTAGTTCAAAAGGTGAATAGCACGTTTCACTAGCTTTGCCCAACTTCAAAATGCTATATCTCAGCGAATATATAACGCATATAAGTGAAATTTTGTATGTGAATTTGAAATAGTATAGACCCTATGAATTAAATTTTTCATTAAAATACGGCCATTGGTTTCAATTTTCGTTTCTTTGCTATATAATATAAAATCCTACTTGCCAACACACATCACACGCACACATATTGAGATGTCTACAGTAAATTATACGACCTCATTTGCACATTTTTGGTTTATCAAGCAATTGGCATGATTTTAGTGTGAAATTGCGTGAAATTGCACTTCTTGAACATAAAACAGTTTATTTCCGGTGTTACGCACACATTGTCCATCAGTGGCATGTCTACAAAAAATATTGTTTGGTTAAGTAGGAAAAATGAGTCTGCGAGTACATTTTATGACATTACAGCAAATCACAAATAGGATTTTAAAGTATTTCTGCAATGAAGCTACTCGAGGAAAACTATGTCATTCTATTTCAAACCCACAAAAGAGGACTATTCATGCCTTGGGGATAAGCAAACGATCATTGCACCGCTGGTTAGCGACATCTGAAATTTGTAATTCCAGTGTTTTACACACGAAAAATAGGCCAAGAGTGGTGGATAATTTTGACAGAGAATTGATCTGCAGAGAAATTTGCAATATGTTTCACAATAATGAGGCAGTGACTTTAAGGAAATTGAAAATTTGGTTAAGAAAGAATAATGACATTGATATTTCCAAATCTACGCTATGGAGGACTATTAGGAGTTTGGGATTCACTTTTAGAAAATATGTTGGTGGTAGAAACCTTATTTGTGAGAAGCCTCATATAGTTGCAATGAGAAGCAAATATTTACGCGAGGTCAGAGAATTGAGAAGAGATTGTTATGATTTAGTGTATTTAGATGAAACTTGGATCAATGCGCACCACAGTAATGAACGAGAATGGCAATCATCTGATGGGACAACTAAGAGACTAGTATCAAGCAGCAAAGGACAGCGCCTAATAATTGCACATCCAGGAAGCAGCCATCATGGGCTTCTAAATAATACTGAACTCATATTTGTTTCAAAATCCACAGTTATTAGGGATTACCATACAGAGATGAATGGCAAGATATTTCAAGATTGGATTGTGAATCATGTACTTCCTTCCCTGGATAGACCGTCGTGTTTGATAATGGACAATGCTTCATATCACAACGTTGTGGCACCAGAAGATAAAGTTCCTAATTCATCAAGTACTAAAGATGTAATAAAGATTTGGCTGACCAAAAACGACATTCCATTCAACGAAATGTCCCTGAAGCCTGAATTACTTGGAATTGTAAAAAAGACACAGCATACAAAGATATTTCACATAGACAAGGCAATCCATGAACATGGTCACAGATGTTTAAGATTGCCTCCTTACCATTCGCACTTAAACCCAATAGAATTAGTCTGGGCTAAAATTAAGGAACAGGTAGCAACAGAAAATAGAACGTTCAAATTAAAAGATGTTGAAATACTTACAAAAACCGCCATCTCCAATATAGCCAGGGATTATTGGAAGAAATGTGAGAACCATGTGTTACAAGAGGAAGGGGAATATTGGAAGAATGATGGTTTGTCCTTCATTCAGCCGAGATTGATTATCAATTTCTCAGAGACATCTGATTATGATTCGGATGAAGTTTAATTTCTTTAAAGATGACCTTACCGTTATTTACAAGCAGATTAGAGGAGCAACGTTCCATTATGATATTTATGAACCGCAAAGAGGTGATACCTATTGAAATAATTAGATCAATGAAGGTGCAGTTTGGTAGCGAATTAAATATCAATGACAAACAATGTCACGAGTATCTCCCATGCAGATCATTTACGAAATCATCTTCAACAGGCATTCATATGCAAACGTGATGGCCACATTATTGTAATAGTAGACACGCCTATGCCTATTCAATTCACAGAATCTGTGACTGAAGTGGTAAAATTTCTTTCTTCGATACACAATAATTAGTATGCCGACAAAGATCAAAGGATTTCATCCGTTTATGGGAACTGGACAAGATGCACATATATAAAGTATATATTTGTTGGGTCTAACCCAATATAACTCGTATGCAAAAAATGGCATTACGTTCGACGGTTAATCAGATAATTACATTTGAAGTTGGGCAAAGCTAGTGAAACGTGCTATAGTAATGGAGAAGAAAGGGAAAATGCACTTGTCTCGCAAGGAAAAGTTGTAAGGATCAGATTACCTCCCGCTATAACGCTATATATATTATGTTCTATTATCATAGTAAAAACTTGTAAAGTAAATTAATAGCACAAGTCATTAATCTGGATCACCTCATTAACACTGAGAAAACAATTACGATGATAATTAGGAAGATCAGACGATAATCCAACGTTAAAGATAAGAATAAAAAGGGAGATACGAGAATAATCCAAGTTTCTCATATCTTGGACACGTAATGGCAGAAGAGGGCAGATAAGCAACAGAAATCAAATAGAGAATAGAAATGAATAAAGCTGCGTGAAATAACGTGAGACCGGTACTTGCATCTAAACAAATAAGTCACATAAGAATAATGAAAGTCATGAGAGAAAGACATGAACAACAAACAAGCTGTTAAACAAAAAAGTTGAAGCCTTTGAGATGTGGATATATAAAACAGTGCATCTCATGGGAAACACAGAAAACAAAGAAGTCGCAAAAAATTAAGAATGACAAATGAAATATGAATAAGATAACTATGACACAAATACATTATTTGATCATAAAAGACATAACACCTTGCTGAAAAAAAGTGGAAGTAAAGGTTAAATCAAAGGTGCAACAGAAAGCAACGGCTATAAGTGGAAAGATAACTTGAAGGATTGGACAGGAATGATTGTATCAGAGTGCAAGGTCTAAGTAAAAGAATTAGTAAATTCACTGCTCTGAAATGATCTGATATGATGACGTACATTGTGTACGTATATATGTATGTATGTACGCATGTAACTTGTACGTGTAAGTGATTGTCTTTCATCGAACTGATAATTAGCAGGTGGAAAATGATCATACAAAGTTTACAAGTGAATGAACTAATGCCTTTGGGACTGAGGGGAATTGAGGTCTGTATAATTAATAACATAAAATCCAAATTTAATGCTGTTACAGGGCGCTACCGTCGCCAAGGCTGTGTACAGATCTCAGATTTTAAGAAACTTTTAAATTTTAATACAAATAACTCCTCGGTGAATGAAGATAATAATTTTTTGCAAGACATATTTTATAACACGTTTTAGAAAATATTTGTATATCCTTATTACAAATATTATTTTTAAATTGTATGAGGTATTTGTTAAATGTAATACCGTTGCGCATATTCACATAATTTTTATGTTGTCCATGATTTGTCCATTTTTTCTTTACCCTTTTCCTGCCGGTCTTCAGTTTTCTTCTACGTGGGTTTTTCAATATTCTCGTACTTGTTTTACTCTGCGAATTCCAGAACAGTGACAACCTTGTTTTGCTTTTATCGGCTTTCCTCAATGTGTATCCTAGTCAACGCATGTTTCCTTTTCTCACCTCTTGTTTTACTGTTTTGTTCTTGTCATCAGTTCCACATTTATGATCTTGTCATACCATTTTAATTCTATTATTATCCTTAACTGGCGTACATGCTAAAAATAGAAAAACTGCATTTAAATTCCACTTCTTTGTGACTAAGTGTGGAGTAACAGGAAGAAAACAAAGTAATTATACCAGAAAATAGCCTTCAACTTCCACCAGGACGATTCTTCTGTCATCACTAACGTCAATTACATTGAAAAGTGATTCAATCGCGCGGTTGTAGTTGTTTGGTTGTGCCAAAAGTACGGCAGGCAGTAAAACCAATAGGGCGAATTTGAACATTCTGCTGAAGAAAAATAAAACAGGTCAAAAGTTGTTCCATACATTCGTAAACATAGTCTTTCAACAAACCCATCCTCTTGTTTCGTGCCATCAATTAACGGTCACTTCATGTCCTCTTTATTATACTCATTTATGTCTCCAAGTCTCTTCTCCGTGATGTATGCTTTTTCCCTCTACCTCTCTTGTGGAGGTCTTGTGATCGCGTCTCCTGTCTCCCTCTCAACCCCGCAGTGCTGTATGTACTCTTAGAGACTCAATTTAATGCTACTGAGTTGGATCACACTGTAATGTTCACAAGTAATGTTCACAAGTAATGTTCACTGTAGCACTATAAAATACATAATTACATTAATGTCTCTAAAATGTTATTGTGCGTTATTTTTTGAACATTCGTGTTAAATTACTAATTCTTAAATTTGAATCAAATGGGCCCTCTGTAGTCTTACGTCTTACGTCTTACGTCTTACGTCTTGGCTTTGGTTTTAAGGACTTTCTTCATTGCACACGGACAACTCCATAAGTGCTCCGATCTCCTCCCTTAGATCACACACACGGAGGATCGCAGCAAAGAGCACTAACTCCGTAGCACCAGCGAGGATCCTATTGTGTGTATACAGGAATCACTCATCATATAAATACTTTTTTTCTTACAGTCTTCTAGGAAAACATACAGTTTCATATATGTAAATAATTGTTTACTTTGAAATTTTCTATTCGATTTCAAAATTTTTTAAAATGTTTTCGACGTCTCATTGAAGTTGACACCCGGTGCAGCCGCTCGCATTGCCCAATAAGGTATGGACAGAGATCTTGGCAGAGACAGACAAAGTTGGTTGAAACAACATTAGTAATACGATTACAAACACTAAGGGGAGCTTTCGTTGCACTATGAATATATGGAGATAACAAGAAATCAATTCTAACATAATCTTCAACTCAAGTATCTCTCAGTCATTTTGTATTACTATTGAACTTGGATTAAAAACAACAAGAATAAGACGTGTGGTTTGAAAGTTTCGTAACGGAATGTTTGCGTGCAACTGAATTAACATGCTATGACAAAATTACAATGTTGGATGTGATAGGCGGTGCCGGACAATTACTAGTGAAACAATAAGTGAAGAATAGACACAGGTGTGGGGATGGCACAGCACATACTGAGGAAGGTGGTTTACAGCACGACAAGGCAGTCCTTGTTCTGAAGCCTCCAGGGTAATAGAGACATTGATAAAGACATTTGAGATAGACTAGATAGGATTTTAAAAAAAAAAAGAAATTTAAAAGTCCTTAAAGAATGATGAGGTACAGACAGAAAGGGTTAATGTGAACCTTAAGCGTGTGATCCTAGGCAGCAGAGAGGCTATGACGACAATTACCTTACACACCTGCGCAGAACACAAGAATTGAATTGATGCAACAAGGTCATCACTGCGGAACTGATGACAAGAACCAGACAAGTAGCACCGGAACAAGAGAGGAGAAGAAGATGCTAGCGATGGATAGGGCACACATTATAGAAACATGATGACAGCATTACAAGACAGTCCTTGCTCTGAAATTGCCAAAGTAGGAGAGGCACACACACACACACACACACACAAAACACGGAGAAGAAAACTGGAGACGGTAATGAAAATGATGATAAAGACATTAAATGAACTTTATATTATGGCACGCGACAGAAGGACTTGGTAAGTGTTTGTAGAATACCTATGCTCCGTGGGAAGCTAAGGGACATTGATTGATTAATTGATACGCGCTGTTACCTTTTGCTCCATTTAAATACTGCAGAAAAAGGAGTATATTGGAATCCTTTGTGCCTTAAAAAAATGTATGCATTGTTATTATTCTACTACGAATTTCAGGTCTTATATTGTCAGTTAAATCTTACAGGTTGCTAAATCTGGTTTTATTGTCTATGTTAGCAGCGTGTGTCAGTTATACGAACCTGGAGCTGTGATGTCTGTGGAAGTAGAACTTGTTGATGGTATGTCTTAGATGTAAGTGCGGTTACTCTTCGAGGCTGCCGTCTTTATATCTACCGCCACTTGATGACGAACTGAAAAAAAGTCTCCACATTGCTACTTTACAAAATTTAGCTTTTTAAAATTAAAATTAGAGAAAACTCTGGAATGACAAATCAAAATGTTGTGACGAAAATCGTGTGACCTAAGTGTTTTTTTTTTAAATATATTTTTATAAATGTTTATTTTTGAAGTAAATGAACATAGGAAAGTTTTGTCACTTGTTGTCGGGTTCATAAAACTGTGTCAACTAGTGCAATTCTCCGTTGCACAAACCTTCAATTGTATTTCAGTCTTGTAATTTCCCCCTTCTTCTCACAACGCAGTTGTATTATCTCTGCACAAATATTGACTTGGTTTTGACAGACGTGGCCTATTTCTGTAATAAGGTATTGTACTTAATCACATCAATGCCTGTCGCACTTTTGGAAATATCTGGAAGCCGTGACCAAGGGTCACGAATTTCGTTGCTAAATTTAAATTACCACACTTTTCTAACACAGAAAAATAGTTTTAGCAGAGTGACTTAGCACTTTGGTTTTGGTAAACAGTCGTGGCTTTGCTGCACGATCATGTGACATGAGATAAATGTTACAGCCGGGAGTTGTAGAGAGGATAAGCTCTCACTGTAAGCCACTGTCCTTACACCAAGTACAACGAAAAACTCATCGTATTGCGGATTTTCCACTTTCCAGATGTTTCCTGTAACGCAGTGGGAATAGAGTTTACTGTCCCGAGTTCCACATCCCATTACGGTTGTTCCACAGCCAGCATGATGCCTTTTCCGCAGTTTCAGAAATAATGAACATAAACGAAAAATTATGAATGTACTGTTTTTAAAAAAATATTATAAGACTTTAATGGCTGCAACTTTCGTCACTTGTGGCTACAGTTGTCACATCAGGGCTGTCTTCATTAGCAGACGCCTAGGATACTATCTATTCAACAAGCTAGAGATAGGAACAAGCGATGAGTGTAACTGTGGCAATGATAAAATGACTGCTGAACATCTGCTTCAAAGTTGCCCAACATAGTAGGAACAGAACAAGCACACGTGGCAGACACCAGTACCATTCGTGGAAAAACTCTAAGGAAATGTAAATAGACTCAAACCAACTACTACATCATACCCTGATGAAATAAAGATTTCGTTAGTTCGTACTGTTTTCTTTGAAAACCTTCAAGTAGATGTCTGATAGTGCAAAAAGAAGAAGGCACTAATTTGCAGAAGGTATTGCAGGTACTGAAAACGCTTTTCTGACTTCAGATTTTGATGACATGGCTGTTGGGTCCATGGGGGAAGAATATATTCAGGTGACTTAAAAAAAATAATAATAAAAGAACCTAGTCTGACTTGCCACCTTCTCTTTCTCTTCAAGAAACAGCCTCTAGCAATTAAGATTGTGTTCAATGTTATGGATTAACATAGAACTGCATTCCATTTTGGGGTCATGCTTCATTATCCTAGAAATGACAATGCCTCTCGGCCATCACAGCACTCTAAATTAACTTGATGAGCATGTGAATGTTGAATTCCTGCCTCCCATGGAGTTTAGCGTTCAGTGTAAGATCTAATTTTTTATGCGTATAACAGAAATATGCCATTAAATACAAACGCCGTTATATCGAAAAAACGCTAATAGAACAATGTGAGACCGGGGAATTGGTGTATGTGGCACTGGTGTTTGATAGTAAACACATTGAGGACATTAGTTAATACATATTATTACATTGCAGGCTTTGTTCTGGAATCTCTCGGCTAATGAGAAAGAGGCTCAGACTTAACCAAAAAAATTAAGGGAAGGCGAATGGAGACATACTTTAACAAAGGAGGTAAAAGAGGACGTTGAAAGAGATTAAACGGATGATACAGTAAAGAAAGTCTTTCGGTAATTAGGTGAAGGATAACACTTCGCATGGAGATTTTGCTGTTGTTGCTTGTTTAACTAGGGCTGCTGACTTTTCGCTCTTTTGTAGCCAGTACCAAGTAGAAGAGTCCTTGGTGTTATCATTACTGTAGATCTAGGCTTTTCCTGTGGCATTTTTGCAATTCCGATACGAGCTGAGTTGAAGTCATGAGCTCCAGTTTCTCCAGCTTGACTAAATAGAATCATCACCAATTGCTGTGCTATGGTTCTCCCAAAGAATTCTCATGTACTACATAGAGCTAAGTCTCAGCTCCCCCTGCCTATGATGGGTCCATAGTAAGATCCTCTTGGATGCAACCAAACAGGTAAAAGCCAGAGATACGTCTGGGCCTGTAGTAAAGCAGGTAATGAATGAGAAAATAGGTTGAGCATTTGATTAGAATATATGCTGACAGACAACGCCTGGTGCCTAAACTGCATACAATTTTTTGAAGCATAATGCATTCGAAATTGTGGTTTTATGAGACCTTTGACACGTCTTGAAATTAATAGAATCACTGCCACCTCAAGCATTTTGTAAGAGACGATTATTGTAAGGCTGTGTGCAGGTTTAGTAACCTCATCGCGTAAAACACATAACTAGAGATACTACTATTACAAGAGCAGAGAACATGTTATTATTCAAGTTTCCTTTAAGAGACCAGCTAGACTGGTGTTGCCGTGTTCCTTTAGTAATGTTAAAGGAGAAGATAAATACGACGACAAGAGATCTAATAAACGTATGATTTAATCAGGCATTGTCAGAGAACAAATAAAGATTGTCAGAGAACAAATAAAGATTGTGAGAGAACAAATAAAGATTGTCAGAGAATAAATAAAAATTGTCAGAGAATAAATAAAAATTGTCAGAGAACAAATAAAGATTGTGAGAGAACAAATAAAGATTGTCAGAGAACAAATAAAAATTGTCAGAGAACAAATAAAAATTGTGAGAGAACAAATAAAGATTGTCAGAGAACAAATAAAGATTGTCAGAGAATAAATAAAAATTGTCAGAGAACAAATAAAGATTGTCAGAGAACAAATAAAAATTGTCAGAGAACAAATAAAAATTGTCAGAGAAAAAATAAAGATTGTCATAGAACAAATAAAAATTGTGAGAGAACAATTAAAGATTGTCAGAGAACAAATAAAGATTGTCAGAGAACCAATAAAGATTGTCAGAGAACAAATAAAGATTGTCAGAGAACAAATAAAGATTGTCAGAGAACAAATAAAGATTGTCAGAGAACAAATAAAGATTGTCAGAGAACAAATAAAAATTGTGAGAGAACAATTAAAGATTGTCAGAGAACAAATAAAGATTGTCAGAGAACAAATAAAGATTGTCAGAGAACAAATAAAGATTGTCAGAGAACCAATAAAGATTGTCAGAGAACAAATAAAGATTGTCAGAGAACAAATAAAGATTGTCAGAGAACAAATAAAAATTGTCAGAGAACAAATAAAAATTGTCAGAGAACAAATAAAGATTGTCAGAGAACAAATAAAGATTGTCAGAGAACAAATAAAGATTGTCAGAGAACAAATAAAGATTGTCAGAGAACAAATAAAGATTGTCAGAGAACAAATAAAGATTGTCAGAGAACAAATAAAGATTGTCAGAGAACAAATAAAAATTGTCAGAGAACAAATAAAAATTGTCAGAGAACAAATAAAAATTGTCAGAGAACCAATAAAGATTGTCAGAGAACAAATAAAAATTGTCAGAGAATAAATAAAGATTGTCAGAGAACAAATAAAATTTGTCAGAGAACAAATAAAGATTGTCAGAGAACAAATAAAGATTGTCAGAGAACAAATAAAAATTGTCAGAGAAAAAATAAAGATTGTCATAGAACAAATAAAAATTGTGAGAGAACAATTAAAGATTGTCAGAGAACAAATAAAGATTGCCAGAGAACAAATAAAGATTGTCAGAGAACAAATAAAGATTGTCAGAGAACAAATAAAAATTGTCAGAGAACAAATAAAAATTGTCAGAGAACAAATAAAAATTGTCAGAGAACCAATAAAAATTGTCAGAGAACAAATAAAGATTGTCAGAGAACAAATAAAGATTGTCAGAGAACAAATAAAGATTGTCAGAGAACAAATAAAGATTGTCAGAGAACAAATAAAGATTGTCAGAGAACAAATAAAGATTGTCAGAGAACAAATAAAGATTGTCAGAGAACAAATAAAGATTGTCAGAGTACAAATAAAGATTGTCAGAGAACAAATAAAGATTGTCAGAGAACAAATAAAGATTGTCAGAGAACAAATAAAGATTGTCAGAGAACAAATAAAGATTGTCAGAGAACAAATAAAGATTGTCAGAGAACAAATGAAGACTGTCAGAGAACAAATAAAAATTGTCAGAGAACAAATAAAAATTGTCAGAGAACAAATAAAGATTGTCAGAGAACAAATAAAGATTGTCAGAGAACAAATAAAGATTGTCAGAGAACAAATAAAGATTGTCAGAGAACAAATGAAGACTGTCAGAGAACAAATAAAAATTGTCAGAGAACAAATAAAAATTGTCAGAGAACAAATAAAGATTGTCAGAGAACAAAGAGATATTGTTATTGTGCTCCGTGTAGTCGCGGGGATCTCTGATGAGACAAACATAGAATAGGACTTCGGCTCTTTAAGGCATGTCGTAGAAGGCTAATATGAAGTTGTTCATGAAACTGGCAACCTCATCATGTCAAAGAAATTGCGGCAGTAACCAATGCTGCAGGAGCATAAGACTGGCTAGGGCAGGATTCCTGCAAGGTCACCAACTACAGTGATGACCCCATGCTTCATAAGGAGAGAAAAGGAAATTATGATGTGGTTATTGTAATCACGGCAATAGGAGTTACACGGTTGATTAAGATCTCAAGATAGGAGTTACCTGGTTCATTAAGGTACCAAGATAGGAGTTACCTGGTTCATTAAGGTACCAAGATAGGAGTTACCCGGTTCATTAAGGTCCCAAGATAGGAGTTACCCGGTTCATTAAGGTCCCAAGATAGGAGTTACCGGTTCATTAAGGTCCCAAGATAGGAGTTACCCGGTTCATTAAGATCCCAAGATAGGAGTTACCCGGTTCATCAAGGTCCTAAGACAAGAGTTACCCGGTTCATTAAGGTCCCAAGATAGGAGTTACCCGGTTTATTAAGGTCCCAAGATAGGAGTTACCCGGTTCATTAAGGTCCCAAGATAGGAGTTACCCGGTTCATTAAGGTCCTAAGATGGAAGTTACCCGGTTCATTAAGGTCCCAAGATAGGAGTTACTCGGTTCATTAAGGTCCCAAGATAGGAGTTACCCTGTTTAATAATGTCCCACGATAGGAGTTATTCGGTTCATTAAGGTCCCAAGATAGGAGTTGCCCGGTTCATTGAGGTCTCCAGATAGGAGTTACTCGGTTCACTAAGGTCTCAAGATAAGAGTTACCCGGTTCATTAGTCTCTCAAGATAGGAGTTACGTGGTTCATTAAGGTCCCAAGATAGGAGTTACCCGGTTCATTAAGGTCTCTAGATAGGAGTTGGACGGTTCATTAAGGTCTCAAGATAGGAGTTACCCGGTTCATTAAGGTCTCAAGATAGGAGTTACCCGGTTCATTAAGGTCCCAAGATAGGAGTTACCCGGTTCATTAAGGTCCCAAGATAGGAGTTACCCGGCTCAATTAGGTCTCAAGTTAGGAATTACCCGGTTCATTAGTGTCTCAAGATAGGAGTTACGCGGTTCATTAAAGTCCCAAGATAGGAGTTACGCGGTTCATTAAGGTCCCAAGATAGGAGTTACCCGGTTCATCAAAGTACCAAGATAGGAGTTACCCGGTTCATTAAGGTCCCAAGATAGGAGTTACCGGGTTCATTAATGTCTCAAGATAGGAGTTTACCGGTTCACCATTGTCTCAAGATAGGAGTTACCCGGTTCATTAGTGTCTCAAGATAGGAGTTACGGGGTTCATAAAGGTCCCAAGAGCTATGGAATCATCAATGAAAAAATAGATGAAGATGACTTTTTTTTTTCTTTTTTGCGGGGATCTTAAAGTCTCAAACCAACAATAAATACGGTCTATTGAAAGCAATAGTTGATTTATTTAACACAACTGCCCAGGACTCTCCACAGAAAGAAGAAAGCTATTGCCGGGCTCCCTAACAATCACAAATACTCTATACAGCACGACATAACAGCAGCACAACACATACACATTCTTCAACTTGGTGTTGGCTGCGAAACACCGACGAGCTCTACAGCCATATTTAAACACGAACAACTGTCACATACTCACACATATATATATTTTACGTCACAATTACTTGCATTGGTGTCACATATGGAAATAGTGCAGCAGTGACCGTATACTTCCCCCCCCTCCCCCCCCATCTAGGATAATTTTTTTGCTACATTAACGCCTGATGCACTATCGCAATTAACACGCGAGCCGTCTGGCAATTAAGCAAGGTGGAACAGAGCGAAGTGCACTGCACGGCGTAATCGTTCTTTGATCAGGGAAACACGCGGGCAAAGGCCAGGCGTTAACAGTTTCTTTGAAGAATCAAGGGCGATAAGTCTGAGACGTACCTTGGATTGTTACATTTTCAGGGGAATTAACTTACGTAGTTGATATGCGACAGGCGAGGAGAATGATAGACAAGCAAGAGGTTGTCGGTCGGCAGAGGTGAAGAAAAAATCTTTCATTCAGGAATCGAACCGTAGATGTGCCCGGCCCTGGTCGTAGGTGCAACTTTCGCATTAAGGAGCGATAGAACGGCATCTATGAATATATACCCCGTCTCTCCAAAAGTCATTATCAGTTGCTCAGAGAATTTTCTGAAATAACTAGCTCGATATCCTAAGAGTTTTTCGTGCAAAGTGAATGCTTAGATTCGTGGAGTTGTTTCCATCTTTCTCTGTTTGCGGTAATTTATATTTTAGCCGTTAAGTGATTTGGTGTGTTTAAAGTTTTCATTATATTTCACGGGGATTTTCTGTGTTAAATTGAATAGCGTATTAAATAACATATAGCTAAATTTCTCCAGCTGTAACGTAAATTTAATTACTCGCTATTCCCCAGAAAGAGATGCTATAATTGACTAGTACATACATTAAATAACTGGCTACTGACGGTATACATTATTTACTTATATCCATTTTGTGTAATTTTATAAATGACTAGTGTTCATATCACGCGTTAAAAGCGATAGGATAAGCTAGACATTTGTGGTTTATAATCTAATTTAATAACCTAGTGGTTCAAGAGGTCTTACCTTAACACGTGTTAGATATATTATTGATATTGTGGTTAAATATTTATATTTCTTTCCTGAAATCTAGGCTGATCAAAAACCCAGCGAACTAGCGGTCTTATGGTCATATGAAATTATGGTCATATGAACTTATGTCTTATGAACTATGGTCGTATGGTCCATTGGTCCTATTAGGGTATAAGGAACCAGAAACTTTATAATATTGTTGAGTCTTCGGGCTATGACCTGTGCGGTCCATTTTCTTCATTTTATGAGACCAAACTAGAACAAAAATTGTAAATGTTAACTGGACCAGAACTATACCATATTTTACCTATATAAATCTCATCAGCCAGCTGTGGCAAAATATATTGTCAGCAACATTTGTGTAATTTAACATAGTGTCTCAGCAACCAGAGGCTAGACAACACAGGAAATATATATGTATTATTCCTCCTATGTCGGTGATCACCACGTATGAACCTTAATCCAACCAACTGAAGGCAGAGATACAGTATTTATCCAAGAAAAAAATTAAATCACTGTCGTAGATTTTTGATAGGGGAATTAAGACATAGATTGGTCCCTTCTGAAGAGGTTAGAACATGTGGTGACTCAGTGAGAGATAAGGTAAAGAAATAGATTTTCACGAGTGAGATGGTGGAAAATAGGTAGAGTCTGTCCCTGAAATCGAGAAACTTCTCTCATTCAACCTATCTCTACAACAAGACTTTGGTAGTCAGACAGTCTACCACACTATATATATATATATATATATATATATATATATATATATATATATATATATATATATATATATATATATATATATATATATATATATATATATATATCACCACTCACATACACATACACACACACATAAGTGACGACAGTTAGACGCACAGACGTAAAAAACTATATCTATAGAATAGGGATCTTTTGGGACAAGCTGACCGACACACGTAAATAATGTTTATAACAATTTTATTTATCATAAAGACACTTCACAACAACAATAGTTTGAATATCAAATCAAATACAAATAAACATAAGTTGATGAATTAATTAAAGAGTTAGACTCATAGGTGTAATCTTCCCTCCCTCTGTTGAGACAAGATCCCGTTAGAAGAGAAGTTATTTACCCCCAAAGAGTCAAAAGGTGTTTCTGAAAGGGACAGCATTAGCAAAACATGCATTTAAAAAATACAAAGTTAGTACATGGGTTATACAATGAAAGAATTATTTATCCCTGCTTTCTCTCGCTCTGATAGACCTGTGATCACAACCATTCACTCTTACATAATAGGCTTTCACAACATCTGGAACAATCGTAAGGAATACACAGGCCATCCAGGGTTGGTTTTTGGCGAATCAAGCCCCAGTTTCTCCAAAGACTAATTAATTATAATGATGGGAAACGCTTGATTCACTACTGGTAGTAGGATGCTGATTATGTCACTTCAATTTTTGTCCAGGTAGTAAAATAATTAAGAGGTCTAATGTTCACAGTGTACAGTAGCTTGGAATCTTCAATCGTTAAATCGAGTGTCAGGTAAATAAATCTGTTCAGGATAAATCTTCTTCACAACACTGTGGTTGGTATTCAGGTAATGCCAATGATTGAGTATGTCGCCACCACTGGCTGAATGTATATGAACTTGGAAAGAGAAATCTGGATATTCTATAAGTCCAGTTACAATTTATTCTTAATATTCTTTGGGTTGGTACTCTATCTCTTTCTGGGTGTAAAAACACGAGGCCAGACAGGTCACCTTGAAAAAAACCCGATATTTATATCAGAATGTTCTTTTGTAAAGTTATTCTCAGATTCATATGGAAGCCGCTGGTAAAGTTTAGGGTTTGACCCAAATACTGTCTTCTTCTTCTTCTTCTTTGATCCTTAGCCGCCGACAGTCAAAGCAGTCAGTGGACATCACGCCTAGTGGCGTCTTTTGGGGCAACAACAAATTGATTCCACTTTGCTCGGTCGGTGGCCATCCTTCGTACAGTGCCCCAACTCTGGTTCATTCTTTGCATCTCAGCCTCCACAGTCCTCCGCCAGGTTGTTTTTGGTCGGCCTCTTTTTCGTTTTCCTTCTGGGGTCCAAACCATAGCTGTTCTTGTGATGGCATCAGGGTCTCTTCTGAGGACATGGCCAACCCAGCTCCAGCGTCTGCCAGCTATGATGGTGTGCATGTCCTCTTGCTTGCTCCAAGTTAGCAGATCTTGGTTGGTGGTTGATAAGGGTGGATTTGAGCTGAAGTGGTAACTTGCCACCCTTATCGACACCTGGTATTAAAGTGTAAGATGTAGGTGTCTTCTCTGATTTAGGATGTTGCTGTGTATGTGGTAGTGGAACAGTTCACAGGGTTATCACACAGGCAACATGACGTGTAGAGTCATAGAAAGGGTAACTTCGTTGTATAAGTTTCTTCCATTTATTGCACGCCACAAAACAGTCATGATACTTATGACATCAACATAGTTAACGAGTTCAGCAAGATGATATGGCACATTGAAAACAATTTCTGTAGTCAGCAATGACAGCTGTTGTATATATGCGTCATAAGACATCACAGTTCAATAGATTCAGAAATTCATAAATCATAGAGTTCTAGTTCGTGAAGCTGTATAAATAATAATAATTTCTATAACTTCTGCAACAGTGTCAGCTACAGATCTTCAATGTTCATAAACAATAATAAATGCTCCCATTCTGATGCTAGCAGATCAGTTGTATACAATAAGTCCGTTCACTGTCTGCACGTGAATAGCATACATGGGCTACAGGTCAGCTCGACCTTTATAATGTTCCTAAGTCTAACCATCTGACTTGGACGTGATCTCTGATATAACGAATCCTGGAACACAGACAATAGTCTTGTTGGTCTAGAGCGACCCATATATATTTAACTAGTTCAGGTATACAGATACCGGTGACTTAATCCTAGTCAAAGTACCTCTCCATTTTGCATCACACAGGCGAGCAAATAGGCGACAAAATGACGAACCTCTAGATGATAGCATAAAGTTCGATACAAGAGGAATTACCTTATTTCGGAAAATCAACCATGAACATATGCCTCCAGGCAGGCGTGAATAATACTGGGAAATAGTCTAGTTAGCTAACTAACTCACAAAGACACTGTATTTCCCTCAGAGAATCACAAGACGCAGGTCGCGTCTGCTCGCTTCTTAAACCATTTCTAAACTGCCCCAACTGGGCGGAACACACAGAACGAACTCCCAGCTTTTGACATGCGCAGAACGACAATCTCTGAGTTGCCGTTCACAATAAGACGATTCTAAGAACATTCGAGATAAAAGTCTTACACAGTCGCGCCTTTTATGGTCATGAAAAGAAGCGTTAAGAAAGGTTTCAGACATCTACCATAGTTGACTGGTACTACCAAATAAGGAGATGTGGTCACGCTTCGTTCAAGAAATTATAGACCGAACGTGTCTCTATACAAGAGAAGGCAAACTCCTAAAAAATTTGTAGTTTCGATAACTCGGATTATGTCCCTTTGACCATAGAAAACATAATACACACTTCAGTCAAAAAAATGATCATACATATCAAAAAATGTTTATACAAACGAAAAATAATAATGATCCGTGCGTAACATTACCGCACCCTCCCTGGAAAAAAAAAAATGAAACATTTTTTTTTTTTAAATCCTGGAGCCGGAAAAAATCTAGGCTCCTAACGCACGTATGATGCGTGGATATATACCTAACAAATTAGCTCAACGCATGGAGCGACACTGAGATCATATCTCAGATCCTTAGAGAAAAAATTTATCTAAGTATACGCTGATATATTCCAGGAAGGTGCCACCAACACACGCCACAATGATGGCAACAACATAATGACAATCAAATTATTCTCATACCAATATATGAAATTAAATATATTATGTGTTATCATACAATGTGTTGCAAATAGCGGTGTAATTTACTAATATACCGCACTATATTATTACATTATATAAAGTAACAGTAATTAATAAGTAATACATGTGTTGATCTTCGGTGACATAAAACATTCAATAGAAGAAGATGTGGACATCATCCGCTCCCAATGTAGGACAGGACTTGATATCCTCAAAGTTCCACAATGGACATAAACTCGCAGACTTCAATGATGTGCTGCGAAAATATCAATAACACAAATCTTAAAGACAACTGGTAAATTTCTTAATACAATCCTGAAAATAATTTATTTAAATGTGGCCGAGTGATCTTTTGGCCCGTATATCACTAACTAAGCCTTCTTAGATAATTACATGGTACAATGTTATAAATTTCCCTCAAAAAAAAAAAAAAAAAAAAAAGTGAGACAAAATCTACTAACATGTCATTATAACATTGGACTGTATATCAGGAAATATATATATATGACAGAAGAATCATGTGGAATCGTGTGGACATCTGGACAGAATGTCTGCCATTACATTATCCGAACCACGGATAGCTCGAACCGAGAAATGAAATGGTTGAAGAGCTATGGCATAACGAGTGGACCTCGAGCTCTTCAAGTTTTTGCTCTGAATAGCAGTAAGCGCTTTCTGGTCGGTTTCCACAATGAAATGTGCGCCTAGAAGAAATCTTTGTAACTTCAGAATAGACCATACCATAGCCAATAACTCACGGTCTAAAACCGAGTAATTCTTTTCTGCAGCGTTTAATTTCCTAGAGATATACATCACCGGATGCAAAGTATCAGAATACTCCTGCATTAGTGCTGCCCCAATCCCTGTTGACGAGGCGTCACTTCGAAGAACAAAAGTCTTCTCAATAGTAGGTAACTTAAGAATAGGTGGAGATGAAAATAGGGCTTTAACCTGGTCCAATGAGGATTGACATTCTTTAGACCAGCGGATCAGATTAGGCGACCCTTTCTTCAATAAAGTAGAAAGCGGTGCCATAATGGAGGACAGATTCGGAATGAATCGTCCGTAGAATTGAATCAAACCTAATAGACTCCTTACTTGTTTCTTCGTCTTAGGGACCGAAATGTTAAGTATTTTTGAAACATTGTGGTCCTCTGTCTTTAAAAGACCATGACCAACCCGATGACCTAGGAAAGAAATCTCGCTAAATCCTATAAAGGCTTTAGAGGGTTTTGCAGTCAAGTTATACTCGCGAAGAGTAGACAGTAATTCGTATAAACCCAAATAGTGATCTTCCCAAGAATCACTGAATAGACAGATATCATCTAGGTATGCTATGACATCTGTACGATATGCGAGAATTCGCCGCATCATGCGTACGAATGTAGCAGGGGCGTTCATAAGACCAAAAGGCATGAAATTCCATTGGAATAAACCCCTAGGTGTAGAAAAAGCTGTAAAAGGTTTGGCACGTTCAGTTAGCGGGACTTGCCAATAACCTTTAGACAAATCTAGTTTGGTAAAGAATCTAGAATTAGAAAGTTTATTGAGTAGCTCTTCTAATGAAGGCATAGGTTCAGCATCGAACTTCGTAACTTGGTTCAATTTGCGATAATCTACGCAAATGCGAATGTTATTATCCTTCTTTCGAACAATAACCATAGACGAAGAGTATGCTGAAGTGGATGGTTCAATGATTTCCAAACGTATCATTTCATCCAACTCTTTTTCGACTTGAGACTGGAAATGGATAGGTATTGGATATGGTCTGACTCTGATAGGATTGTGATCAGTTAGCACAATGTCATGTTCTATGACATGTGTGTGTCCCGGGATGTCTGTAAGAACATCCTGAAATGTTTGCAACATCGAAGAAACTTGTCGATGTTCCTCAGCGGAAAGATTTGGAGAAACGGTCACGTTTTTCCAAGATTCCGTAGAATAAAGTGGGACCATAGAAAGAGGAAGATTGACATCAGAAAAAGTAGTTTCCTCATCCTGTATAACTGACAGAGATGAGTACTGACCATGAGTTGCTTGTGAATTGTCCGTAGCCTGGAAAATAGGCTGCAAATAGTCAGGTCTTTCATAAAATTCTGTGAGCATATTTATGTGGAAAGTTTTATGCTTTCCATCAATATCGACAACATAGTCGACATCAGAAATTTTGGAGACTATTGCATATGGACCTTTCCATGCAATTAGAAGTCTGTTCTCCCTTGAAGGAAGTAGAACGAGAGCTTTGTCACCTGGACAAAGTTGTCGTAGACATCTATTCTTATTTGCAAACTGCCTTGCCTTTTCTTTAGCAAATTCTGAAGACGAAGTTGCTAGTTTGCATGCCTCGATGATCTTTTGCCTAAGAGCAATGACGTACTCATAAGAAGATTGAGTCTCATCGCTAATATTATCGGCAGTGATTAGATCGTGAAGTAAAGACATAGGGCCGCGCGGTTGCGCGCCAAAGACAAGTTCAAAAGGGGAAAACCCCGTATGTTCATTGGGGACCTCTCTATACGCAAAGAGAGCCGCGGGTAAGACCCTGTCCCAATCCTGAGGATGATCCTCAGTTATTTTACCAAGTAAAGTTTTCAGAGTCCTATTTAAACGTTCGACCAACCCATTAGACATTGGGTGATAGATACTGCTGAGAGACCTTTTAATGTGTAGCATAGACATTACCTGTGACATAGTGTCTGATATAAGTTGAGTGCCATGGTCTGACAATATTTTCTCCGGGAAAACCCAAGCGAGAAAATATCAGCCAAAGAGCGTCTGCGATATCAGCAGTTGAGATGCTCTTGAGAGGTATTGCCTCTGGCCAACGTGTGCACATATCGACACATGTAAGGATAAATTGATGTCCTCTAGCCGACTTAATTCTAAAAGGACCGATAATATCTATTGCCATTTTTTGAAAAGGGCGAATAGGAATGTCAGCAGCCTGGATAGGCGCAGCATGTCGTGGTCCTTTAGATTTGACCTCCTGACATACTTTGCAAGAGCGACAGTACATTCGTATGTCCTTGCTCACAAATGGCCAAAAGAAAGCCGCAAGAACCCTCGACTTTGTACGGGAAAAACCCATATGTCCAGCACATTGCGAGTCATGAGCATGTTGCAATATTTGCAATCTCATGCTCTTAGGCACAAGAATTTGTGAATGAGTGGACGTAGTCGAGTCTTGTACCATACGTACAAGTACGCCGTTCTTCATAGAAATCCAAGATTTCCTATTAGTGTTCTGATTAGGATCACCTTTTTTTGCTAGAATGAAGAATTTTTGTAAAGAAGGATCTTCTTCTTGCAATTTGATAAATGAGTCACGTGTAATAGTCAAGTGACTATCTTGGTCATTTACTTCATCATTATTAGTTAATGAAGTTTGAGGTGGATCCAGAGCATGTGCTCTTGTGACCACCGCATTGGTAGCTTCAATGTTTTGCTCTTCCCAAACAGCAATCTGCTGTGGGGTACATTCCCTAACTCCGTGAATACGACCAATAATAAGGTCCGCAATAGGGTTTGGAAGTAGACACGCGTGGACCTCTCCCGTGAAGAAAGGAGTAGCAATGTGTATTATAGCAGTAGGATACTTTTCTAACGTGCCACCAAATGTGACACATTTGATGACTTTTCCTGTAGCACAGGATGGATCTACAAGAGATTGCCTAACGCCGACAGTAGTACATCCAGAATCAAACAACACTGAGACTGGATTACTATTTACTAGCCCCTTATGTAATATAAGAGAACCTCTCCCATCATGAGCAACATTAGCAGGAAGAGCGGGCAAAGGATGACCACAGCTTAAGTACTAACGGTTTTCGGATCAAATAAAGTACTGCATTGGATACATTTATTTGCCCTACCAAAATCAAAAGATGAGCATCCGATAGCATTATGGTCTTTATCATTATTAACCTGTTTATCTGCTCCCTGAGATTCTTGTTGAACAGAGTTTGTCTGTTGATATCTTTTTCTCTTATGTTGCGATCTACCGCGACCATTATTGCCTCTGCAATTATCATTAAAGTCCCTACTGTAATTTTTATCCTGGTTTGAGTTCCAGTTTCCATAACTGTCATTACTATCTCTATGCTGTTGAGAACCTCTATTATCTTGGTATTGAGGTCTCTGCATAAAATATTTCCCTCTATACCGATTACCTTTGTGAAAATTTCTAAAGTTAACCGGAGTAGAATAACGTGTAGTATTAGGTTGTCTCCAGTTCTGGGAAGAAGAATCACCCTGGAATTGATCACTATGGTTCTGGGCATAATTACGATTACTCTTTTTATTGAAATTTTTCTGGCTACCCTGAAATTTACGCATAAAATTTGGGCCATAAGGTGCTGCCGAAGCAACTGGCAGACCTTCTTTCACCTTAGAGTTACTAATGGTTATGTGCGGATGCGCAGTAACATACTGGCTACAGTATTCTTCCATTTCTTTTATGTTTTTAGGCTTACGCTCATGAAGAAAAGATAGAAAAGCTTCATTAACAGAAGACATAACCTTATCTCTAAGTAGTAAATCCATAAGAGCTTCAAATGTATTTTCTGTCTTAGACAACTCAACCCATCGTAAAAAAGTAAGACGGATGCCTGAGATGAATTCAGAGAATTCAACTCCAGTTTCTGGTAACATGGTTTTAAATTTAAGACGATATCCGTCCTCGTTAAGTTGGTACTTCTTTAACAATGCCGCCCTGACAACCTCATAGTTGTTTTTGTCAGGCACATCTACCATACTCAACAAAGTCAAAGCATCACCTCTAAGTATCTTGGACAGATGATACACATATAATGTTTTATCTATATTTTGCACATTACATGCACTTTCAAATCTATCTAGATAAAATGTTATATCATCGATTGAGGGATTAAATGCTGGTAGATTAAGCTTGAAATCCTTAGCATTAGTCTTATTTGACACCTTATTTGCATCATTAGCATTACCAGTGTTCAATAACTTTAACTTCTCTAACTCTAAAGCTAAGACTTTTTCATCATGTTCCATTTTTGCTTTTCTCTCATCAGCCTCTCTTTGTAACCTTCTTTCTTCAGCCTCAGCCTGTAACTTTCTTTCTTCAGCCTGGGCCTGTAACTTTCTTTCTTCAGCCTGGGCCTGTAACTTTCTTTCTTCAGCCTGGGCCTGTAACTTTTTTCTTCAGCCTCTATTTCAAGTCTCTTATTTTCAGCTTCTTTTTCAAGTCTCTTATTTTCAGCTTCTTTTTCAAGTCTCTTATTTTCAGCTTCTTTTTCAAGTCTCTTATTTTCAGCTTCTTTTTCAAGTCTCTTATTTTCAGCTTCTCTTTTTTGTTTTTCCATTTCCATTTGAAATCTTTTTTCCTCCACCTGCATCTGCAGTTTCTTTTGTTCTATTTCAGCCTCTATTCTCTTTTGTTCAGTTTGTTCTTTCATTTTCTTTTCTTCCGACTTCAATGCCTTGGCATATTGAACAGTCGCAAATTCTTCTAATTTATCACCTGTCTTCCCAAGGGCTTTACCCTGCTCAATAAAGTACTCAAATGTAGACATGATGTCTAAAATGTGAGTACAGAACCTGAAATAATTAATTATCTTATTTCAATGTTAAATAGCAACAAGACTTAATAAAGTTCTTGTATAATTTCTATGTTTAACCCAATCTCTGTGGGAAACCGGAGTTGACACCAACTTGTATTATCAAATGTATAATAATATCACAAGTCACCTCTTAATTAACAGTGCACTACCCAAATCAGTGCATAACCATCAGTTATTTATCATAACTGCACTACAATAGTGCATAAGCAAAAAACACCAGTTAGTTATGATAAGTGCACTATAGACCAATAGTGCATGAGCATATATTAACAATAGTGAAAGCTAACTATGCAAGAACTATGTAAACAATAACAAGACAATGTAAACAATAACAAAGGTCACCAACAATGTAAACAATAACAAAGATCAAAGTCAATGTAAACAACAACAAAGATCAGAGTCAATGTAAACAACAACAAAGATCAGAGTCAATGTAAACAATAACAAAGATCAGAGTCAATGTAAACAATCAACAAAGATCAAAGTCAATGTAAACAACAACAAAGATCAAACAATACGAAAACATTCGCATAAGTCAAATACACAAACAGCAAAACTAACAAGAAATATGCGAAGATATGACTAACAAATGACGCTACAGTGTATACACAAAAATATACGTAAAGAACTGAATAATAGCAAAGGGGAGACCTACAAATACAAACAATCGAAATCGAAACTAAAAAACACAAAGAAAGAGAGAAAAGAAAAAAGAAAAAAATATATATATACAAGAAACAAAAATAAAGCACAACTCGTCACAACTAAACAGATATAGCAACGATTGTCGCTAGCAAATTTCACTGTAGGAAATTCGCACAGTCCCTAACGAAAACGCTAACAGTAGAACCTCTGTGACGTGGTATCTTCTACTGAAAGACACCGCCCAACCGAGAAAACCCGCTGAAATATAAACATATAAATATACAAATAACAAATAACATATAACATATAAACATGTATCATGAAAACAATAGGAGAAAGTGTGAAAGTACAGAAGGCTCAGTTAGAACATAAGGGCACAGTTCACAAACAAAACAGGCCACTTAACTTCTATAAATCCAGCGTCAGCACGGTGCAGAACAGGATGTAATCAGCATTCTGAGGATAATGATCCAACGTTGATTAACTTCTGCTCCCATAAACAGCCATGACGAAGGAAATGAGCTTCTAATACTGCAACAGTTGTTACGGCACTTGACCTTCTGAATCTTCTAAATTGATTTAACCGGCACTTGACCTTCTGAACCCGCAACAGTACCCCTGAGACCGGAACAGTTGTTACGGCACTTGTCCTTCTTTTCACCAGATCAGGAAATCCATTCGCTCGGTACTTGTCCTTCTAATTTTACATAAACTTCAATATTGCCGAGCAGCGCCGGGTAGTTTCAAAATCAGCAACTGTCAGAAAATCCGGATACTTTCAATAAAATTTCTTGTAAGGTGGTAGTTGATGTTGTAGTTGTATCTAGTATGATGATGATGTCTGGGTTTGCTGACCCCCTTGATAGCTGGAATCAGAGTGAACCATCCTATGGCCACCAAAAATGATATGGTGCGCCAAAATATCAGATGATAGAACCAGCTCTGGCCACCAAAAATGATATGGTGCGCCAAAATATCAGATGATAGAACCAGCTCTGGCCACCAAAAATGATAAGGGTGGATTTGAGCTGAAGTGGTAACTTGCCACCCTTATCGACACCTGGTATTAAAGTGTAAGATGTAGGTGTCTTCTCTGATTTAGGATGTTGCTGTGTATGTGGTAGTGGAACAGTTCACAGGGTTATCACACAGGCAACATGACGTGTAGAGTCATAGAAAGGGTAACTTCGTTGTATAAGTTTCTTCCATTTATTGCACGCCACAAAACAGTCATGATACTTATGACATCAACATAGTTAACGAGTTCAGCAAGATGATATGGCACATTGAAAACAATTTCTGTAGTCAGCAATGACAGCTGTTGTATATATGCGTCATAAGACATCACAGTTCAATAGATTCAGAAATTCATAAATCATAGAGTTCTAGTTCGTGAAGCTGTATAAATAATAATAATTTCTATAACTTCTGCAACAGTGTCAGCTACAGATCTTCAATGTTCATAAACAATAATAAATGCTCCCATTCTGATGCTAGCAGATCAGTTGTATACAATAAGTCCGTTCACTGTCTGCACGTGAATAGCATACATGGGCTACAGGTCAGCTCGACCTTTATAATGTTCCTAAGTCTAACCATCTGACTTGGACGTGATCTCTGATATAACGAATCCTGGAACACAGACAATAGTCTTGTTGGTCTAGAGCGACCCATATATATTTAACTAGTTCAGGTATACAGATACCGGTGACTTAATCCTAGTCAAAGTACCTCTCCATTTTGCATCACACAGGCGAGCAAATAGGCGACAAAATGACGAACCTCTAGATGATAGCATAAAGTTCGATACAAGAGGAATTACCTTATTTCGGAAAATCAACCATGAACATATGCCTCCAGGCAGGCGTGAATAATACTGGGAAATAGTCTAGTTAGCTAACTAACTCACAAAGACACTGTATTTCCCTCAGAGAATCACAAGACGCAGGTCGCGTCTGCTCGCTTCTTAAACCATTTCTAAACTGCCCCAACTGGGCGGAACACACAGAACGAACTCCCAGCTTTTGACATGCGCAGAACGACAATCTCTGAGTTGCCGTTCACAATAAGACGATTCTAAGAACATTCGAGATAAAAGTCTTACACAGTCGCGCCTTTTATGGTCATGAAAAGAAGCGTTAAGAAAGGTTTCAGACATCTACCATAGTTGACTGATACTACCAAATAAGGAGATGTGGTCACGCTTCGTTCAAGAAATTATAGACCGAACGTGTCTCTATACAAGAGAAGGCAACTCCTAAAAAATTGTAGTCTCGATAACTCGGATTATGTCCCTTTGACCATAGAAAACATAATACACACTTCAGTCAAAAAATGATCATACATATCAAAAAATGTTTATACAAACGAAAAATAATAATGATCCGTGCGTAACAGTGGTGGTATTCGGCCAAAAGATTCGGAGAATTTTTCTTAGGCATGTTGTGTGAAAAGAGGACAATTTCGACATTTCCTTTTCTGTTACTCTCCAGAATTCCGCACCATAGAGAAGCACAGAAAGCACACAGCTGTGATATAATCTTAATTTTGTGCTTGTGATGTATTGAGAGGACTTCCAGATGTTGTTTACGCTTAAAAAGGCTGTTCTTGCCTTATTCATTCTGATGTTGATGTCTTTGCCTGCCCCGCCGTCTGGTGTTACATTGCATCCGAGGTATGTGAAAGTGACTGTCTGTACCAGTTGCTGATTCCTTACTGATATGGGCTCAGGGTTGCTCACATTGAGCGTCATGACCTCTGACTTCTTTAAATTGATGTTCAAGCCCACCTGCTGGCTAAACTTAAGTCTATCCGTTTTTTCCTGGATGTGTTGATGTGAATGTGCTAGTAGTGCAATGTCATCTGCATATTCCAGATCTTCCAATGTAGAAAATGTAGTCCCTCTTATTCCTCTTGGACTGCCATCTGTTGTCTGGTGCATCACCCAGTCTATGACTGTTAAAAATAGAGTGGTTGATAAGGGGCATCCCTGTCGTACTCCTGTCTTCACCTCAAAGGTTAAGTTGCTCTGTCCAACACTACACGTAAAGTTGGCATAGAGGCTTTTTATGATTGACACTATGCAGCTTGGAATTCCATAAGCCCTCAGTATTTTCCATAAACTGTCCCTATGTATGCTGTTAAAAGCCTTTTCAAAATCAACGAAATTAATGTACAGCTGTCTTTGCCATTCTGAGCACTGCTCTATAATGTTCCTGAGAGTGAATATATGATCTACACACCTTCTGTTCTTTCTAAATCCTGCTTGTTCTTTCCTCAGTTTGTGGTCTACTGCTTTTGAAATTCTCTGTATAATTATCCTGCCTAGTATTTTGCTGGGAACTGAGAGAAGAGTTATTCCTCTCTAATTATTACAGTCTGCAAGATCTCCCTTCTTGGGCAATTTGACAATTATTCCTTTGTTCCACTCTGATGGTGTTGTCCCCGTTTTCCAGACTTGTGCAAATAGTGGTTCTATTAGTTCTGCTGCTAGCTCAGGGTCTGTCTTAAATAGCTCTGCATTTAAGTTTTCATGGCCAGGAGCTTTTCCGTTCTTTAATCCTTTGATTGCTGTGATGATTTCTTCTTTTTGTGGAATGTCTGTATTTACATCTAGATCGTTTTCAGCCTCAGGAACATTCAATTGTGTCTCTGGTGGTTCCTTGTTCAGAGTTTCTCTGAAGTGCTCTGCCCATCTTGTTTCCTGTCCCTCTGCTGTCGTGATGTGATTTCCTTGCTTATCTCTTAATAATGTAATATTGTTTGCACCTCGTTTTCCGCTGATGAATTTAGTTATTTTGTATACTGTGCTTTGTTCATTTCTCAGTGCTTCCTCTTCTACCTGTCTTGCAAGATCGTCTAGGAAATTCATTTTGTTGGCTCGGGTTTGGCGTTTAACTTCCTTGTCCAGCTGACTGTACTGTTCGCTATGTAGTTGCTTTAACCTGGGGGACTTCGCTTCTGTTTTCTTTCTTTTCATTTCCTTTCTCAGTGTTATGGTGTTTAATGTTTCTGGTGTTATCCAGTCTTGCTTCTTCCTTTCCTGGAATCCCAAGCATGATTTGCTGCTTTCCTTATATATTGTTGAAATGGTGTTGAATTTCTGGTCTATATCATCAGTCAATGTCTTTTCCTGACTTTTGGCAAACTGATATCGTTTCTTTATATCAGCCGCAAAAGCTTTTCTGGTAAGGGGGGTCCTTCAATTTGCTGATGTCAAACCTTTTCTGTGTAGCTACAGTTGGTCCTGCCCTTCTTAGTTTCACTTTCAGTTTTGCTACTACTAAATGGTGATCACTTCCCACATCTGCACCTCTTCTTACCTTCACATCTAGTAATGCATGTCTCCGTCTACCGTTAATCATGATGTGGTCTATCTGGTTTCTGTCCCGACCATTTGGTGATTCCCATAATAATCTCTGAATTTCTTTACGTGGGAAAAGTGTTCCTCCAATGACCAGGTTGTTAATACTACAGAAACTTATTAATTTATCCCCATTTTCGTTTGCTGTTCCGCTGCCGCATTTCCCCATTACTCTTTCATTATATGTGTTGTGTGTACCAACTTTCGCATTGAGGTCTCCCATTACTATAATAAGATCATATCTAGGTGTGTCTTCTATTTCTTTCTGCAGTTGTTGATAGAATTCATCCTTGACCTCTTCATCGCTGTCATTCGTTGGTGCGTAGCATTGTATTATTGTAGTATTGGTGAATCTACCTCTCAATCTTAACCTTATCAGTCTGTTGTTGATGGGTTTCTATTCCAGTAGTGTCCTTTCTATTCCTTTCTTTAGAATAATGGCTACACCTTCATTGTGCTGTCCATCTTCTCTTCCAGAGTAAAGTACTGTTTCTCCTGTTGCTGTTTTAACTTTTCCTGCCCCTGTCCATCTTCTCTCGCTTATCCCTAGAATGCCAAATACTGTGTAAAGAGAAAAACATACACAATACTTAACCAATATATATTATACATAATCCTATCCTTACCCTGCTTAACATAGAATATATTTATGCACTTCGGTTATTTAACTTTAAATTATAAACTACAAGCTTAGAGCTTGTCTTATCGTTTAAAAACGTCCGTGAAATAAATTCTAATCATTTAAAAAATGTCATTATGAATTAGAAATAAATACATATTTCGTCAATACTCATGATGAATCAGTGCCTTTACTTAGTGAGTTGAAACATTCTCTGACTGGTTACAAGCAGTAATCAAATTTATATTATAGCTGGAAGAGTTTAGCTAGAAATTATTATTTGTTCTGCTATCCACTGTAACACAGTAAAACTAGAGAAATATAAATGTCGGACCTATCTAGTAGATCGCTCTGCACAGGAAAACTAGTAAATATAATTGACGATTTAACTAGTTAAATCACTCCAACTACTAGTAGATATATTACCTTCACACAAACTTCTAAGACTATTCTCCAACGAAAAACTAAGAACTTCACTTAATACAAAGGATTCTAGAATTCGAGCTAGATGTCTTTACAGTCTGATGAGTACTGGATACATTTTTAGTTAGAAGGCTGGGATATATATATATCTGAAATCAAAGGGGATATTACATTATAAGCCGAAAACCAGACTATCTGCCAGATCTTAGCACCTACGGAGAATTCTTCGTTCAATCTGCAAATAAAAGAACTTTCTCACATTAAAAGCCAAAATCCAGACTCTCTCTGTTGCGTATGGACTCGCTTGAGATCCGGCGTAAAGTAAATTTGCTAGTCTGTGCAAATTTTACACGTCTCTGCTTCGTATGGCCATTTCTAGCGAGCAACGTCTTTTGATCTGGCAATTCGCCGTGTTTTAATTAACTTACAGGCGAATGGACTCAGGAAAAGGTAATAGAAATTGTCTCCCTTTTGTTCCAAAATTATCTGCACTTAATACTTAAAGTAATTCATCCTTGATCGCTGTCTTATCCTATTACCACGATTTTAAATCGCTGGCGATAAGAATAAATTACAGATCAACGTAGCTAAATGGTCTGCTAGTTGAACATCATCAAAGAAAATAGCGAACAGCAATAAAATATGCGTGCTAATTAGAAAAAGGGCAGATCTCAGAGTATAGGAATGGTTTTATGTTATCGAAACAGGCGTAGGTGAAAGTTAGGTAAAGGAAAGTGTACAAAAAGAAATAGAAAGATGAAAGCTATTTTCATAATATGTCACAATCACCAACTCCAGCGACTACCGTGAAATTTGCAGTCAGCAACTACGGCTAGTCTGGGGCTGGATTTGGCAAAAATTAATATGACACTGAATAGTCTTATTACTTATTAGTGTTTATTTCCACGGAATGCCTGCAACAACTACTGGGTAAGCGAATATGAATGTGGCCACAGTAAGAAGGATTGAATGAACTGTAAGAGAGTAACATAATTTTCTGTTGTTACGACTATCATACAAATCTTTTCTTTTTGTTCTCACCAACCTGAGTATTTACGGGATAGATTAATTAGGAACTTGTTCTTTGTTTCTTTACTGACTATTCCATACACTTATTGTTAACTTTTGATCTTTTGGGTGAATTAACCTCTGTTGGGATCTTCTTCTCTTTTCCTTTACCAGAGGGGAGAACCTATTTGATTATTTTTTAATTTTTGTCTGTAAACTATGATCTATTGATGTATATGATTTATGTTGTAAAGTTCTAGTGATAAATAAACTTAATAAATCTTAAGTTATTGTGTTGGTCAACCCCTACCCTATCTGTTATCCATAGTTGTTTTCACGTCTGTGCGTAGTTGTCACAGAATTGTGTGCATGTGGGTGCAGTGTAACTTGTATTTGGTACAAGGAGAGAAAGTGCGTCTGATTTAAATATAGTCGTACAGATAGGCTGGATTAGAGAAATTACTCAATCCAGAGACTGTTCTTATCTCTTACACTTTCACCTCGTGAGAAAAACTATTTCTTACACCTTACTCTCACATAGTTATCACTATCACCTTTGCTCAGACAGGATTATAAACATCTATTGCCTATCTGATAAAAATTTACGACAATTGGATCATTGATCTTTGACCCCTCAAGGAGCAAACAAACGTATGCCAAGACTTCCTACCTCGTGCCATCAGTTCAAAGTCTTCCCACGTCTCCGTCACCCCTTTTACGTGTGTCTCCATTTATCTTCTCCATGCGTTCCTTGGAACCCCTCAACTTCTCTTGCCATGTAGATTACAGAACAAGTACTACCTTGTAATGCTTACTTACTTACTTAGTCGTTCCCCTTCTACAATGAGGTGTAGAGGTTTGGAAGAGAGAGCGCCAGACTATCTTATCGGCTGTCTTCCTCCTGGCCTGGTTCTATTCTAGTCCTCGGTCCTTCAAAGATTGTCTAATGTTGTCCTCCCGGCTGACTCTGGGTCGTCCTGGGGGGTCTGGGTCCCTGGCTCTTTGTTTCCCATGCTTATTGTGGTAGCCGATCTTCTCCCATTCTGCAGACATGGCCAAACCATCTTAGTTGGGCCTGTTCTACTTTGGTCTGCAGGGGGTGGGATTTTAGGCCTTGACGTATCGTCTGGTTCCTTGTAATGCTACGAACAGGATTCCTCAAAGTGTTTGCTATCCTTGTACAGTTTTGGTTTTTGTTAAATTTTGTTCCACCGGCTTTTGTTTGGTTTTTGTCACCAGTTCAACATGAGTGACTTTGTCACATCAGTTCAATCCGTCTATTTTACGCAAGCATATATTTATGAAAGTCTGTATTACTTTGGATGGCTTGTACATGATTGTTGTTGTTGTGTATTTTTAAGCTTTAGCTTTCTACCATCCTCATTCGCTTTCTATGATATCGTTGCTAGGTAACAGTTTTACTACTCTTGTATCTCTTTCGGACCCAGTAACGTACGGATGTATAACACGCAACAGTAGATCAAGATGTCAGGAGAAGATGCTGGAATTGGATAGGTCAAACATTGAAAAAAAACAGCCAATAGCTTTACAAGATTGTCCTTATTCTGAAATCCCAAGTGTATGATAAATAGAAGGGGAGCACAAAACATAAAATAGAAGGTGAACACACAACACAAATTAGAAGGTGAACACACAACACAAATTAGAAGGTGAAAACACAACACAAATTAGTAGGTGAACCCACAATACAAATTAGAAGATGAACACACAACACAAATTAGAAGGTGAACACAAAACACAAAATAGAAAGTGAACACACAAAACAAATTAGAAGGTGAACATAAAACACAAAACAGAAGGTGAACACAAAACACAAAATAGTAGGTGAACACACAACACAAAATAGAAGGTGAACACACAACACAAAAGAGAAGGTGAACACACAACACAAAATAGAAAGTGAACACACAACACAAAATGAAAGGTGAACACACAACATACAATAGAACACAAAACACATGGTGAAAGAAATGACACATAGAAATGAAGGGGATAAAGAAGAACAGGACTGGTTTTGAGCTTATAGCACAGGAAGGTCAAGTCAATCAGTCAGTCCCCTATAGATACTTCTGGAGCACAGGTATCAGCTTAAACATGCCTGATCCTCCTGCCACATTCCAATAGCTCAGGGTCTTTACCTGTCATCCTCATGATTTTCATTTCTGGCGTTAGTTCTCTTTCTCAGGTGTTCCTCAATCTATATCTACCTTTCGTACCCTGGCAATTCCAGACCAAGAATTGTCTGGTAATGTTAACAACATATTTCCTCAGTGTGTGTGTGTGTGCCCAAATCTATAGCCAGCGTTCTCTTCTTATCCCCTCATCCTCCGACGCCCGTCTGGCTCCTCTCATCATTCCAACGTTGGAGACCCAGTCGCAAGATCTCGAACCTTCCATTCTGCGCAAGTACCCATTTATGAAAGTCTGCAACTTCCTGGCCGCTACCTTTACAGCTCTCCATGTTTCAGAGCCGCACAATAGGACTGACCCGACACGCCAGATAAAAATTCTTATTTCTGTGTTGAACCCGATCTCCCCTGATTTCTATACTTTGCCCAATGTAATGAAAGCTCTTTCTGCTCTCTGCATCTATATTTTGACAGCACAGTCCTTTCCCTCCAACTCTGCCTACATTTCCGCCAAGATATATGTAAGACTGTACTGTGAAGGTGTCTCCCCTAGTGCAATCTTGTTATGATTTCCTGCATTTATGCTCATTACTCCCAGGACAACAAAACCTGGTGTGCATTTGTTAAAAGCCTATGCTCCGGGGGCATCTAAGAAGTAAGCAATGTTAAAATGAATATATTTAACAACACAATTTTAAAACTGTCAAAACAATGAACGACAAAATTGTCTTAAGGGATCGTCCACGTTTAACGTCACGCAATTTTTGCCATTTTTAAATAGTCACAATTCGTAACAAAAATATAATAACATCCTCTTATGTGACGACACAAGTGTCTCCAACTCCAGTTTTAATTAAAATGGTTTTTCATTAATCAAGGGTTTAGAAATGTGTCCCATTTACGTGCCGCGTATATTTCTTGCATAACGTTTGCACTAGAATGAATGAATACTTCCATCCTGCTCAACGTGTGTGTCTTTGATCAGATCGAACTGTTGTAGTGATAGTGATAACGTGCTACTGTTTTATTTGTAAAAATCTAAATTTAACCAGCAGTACAGTTTATTTAGTCTGCGTGTTGCTTTTAAGATGCGTTAGACATTATATTTAATAAATGAAATATATAATTTTTTCAAAATATTTAAACCGGTTAAAGGTTATTAAAATTATACGATATTTTATCTGAGATTGTAATATTAATATCAGTCGCCGTGGAGGGAGTTATTAAGAATTATAGATAAAGTTGACTATGAGGATGGAGGTTACAAAATCTATTTATGAAATGCGCAGGTCTCACTCGCATTCTTTACGCGACGTTACATTATTCAAGCAACTCCTTTCCCCAATCTCCTATGGTCACACCATCATAAAATTTGGCCCCCCCCCCCCCCCGCTCCTCCCCCCCCCTTTTTTTCATAACGTGACCCCATATATGACTCCTAAGACCAGAGATCGTGCAGGAAAGCCACGACATTTATCCAAAACTAAAGTGCAAAATCATTCTGATGCCAATTATCATTCTCCCAGATCAGTTAAATTCGTAAATTTAGCAACAAAGTTCGTGAACCTTGGTCACGCCTTCCTAATGCTTCCAAAAGTGTGTCAGGCATCAGTGTCATTAAGTGCAATACTTTATTACAGCAATAGGTGACGTCTGACAAAACTAAGTTAATATCTGTACATAAAGGTAAAAAAAGGTAAAGGAACCCGTTACACGCCCATTGAGGCATATTGGGAATATGGTGTTAGGCCCATATTATCTTGACCGTCGGCACACGAGGGGTGATGTGGTCGGCATCACGCCGGCCGCCTTAACCTTCCCAGAGTAGCTCTGGTACCCATTTGGGGCTGGGTCGACCCAGGAGCCGTTTGTGGCCTAAAAATTTTTCCGCCTCATCTGGGGATCGAACCATAGACCACTGCGGTAGGAAGCCAGTGCACTAACCACTATGCTACCGCGGCTCCTAAAGCTAACACAATTTCGGAACAAAGGTCATCATCTTTTCAGATACCTAAGGAGCAAAAGCCGTGAACCAAATTTTGCCAAGTCTTCATATGTCTTGGGTTCAACTCCATGTCTCTCTGTGTCTTCTTCATCATTTCCATTCATGTCTCTAGCTCTTTTCTCCATGACTTTTTTGGGGTATGACTCTTTTTCTTTTGCCTTGGGGATTTCAGAATAAGGACTGACTTGTAAGGCTATCAACGGGTTTCCTCAAAATGTGTCCTATCCATCTCCAACGTCTGTTCTCATCTCTTGTTTTAATAGTACTTGTCTGGTTCTTATCATCATTTCTACATTGGTGATCTTGTCAATCCACTTCAGTTCTTTATATTCTACACAAGCACGCATTTGTGAAAGTGTGCAGCTTTTTTTGTTGTTGTTTTTGTCGTTCTCAATGTTTTAAAGGAAACACAAATGGCATGACGTGAACTGTGTAAACTTTTTCTTCGTAATTCTCAGATGTCAACTTAAATATGTTTAAAGAAAACAGTGGTCAGCTTCAAGTTGTTAATACCTCCATAAAGTTTGTCCAGGAATAAACGTGTGGGCCTGGGGCTGACTGAGTTTTGAGCATTTCCAGGACCGCCCGAGGGCTACAGCAGTAGAGGGATTCACGCTCCAAAAACCTTTTACTCTAGCCCAATGCCTAATTTTTAGAAATTAATAATCTAAGGACTAATGTGCCCTTTATCTCCCGGGGTTGCGACCACTGTCAGGCCGCTCCTGGTTTTCGTAAGTGAAATTAGCACCAGTTAAAACAGTTTTACTTGCCCTACAACAAGTGACAAAACATGTCCATCATTTCTTTTTAAAATTTTTTGTAATTACGTACGTCACTTGTTTTCAGGTTATACATATATATATATATATATATTTTTTTCATTCAAAAAAAAAAAAAAAAAAAATAATTCACTACTTTTAATTAATTTTTTTAGTAACATTGTGTGGACGTTACCAGCCGGTCATCAAGGGGAGGTTCATATAAAGATGACAGTCTCACAGAGTAACCGCACTTAAATCTAAGACAGACCATCAGTAAGTTCAGCTTCCACAGACATCACAGCTCCAGGTTCGTATAATTGACACACGATGCAAACATAGACAATAAAACCAGATAGAAAGACCTGTAATATACTACTGGACAAAAGTTAAGGGCCACCATTCAGTTTAGACAAGGTTTATATAATTGATTGGCAAACTGTAAAGACAAGTGAAAATGTCATTAAAACTGAGCTCAGAGAAATGTGTATACATTTCTGTGTGCACGAGGTTAATTTTTGTTAAATGCCCAAAAACTGGATCACTTTAACCCGCACGTGAAAATTGCCATTGTTGCTGCAAAAACTCGTGGTTTTTGCAACACGCCCCACTAGTTGAAAAGGGGAAAAAGTGAGTTGAATTTGAATGCACGTGGAAAATGATCATCGGTAAAGAGTGTTCACCGTTGGTATGCAATAAATCAGTATGACAAGTGGTCGAAATGATCGCTGCATTAGCCATGCCACCAAGGAGAAGTCTCAGCACTGTAGACCGTGGTCGAACCATGGCATGGATTCAGGATGGTCAATCTGTTCGTCATGTTGCAAGACGTTTAGCAGTGTCCAACTCTACCATTCAGAGACTTCTTGAGAGATTTCAAGCTACCGGAAATTTCGAAAATCGACCCTGCTCACGAAGAATTATATAAACCTTGTCTAAACTGAGTGGCGACCCTTAACTTTTGTCCAGTAGTATATATATTTAATTGACAACACATAACGTAGAATTCGCTGTAGACTAATAACAATACATTATTTATTAAGCCTCATGACTTTCCCAGGAGTCGTTCAAGAGGAAAACAAAAAGAAGAAGATTACTGAACTCTCAGGCATGTCGTACATGGCAACTAAATGAGGTTGTTCATAGGGCTGGTAACAACATCAAGTAATACAAATTGCCACAGAAAACCACCACTGTAATAACATGTGAATGTTTGATGTAGTGTTTCTCATTGTCTTATAAAAACACAGAGTAATACAGTAGTAGTCCTTACAGTATGGTTAGAATTTAACTAAGACGCATACTTTATCTTTGATAAAAACGATCGTCCTTTGTGTACAGTCACCATTTTCAATAGTTGCTTTACAGTATTATCAAATCTGCACATGTATAAAGTAACACAAATTTCTACCACTAACGTTTACAAGAACAACACAAACAACAGCCAACATTCACAGACTTTCAAAAAATGGGTGCCAGTGAAGAAGAGGATTGAAATCGTACAACAAGATGACGAAATTAGAACTGATGACAGAACCAAACATGTATCTGGGGAAACAAAAGATAAAAATACTACGGAGGCGATATATAGGTCACACATGGAAAAATCAAGGTGATAGCATCATAAGTTAGTCGATGTTCTGGAATTTCCAGGGTAGGAGAAACGGTAGGAGGCCGACAAACACACGGAGATGAGAATTGGAGACAGAAGTGAAAGGGGGTGAAGAAGACATGTAACTATCTTTAGGTGATGGCACGGTACAAGAGGACTTGGCATGAGTTGTCTTAAAGGCTTGTGCTTCTTGTGGAGCTGAAAGGTTATATATATATATATATATATATATATATATATATATATATATATATATATATATATATATATATATATATATATATATATATATATATATACTAGCAATAACCCGTCAAAATTGAAGGGTTTTTAATTATAGTCTGCTGTTTCCGTTCCCAGATGAGCAGATAGAAGTACATTCTTAGTGTGTTTTTGGTTTCTTTCCATTATACAGTGTAATCAAACTGTTCATGAACACCGTCATTTGAACGCTTTTCTTTGTTGATTGTAACTATTTTCAGGAGAGTATATATAATGGGAACAACACAATTTTTCAACACGGTTGCATTCCTCAGCTGTGACCAACGTACACACGGCGAGAATTATGTTATTTTAGATTCAATCTAAAAGTTATTTGATGACAACATTTCGGTTGAAAGTGCATGGATTGTTTTCAAAGAGTGTTCCATCTTGATCATTATGTGTCAAACCGATCAAATACTATTCCCTTTGGTATGTTATTGGCTCATGTACACCAATTTTACGCACTTTTTCTTTATCGAGCGCTACTAATTTCGTGAAAGAATAAAAAAAGCCAAAGTATTTGTTTTATATAATGGGACCCAAAGATGAAGCAATAGAGAATGCAGTCAGCGACCCATAGCTTGACTGCTTGCATCAGGATCAGCGAACCAGAGCTGGTCAAGACCCTACTCCACCTCCACGTGGTGGTCCTGGAAACAGATTGCATCACTGCAGTCTAGCTGAGCGAGTAGGGATCGCAGTGGGAAGGCAAACCCGGTCCCAAAAAATGCCGTGCAGAAGTCGGATGTGTCGACCGAAAGGTGCAGATATCACAGCTTAGGCGTAAACAGACACAACGCAACCACCGTCCTTTTCAGGACGAACGAGGAAGAAGAAGAAGAAGTTTTATATAACACCCACGCCGCGCAAGTTGCACACCGTGCGCTGCGCACTTTTTTTTCTGACGCGAGTTACTATTTTGAGTGAGACCGACCGACGTAACATACATCGGTAATTATGTTAGTTGGGATGGGATTGGGATATATGGAGAAAAGAATTGGAGACAGAAATGAACAGGTTGATGAGTACATTGAGTGACCTTTAACTGGTGGCACAAGACAGAGGTCATCCCGTGTGTTTATTGTAAGCCTATACTCCATGAGGAGTGAAGCATAATGATGATGATGTTTACGAATGTATGGAACAACTTTTGACATGTTTTTTTTTCTTCAACAGAATGTTCAAATTCGCCCTATTGGTTTTACTGCCTGCCGTACTTTTGGCACAACCAAACAACTACAACCGCGCGGTTGAATCACTTTTCAATGTAATTGACGTCAGTGATGACAGAAGAATCGTCCTGGTGGAAGTTGACGGATATTTTCTGGTATAAATACTTTGTTTTCTTACACTTTCCCTACCCTTAGCCACAGAAAAAAGTGATATTTCTTTGCGATATTTTCCAGTTTTGGCGTATCTGTAAAAATGGGAAAATAACAATAGCATGAAATTGTATGGCAAGATCGTTAATATTGAATTGATAAACAGTTTCCAATTTCGCAATGGATCTATAACGTATTTTGCTTTGATGGGACACCCTCATGTGTTGCCGTATACTGATGTAGGGCGTTAGCAGCATGTAATCTGATAGTTAGAAGTGTTCCCCATAAAACACGTTTCTTCCTTTTATTCTCCATTGTAAACACATAAATTGTTACAAACATAGAAATTTATATCAGTAAACACACATGTTTAAGTCTGACTATTTTGACCTGTTGAGACCTGTTTTTACACGCTTTTATTTAACTTCACTTGTATGTCACTTTCATGTCACTTTCAAATCTTGCAATCGATTTTTCAATCACTTCCAGATGAGCAATAGCTCTGAAACGTGGAATAGTTGTGTATTCCCGATGTCAATTATTTAATAATTTAATATTGTAATTATGACTTTATGAATAATTAACGTTTTTCGTAAAGAAATATAAACAAATTAGGGGCCAAAATGAAGTTAATAATAAAAATTCAAGAGTACGTGGTGTGCTTCATTTTTTTCTATGCGTAAAACAGGGCACTATTCAAACAAGTGTGTAGCTAAATCTAGTGCCCCTTTATCATATATCAAAGGCACTAGCTAAATCAAGGGAAACAATCCAAATTATAAAATTATGAATCAAGGGAAAGTCGAGTTCCCTCTCTAGATGGCCTTCAAATTGAAGAAATTGATTGCACCAAATTAACAGGCACGAAGCCATGTAAAATTGACGCTCTAAAAGAAATTTTAGACCGGATTTACAATAATAAAAATATTGTTTATGTTTTAGTATGTCATAATTTATCTAACACTAAAAAGAAGAAAATAAAAATATTAAAAAAACATCAAATTGACAAGAAGCGTGGAGAGCTGATTCTGCAAGAAATTAACTTCTGCTTTATACTTCATTAGACACTTATTGATAAAATATATGATAAGCGTAATCAGATGCAGGACAAATGGAAAACACTAAATGAGAGGTCCGTAATCAGATGCAGGACAAATTGAAAACACTCGATGAGAGGTCACAGCAACTGGGTCTGAAAATACACAGGGAAAAGACAAAAGTAATGAGTATAAATGCAGGTAATGAAAACAGGGTTGAACTTGAAGAAACACCAATACAAGATGTAGAATCGTACACATATCTTGGCAGCAATATAGACAAAGTTGGAGGGACAGACAACGATATCAAAATAAGAATACAAAAAGCAAGAGGAGCTTTCATTGCATTGGGAAATATATGGAGATAAAGAGAAATCGAATCCAACACGAAAATAAGAATCTTCAACTCAAATGTGAAGTCAGTCCTATTGTATGGCTCTGAGACATGGAGAACAACAAAAACAACAACCAAAAAGCTAGACTTTCATAAATGGGTGCTTGCGTAGAAAAGAGGGATTAAAATGGTATGACAAAGTTACCAACGTGGAACTGATGACAAGAACCAGACAAGTGCCAGTGGAACAAGAGTTGAGAAGAAGACACTGGCGATGGATGGGATACACACTGAGGAAACCTGTTGATGGCATTACAAGGCAGTCCTTGTTTTGGAACCCCCAGGGTAAGAGAGGCAGAGGTAGACCAATATTCACATGGAGAAGATAACTGGAAACACAGGGGAAAATGATGAGGAGAACTTGGAAAGAACTTGAGATGATGGCACATGACAGGAGGACTTAGCATGTGTTTGTTGAAGGCCTTTGCTCCTTTGGGAGTGGAGGGTTATGATGATGATAATGATGTGATAAGCGCTTAAGCGCCCCACGCATTTTGTCAATTTAATGTTACATTTTTTGACTGCAAGCTATAAACTCTTCAAAAAAATTTTTGGCGGTTTTTAGTGAATTAAAAGCGTGTGTTTAAAATATTTTTTTATATTTCTTATTTTGTTTTGTTTTGATTTTTAGAGCTACGACAGAAATGATGACGAAGAACTTTCCCAAACCGAGTTCAGTCAAGCTCTCCATCATGCAAGTCCTGGCTTTTTTGGTATGTTCATGTACTATAAACGATCGTAACAGTGTTTCTGTTTGCTTTATCATACTCAACTCCTTACCATTTTTTTTCTTTTCGTTTCCCTTTTCTGCATCTTCATTGTTGTATTTTTCTTATCAATGTTTCATTTTATTTAGCACTCAAAGACTCTGAGATCATTTGCTGTAGAACAAAGATCCTCTACATTGATTGCTACTTACTTGTCGATATTCCATCCTCCTTGTATATTTCCTGAACGTTAAACTGTATGCTGTACCTATGGCAATTTATTTCAACTAATGAGGTTACCATCCACTCGAACTATATAATCTTAGTAGCATTGTTCAACATATTCGGGAGGACCCTAGCCTTATTCTTTCTGTGTCCCCCCAGAGACCCTCTGGCACCACACAGGGCACCATTCAACCTGTGTCAATAACTTTTTTATACTCAATAAGAAAATTCAGTGGAACCCTAAATGTGTCAAGGTGTGCTTGAGGTTAGAATGTACATTGTTGTTGAAGTTGTATGCTCCATAGTGTGACAGCCTGGTCGCTGTATCATGAATCATATTATGTAACAATGTCTGTTCAGGTTCTTTTACCTCTGTGGTTAGCATTGACATGCTGCATAACCACAACAGTCACATACACGCACAGCCCGTGATGTGATAACGCAAAGGAATTTGAATACTGTTTATTTACATATGAGAAGATCATTGCTGTCTGCTCTGACCTCTACATTTGGTCCATCATCGAATATACAATGTGTAAGTTCTTTCTTTCCTCACTCTCTCTCGTTCAGTATCGAATCTACACCTTCTGACCTTTTAACCATCAGTGATCATTCAGGTGTTATAGTCTCTATTTCTGTTCTTTCTTCCTTAAAATTTCTTAGATTATTGTTATATGCATCCTCTCAGTGTTCAGGTTATATTGATGGAACCGGACCTCGCCGGGGTTGTTACTTTCCCTTTAATCACTGAAAAATATGACTACTGTCTATATGTATTATAATTTACTCTACAAACCTTTTCCCTTTCTGAATAAAATCTAACTCACACCGTTTCTCCTTCTGGACTAGAATTCTCACTATTCAATATGTCGGGTTAATCATTACCCAAACTACTTCTTGTCTGTGAAATGTTTATCCCCGAAACTACTTGAGTGCTGCCTTTAACATGGCTACTAGCGTACGTGCCATCTGCACACTAACTCACGCCTTCTGGACTGCCTGCTGAGAAAGTGTGCTTCACTGGAATATCGTTCATCCTTTTCATGCGCATATTAACTTTCATCCCCTTTGATTGTTAGTCGTTCCCTTGCTGCCACATTATCTCCCTATCTCCCCAAAAATAAATTATTTATCCGTAGGATAAAAAATTTATTTTAATGACTACCAACCATTATTGTACTTTTCTATATACAAAAATTCTTAGCAATGTGCTGTTACAATCCATCTCAGCACATTACCAATTACTATCTGTGCCAAAGGACAATTTCCCTTTCTGAATAAAATCTAACTCACACCGTTTCTCCTTCTGGACAAGAATTCTCACTATTCAATATTTCGGGTTAATCATTACACAAACTACTTCTTGTCCGTGAAATATTTATCCCCGAAACTACTTGAGTGCTGCCTTCAACATGGCTACTAGCGTACGTGCCATCTGCACACTAACTCACGCCTTCTGGACTGCCTGCTGAGAAAGCGTGCTTCACTGGATTATCGTTCACCCTTTTCATGCGCATTATTGTTCGCGCATCCCCTGTTTGTACTCTATCTGAACCTCCCATTCCAATTCTCCTTATTCATTCCTTTTGATTGTTAGTCGTTCCCTTGCTGCCACAATAGCGAACTGTGTTATCTTGTTTGACAGTTGGCTGAGTGCTGAGTATATCTGTTTAATGTTTTCATAGTGAGTTCACTAGCTTTGTATGAGATGTTGTAAGTCTGGGATTATTTTGAGTGTAGACAAGGTTGCAAGTTCTGGGTACTTATCTCCAGATAAGCGTCAAGTTCTTGTATAGTTGCTTGTTGCTGCTATGGAAACTTTAGTAAATCCAATAAACATCTTTACCTCAAGTCTGGGTTTTATTTGTGAGTTTAGTCTTTGATTGTGGCTACATCACATTGAGATTAATTGTTGTCATGTCGATGTTCTCAGGTCACGAGCAGCAGGTGTATAATTTGTTTAACGATGACAGTGATGCACTACTAAACAGAACAGGCCTTGAGGCTGCTTTCAGGAGAGCTGATACCAACAACAATAGTCGCATCAATGACCAGGAGTTTCATGCGTAAGTCAATCACCTTTGTTAGCTCAAATGTTTGATCTAGAGGTCACATAGCAGGCGAGAACTGAAGAAGAATCTTTAAAGGTGCTGGCCATTACAAATTTAAAGGGAAATGCCAGGAGAGAGATTTCGATGGATTGGACAATTCAAATTTGCTGTCAACCCGCGACAGTCTAAAATGATTGACCTTGAAGTTAGTAGATCCTTAAGTACTTATCACTATCTTTATTAGCTTCCTTTATGCTCCTTACCAAGCATGGAACCCCATTACAGCTGGTCCTTTCGCAATAAGCATGCACCGAACATTCACATGTTGTCATAGAGGTGGTTTCTTTAACAATTTGTTTAACATGATGAGGTTGCTAGCCACATGTACAACCACATATTAGTCACCTTGGCTGAGGACGTATTAGTTCTATTATTTCTGTTTCATCAGAAGCCTGGGAAACTCATTGGTGCGAAGCAGCGGCGGATCTAAAATTTGAGAGTCTTGAAGCTTGAATTCTTGGGGGGGGGGGGGGGGGGAAAGGGGGGGGGTTTATAAAAAAAAGTGTTGGGGCATTGGGAGAGAAACGTATTATAGACCTTGGACTTGGGGCCGTAAAGCTCAAGCTTCATAGTACATCTGCCTCTAGTGCGAAGTCCTGTAATGTTGTAATGTAAGCACGTTATTTCCCCACGCCTCTGGTTTTATGCCGTATATTTCAAATTATCTTCTCTTGGTTTATATGATCCTGGTGGTAACCTTCCCCTGAACTGTGTAGTGAAGGCACAGAGCCAAAAGGCAAGAGGTGCTACAGCTGAAAATCTACTTCAAAGATGGCCGACATAAGAGGAACAGAGAAAGCTCATACGTCCGTCACCAGTACCATTCCTGGAAAAAGCTCTATGGAGATACTAATAGCCACATGCTGACTACTGCCTACTTTCAACATATTCAAAGTAGGCATCTGAGAGTGTACGAAGAAGATGATGCATGTCAAGATCACTAATGTGAAACTGATGTCTAGATCACTAATGTGAATCTGATGTCTAGATCACTAATGTGAAACTGATGTCAAGATCACTAATGTGAATCTGATGTCAAGATCACTAATGTGAAACTGATGTCAAGATCTCTAATGTGAAACTGATGTCAAAATCTCTAATGTGAAACTGATGTCAAGATCACTAATGTGAATCTGATGTCAAGATCACTAATGTGAATCTGATGTCAAGATCACTAATGTGAAACTGATTGAGATGTAAACACCAATGGAACAAGAGGTAAGGATAAAGACACTGGTATTGAATATGACAAACATTAAGAAACCCAGTTCATAGCATTACAAGGCAGTCTCTGTTTGGGAATACGAAAGGTGAGGGAAATAGAGGGAGATCTTTAAAACCCACACACAAGGAAAAGAGAGCTGGAGACATATGTAAAGGAGTTAAGAAGACAAGGAGAGACCTTCAGCAAATAACTCATTTCAGAAAGAATTGGCGTGTTTTTGTCCAAGGCCTGTACTCCATTATGAACCAAAAGATATTGACTGATTTATTGATCAGTGTCGTCTGTAGGTTTTGTCGAAGCGGGCTATTGGGTAAGAGACACCTGCTGTTATATAGGGATCTGAATCTGGACAGCCTTCCATCCCCCTCACTGATAAACATTTTTTGTCATAACGTCTGTTTAACATGCGATTGTTGTATACCTTCGGCTAATTATGAAATAAATATGTGGTTATATGAATAAAAAATAAAAAAAATCAAACACAATTATTAGATACCAAGCACATGTTAGGAAAACGAAGTGGATGGCACTGAAATTCGGAAGCACCCAATCTAACTTAAATCCGATAAACATTGCTCACTACAACTCGTCAGAAGACAAACTGAAATATAACATAAAACATTTTTTGCTTCTCATTTATATAATAACTTTGATATAACGTTACGTCTCACCTTTCAATAACGCATGAAGTTGAGAGCCAATATTGTAAGAAACGATCGCAAGAAATGATAAGAAAAGAATTATGCTGTGCGCTTTTTTTCTCATGTCCTGAGAACGGCACTATTTAGCCTGTGTTTAGTTTTTTTTTCTTTTTCATTCCACGCCACTTGTTTCTTCCACCGAGAAGGTAAACCCGTCAACATAGACAGTTACTTGGACCTTTAATTAAACTAAACACACACACTTAAGATAACCAAATGAAGCTTGTGAAATGGATTTGATAACCTTGTATATATATATATATATATATATATATATGAAACTATGCAGAGCTATACAATAGGAGGAAATCTGATCATCAGAAGTAGTCCCGCTTTGATCAAGTGTTTCGGCCCCTTAATCTCCTTTACACTCTACGGGGGCGGAGAACGAGACCACTTAGGTCATAACTCCCAAGTGTCAGCTTCCTGTTGTCTTGTGCAGAGAATTGAACCCGCTCCACATTGGATGCAGCTTTCAACTTTACTCCTGTTTTCTGCCAGCTGTAGGCAATTGTGAAAGTAACCCCTTTGTTGAAAATAAATTACTGTCCCGAGTTCCAAAGCCCGTTGTAGTTGTTCCACAGCCAGCATGATAACCTTTCCACAGTTTCGAAAAAAAAAAAAAAATATATATATATATATATATATATATATATATATATATATATATATATATATATATATATATATATATATATATATATATATATATATATAATATATATATATATATATTATATATATATATATATATATATATATATATATATATATAAGTCAAGATTATTAAAAATGCAAAGTGTTATGACATCATCGATGTTCACCGCTAAGGTAACGGTGGCGCCATCTGTCATAGTTATACTAGGATATTACATGTTATGTAACTGTATCATTAAGACGTGCCCATATATGATGTTTGTTATATTTTCTATTTCTCAGGTTTCTTAACCCAGTATCTGTTATTGTTGGTTGATTACCTACCCTGACAGAATGAGCACAAACGCCTGAACTAATGTGCATGTGAACTTTGTAAAGTACTTATAAGATATTATGGCTTGTGGATATTTTTCTTGTTGATGGACTCTGTGAATTAAACAGAAAACGACAGTAAATGTAATCTGAGTAGATTTATATATATATATATATATATATATATATATATATATATATATATATATATATATATATATATATATATATATATATATATATATATATATATATATATATATGTTACTGTATCATGTTAATGTATTTTGATTTGTGTTATCAAGATTCTGTCTTCAAGACGGTGTCACGGCATTTACTCCTCTTGCTCTGCAGTGATGATCCAATAGTGGCCAAACTTCAGAGAATATAAAGAGGGTCTTCAAAGATGTCTACGTTTCGCTCAAGATTGACAGGATCCAGGGCGTATAAACCTTTTATCTTTCCTGACCTTCTATGAGTATTGATTTTGCTCGTTCTGATGAGCCCCCAACTGGTTTAATCAGTAAAATATTACTTAAATAGCTCTGTTATAAGTATTTAAAATGATGGAGACATACGGGTGCAGTTCTCTCTCAAAAAAAAGAAAGCCTAAATCAACTATAAATTTATATTTACAGATAACAAATTTAATAATCAATTATTCTTAACAAATTTAATAATAAATTATCGTTAACAAGTGTGATAATCAATTATCGTTAACAAATGTAATAATCAATTATCGTTAACAAATATAAAATACATAATGGTGTGGTGAATTTAGATAGTCTTTAAAATGTCCTCGCAGGTGATGATCTGATTTACAAAGTTCATTTTTAGTAAGTTCACTTGGTAGCTTTAAATGTTTACTTAGCTGCCAGTAAAATGTCGGTTGGTTTCTGCTCCAGCCGATGCTTGTACTTTGCAGGTAATGGACTGGTTCACTCTCGTCACTGGTCAAGTCTGGTGGCCGATACAGGTCTCTCGTAGTAGCGTGGGGTAATTGCGAAGATGGTCCAGCGTCTGTTAAGACCTGTCTGCTGTAGGTGTCTAGCTTTGACTGCAGGCCACTTATACCACTCACTTGTTCCACAGATAGCACCACCAATTGGTACCACCGACTAGTATCATGACATAAGAGAGAAACAAAATACCCTCCTGAGTATTGGGTTTCTTGATTCGAAAATCAGGTTCCCCCCTTTTTATTTCATCATACCATCTGCCTCAGAACTTTACCCTCTCAAAGCATTACATTTGTATTTAACATCTTCTTCTTCTTTGATCCTTAGCTGCCGACCATCAAAGCAGTCAGTGGCCATCACGCCTAGTGGCGTCTTGTAGGGCAACAACAAATTGATTCCACTTTGCTCGGTCGATGGCCATCCTTCGTACAGTGCTCCAACTGTGGTTCATTCTTTGCATCTCAGCCTCCACAGTCCTCCGCCAAGTTGTTTTTGGTCGGCCTCTCTTTCGTTTTCCTTCAGGGGTTCATAGCATAGCTGTTCATGTGATGGTATCGGGGTCTCTTCTGAAAATATTGCCAACCCAGCTCCAGCTTCTGCCAGTTATGATGGTGTGAGTCACAGCGTTAATTCGCAGTGCATCTAGTGTCTTGTGGTCGTTGAAAGCCAGGCAGGAGAGGCCGAGGTTAGCCGAACTGGTGGATCATGTGACTACCGGAAGTCGGGGAAAAAGGGCGCAAAAGTAAAGAATGAGAAGCTAGCCTTGCTCTAGAAGGACGGTTTTCCCTTATGCCAGCGAGATCGCTGTGTGGTTTATATTGTAGACTGTACACTGAGTGCCTGCCATATTGTCGGACTTTGGTGATAATTACGTTGTGAAGTCTAGAGCAGTGTAGGGTCTAGATCGTATTGTCTACAAGCCGTAGTTTGATAAGATGTCGATGGTTTTGAATGTGTCATTGTCATAGTTGTGCCGCTCAGGTGAGAGATATTCATAGCAGCCACTTGGTGTATAGTTTGTACCTTCGTGTATCGAGGTGATAGTTTAAGCTGCTAAGGCAGGTTTACAGTGGTTTTCTCATTATTGTATTTGATGCGTTTGATGGCCGTGTGAGGCCTTATTGTGTGTGTATATTATTAAAGTACCTGTTGAAGGTGTTTATTACTTTTGTCAGCCAGTGATGTGTAGTCATACCCTTAGAAGGGCGAGCCTATATTTGTTGTTATAAACCCAAACAGCAGTGGTGTAACCCGTGAAGTGTTCTCCATGATAAGTGGTTCCTGACAGTGAGCATGTCCTCTTTCTTGCTCCGAGTAAGCAGATCTTGGTGATGGTATTCGGCCAAAAGATTAGGAGAATTTTTCTTAGGCATATTGTGGGAAAAGAGGACAATTTCGACATTTCTTTCTCTGTAACTCTCCAGCATTCCGCACCGTAAAATGGCACAGAAAGCACACAGCTCTGATATAATCTTAATTGTGTGCTTGTACCGTACTGAGAAGACTTCCAGATGTTGTGTAGACTAAAAAAGGCTGTCTTGCTTTGTTCATTCTGTTGTTGATGTCTTTGCTTGCTCCGCCATCTGGTGTTACAATGCATCCTAGATATGCGAAGGTGTCTGTCTGTTCCAGTTGCTGATTCCTTACTGATATGGGCTCAGGGCTGTGTGGTAAGTTGGGATTATATAAATACGAGTATGTATAGGGGACTTAGTGTACTGACTGAGATCAGCTGTGAAGGTATCTGTATATAATATGTGTGGTGTGTTACAGATGACCTTACTTTGCTACCACATTTAGACCTCAGTCAGACTTATTCTGGAATATTGTGATGACTACGTTGAATGTCTAGGGTTATGATATTGATGAAGTGTAAGTTCACAACAACAACAACAGACAAATACTTTATTTAAGATTCACAACACTTTACAACACTATGACAAGCACATACATATAACACTCTAGAAGACTATCTTAAGTAAGTCAAGTGTTAACGTTTAAATTATGTATTAATTTCTTTCAAGAATAGATATCCTGATCCAACAACAGAGTGAATCAGGAATCACAATCAAATGTAAATACAATGTCTATGTACAAAAATTATACAAATGATCTTTGTCCTGACATGGAATATTATTACAATATGTGTGTAGTGTTATGCTCTGGTATTAAGAGGTAATACTGGCTTTTGAAGCTATGTTGTTTGTCATCACGACTTCATGTGTTTGTTAATGGTGGAAATAATCTTGAAGGGTTCACAGTTCTTTTATTTGTAAACAATAACTGCCCCTCTTGCTTTAGTATTACAGTCACATTTTAAAGGGATTTATACAAGGATGAGCTGCTCTAGCTGACACAGTCTTAACTTAGGTGTCTGCGGCAGAAAAACTGTCTCCTCTGCTCGCTTGCTTCTCAGTTATCTTGAACTACACCACTGGTCGATATCTTGGCCAAGGAGTCTGCTGCCAGCCTTCTGGATCCAGCAAAACTCAGACCAGGTGCTGCTCTAATACTTCAGTACCACGGTCCCTGAAACAAGAAGGTTGTACCTCCCTCTTCAGAACTAATATATAATATCTATTTCCACACTGAAGTACAGGACATTACAAACACAAAGTTCAGCGCTGTATGCCAACTACTAGCTTCTCATGTGACAATATACACAAGTATTCCACTCCCTAATGGTTACAACGCCTCTGCAATTCCAGCTGTACTTCCTTCTATACAATAAGATAGGTGTCATGTTACTAAATGGCAATCCCATATATGCCAATGCAGTTATACTCCTCTCTGACACCTTTTACATGGTGGAGCAATATCTAGGCTTTGCCTTCTGTTTGCTACTGAACCACACACATCTTCTTCTTCTTCTTCCATCCTTAGCCAAAGACCGACCAAGCAGTCAGAGGCCATCACGCCTTGTGGCGTCTTAAGGGCAACAGCAGATTGATTTTCTCTGCTGTAGTTTCCCATCACGCCTAGCGGCGTCTTTAGGGCAACAACAAATAGATCCATCTGCCGTTGTTTCCGTAATCGGTGAACCACACACATACAGACACAATTTATCAATTCATATTCAATTTTCATATAATATATATATACATATATATGAAATATGTCTAGCTTACCACAATTCAAGGAAATATACACAAGTACGTTGACTGGCGATGACTTCTGGCACAATTTTGATCTGCCTTATCCCAGGCTTTTATTTAGAAAAATATAAGCTTGCTCTCAACGCACTGTCTTCTCATAAAGTTTATTTTCAAAACTGGCCCTGAACTGACGCTTCTATTTGACTATATCGAATGCTCTAACCAATGAGACCATGTTTACAAGAGACTTTGAAAAAACTTTACCCATCCTACCGTAACCATTAACAACCAACTAGTAATTGCCGTCCAACTAATCCGGTTTCGCCTTACATATTTCTACAGCCAATCAAATCGTATCTAACGTGTTGGCCTCATTCCCCTAAAGCAGTGTTGTTCAAACAGCCACTATGAGCAAATATGATCTTGTGCTGTCAGACAACCTCACTATAGTATTTTGGCTATAATTTATTAAGTACTAGACCAATTTCGTAACACATAACATATTCTTTGTCAGCAAGTCTTAAGGTACAAGAATATATAAGTTTAATGGGGTTAAGTGGCTTCGTTCAAAATATGTATTATTCTAGGATAGTCGTGTATTTGTTTTTTTTTTTATTTTCCTCGAACCGCCACCTGTCCTGCCTTTTCAACTGTTCTGTCAGTATAAAGTCAGGATTTCCGACGTAAAACAGTATTGTGTCATGTTTCCTAATAAGCATTAAACATGTTTTTTTAAAACCTTACCTCGTATCGTTAGTGTTTTTTATTACTGTCTATTTGAAAAAAAATCAAGCCTGCATGCCTTTTGCGTGGGGTGGCATTAATTTTAAATCGCGAAGCGACGTGGTAGCATTGCATGCGTTCCTCCGTGCATCTCTCTCTCTCTCTTCTAAGTCCGTCTGTCTTTTAGGTTAACGCAGTGTATATAATGACATTAATTCTAGTATTATATCTAGGTCATTAAGCAGTTTGCGTATCTCAAGGTTTTCTAAGAAACACAGTACCAGTTTTATTTTTAGAAACGCGTGTAGTTTATGCAGTAGGCTTTTACTATCAAACGTGGAAGCGTAACATTTATTATGGCGTTCTACAACGCAGGTGTACGCTATTGGGAAAAGCAATGGTCTTTTACCAATCTTCTTTCCTTCTATATTACTTCGTTAGGCTTTACATTTATTTTCTCATTTATATATGTGGATTAGAATTTTCCACGATAGGCTGCTCACATTCAGCGCCATGACCTCTGTCTTCTTTAGATTAATGTTCAAGCCCACCTGCTGGCTATATTTATTTATCCGTTTTTTCCTGGATGTGAATGTGCTAGTAGGGCTATGTCATCTGCATATTCCAGATCTTCCAATGTAGAAAATTTAGTCCATCTTATTCCTCTTGGACTGCCCTTTGTTGTCTGGCACATCACCCAGTCTATGACTGTTAAAAATAGAGTGGTTGATAAGGGGCATCCCTGTCGTACTCCTGTCTTCACCTCAAAGGTTAGGTTGCTCTGCCCAATGCTACACGTAAAGTTGGCATAGAGGCTTTTTATGATTGGCACTATGCAGCTTTGATTTCCATAAGCCCTCAGTATTTTCCATAAACTGTCCCTATGTATACTGTCAAAAGCCTCTTCAAAATAACGAAATTAATGTACAGCTGTCTTTGTCATTCTGAGCACTGCGCTATAATGTTTCTGATGGTAAATATTTGATCTACACATCTTCTGTTTTCTAAATCCTACTTGTTATTTCCTCAGTTTGTGGTCTACTGCTTTTGAAATTCTCTGTACAATTATCCTGCCTAGTTATATTTAACATGTTACATTTATATTTGCACTGGTTGAAAAGGTTAATATAATAAGTATGTAAATCAGTTCTATCATCATCCACTCCCTGCTCCATATGGAACTTGGGAGTACCTCTGCTTTTGGTTCTCTATGAGAAAGCCGCATAGAGCAGTTACCAGCTTTTGAAGTGGTGGTTCATGAAACCATCATTCTGCATGCTGAGGTTGCCAGGCTCGTATGATTTGGACATGCACTAGCAATTTTCACATGTTAATAAATGCAAAATGTAGAATTATAAAATGTACAACTCACCCCAAATATCTTTAGAGAATACTGACTTCTGGCTCAGAGAAATAGTTAAGGCAACTTGATTATGATGCCTCTTACACGTGGTCTGATGTGTACTTTAACAATAGATTCCCACTATGACTTAGCATTCAGGTTCCCAGGATTTCGGAATTTCCTTATTAATGAAGGCAGAGTTGTCGTTGTGTAAATTCCCAAGATGCTCAAACACGTTAAAAAAAATTTTACAAAAAATTTAATCCTGATCCTATTCCTTATTCCGGTTTGTCTGGCTGTCTTCTTGACGAGTTGAATTTCCCAGTACGGTAAAGTCACAAGGCGTTAAATTATAAGGCAATACTCAGCCCACATGCGGAATGCCATTATATGACAAGGCTCCAGTAAGAAATGTTGTAATTTTAGATCTCAAATGCCAAATGAATCACTTGCAAGATGTGTATATTTTCCATTCTCTCACAAAAAAAATGTTACGTAACAAAGGCAAAAATAAATGTGTTGTTTACAAGCAGCAATATGGTATGCCAGCTCCCGTCTATTATCGATTATGTTTACAGTCACGACTTCATAATCTATCCCAAGTAATCTCTTTGAAGGTGGATAATTATTCTCTGACCCGCCTTGTCCGGAAATGGTTATCTCATTTACCCGGTCTCTCCTATACTCGGTCTGCTCGAAAATGTGTTACAACAATTCACTCCACAGATTTAGGTGTCAATTTAGGTTCAAACGAAAGTGATTGATTACCCTAATCAGCAAAAGATGGTGGCTGAAGTCCCGGCCTGACAAGAATTGAGGAAAGAGAGTGTAAACAATGATTAAGTACAGAAAATGCGACGTAGTGCAAAAATGTGACGATAAACATGAATTCTAGGAAAAGAGAACGGACAATTCTGTCACAGACAGAAATTATAAAGATCAGCAATCTCCAGACTCGCCTAACATACATGCCAACAACATCACGCTTAAACAGGTTCCAGAGTTTAAGAAGCATTTTACAGAGAATGGAAGAATTGACAGAGAAATTTAAACAAGATGTCAAACAGCCAGTGCAGTGACTTACAACCTGTCACCACTATTCAAACATCTAAATTTCAGAACGGAATCTACGTAACAATTGATCAATAGAATATTCGTACCAACTCTTTGCTATCAGTGTCAAACATGTTCCCTGACCAGAGCACATGAGAGGAGAATCAGGTCCAGAGAGATCAGGTGCTTAAGACAAGCCATAATTAATACTAGCAGAGACAGAATGAGAAATGATGGCATCAGACAAATTTTTGGAACTACATCCCTGCACTAAGTAAATAAAGTGACAGAAAATTAAGTGGTTTGATCGTCTCACGAAAATGACTCCGATAAATTACCACTTGGTGTATATATACTGAAGCACATTAAAAACGCACCACCTGTATAATCCAGGAACAGAGTGTGAAGTGTAAATATAAGTGTTTACAAGTTTACATATTTGGAATCTTTATTCATTTTCCTACTAATCCATGCTGGTCATTAATTTGTACATTTGATTGTTAATAAATTCATTGCATTCTGTCCAGGCAAGGAAGAAAACCAAAAATGCAACTAATAAAAAAATTCATTCACACTATCCTCTGTATCTGGTATGTCCACCGTGTGCTTGCAAAAAAGTCTCTGAAGGAAATTCCGGGGAATCAAGTCCCATTCACGTGTAAGAGCAGCTTCGAGTTGTTGCAGATTAGCTGGAGCACCTTACCTGTAGACTCTGCGTCCAAGCTCGTCCCACAGATTTCTATAGGGGACATGTCTGGTGATAGGGCAGGCCAATCAATCGTCACAATGTTCAGCTGCTGCAGATATTGCTGCGTAATGCATGCGGTGTGCGCACGTGCATTATCCTGCTGGAGAAGCTGCAAGTCTGGATAATTTGTAATCGCAGGAGCAACCAATGCATCCAGAACCTCATCTCGATATGTCACAGCATTAACATTTCCACGGAAGACGTGAAGAGGCAAGCGATGGTGAAAACTGAATCCTCCCCAAATGTGAATACTGCCACCTCCAAATCGGTTGTGCTGACGAACACAGCAATCTGCAAAGCGCTCTCCACACCGTCGCCAAATCCGCATACATCCATCAGCAAAGGATATGTTGAATCTGCTCTCGTCTGTGAATAGGACAGCATTCCACTGTAGTCTAATCCATCTGACATGTTGCTCTGCCCATTGTAGGCGCTGCTGACGATGTCTGTGAGTCAAGTTTGGCCCAACATAAGGTCGTCTTGCAGTAAAGCCTGTATCTCTGAGTCGTCGTATGACTGTCATTCGAGAGACTTGCCCACGTCTACCCACTATTGCTCTTGCCGTTTGACTTGCCGGGAGAGAACGATTCCTTAGGTGACTCAGCACAATATGACGATCTTGCGCAGGGGTAGTAACTCGTGGTTGGCCACTCCGAAGTCTATCCCGGGCACTGCCAATGGTTCCGTAACGTTCATTGAGACGTACAATAGTGCTGTGGTGGCAATTCATCCTTCTTGCAATGGCCCGCGAGCTCATTCCGGTCTCCAACATACCAATGGCTCGTTGGCGGTCGTTTTCAGATAGTCGTGGCATTTCAAGCACATGTACTGGGTGTTTTGTCTCAACGGCCTTTTTATACCGAGAATACTGCCACGACGCGTACACATTTTCAGGGTCATAGCTGTTGGGAATCGTGTTGCACGTGTAACTTTCATTGTTTTCATGTAGTCTATACACAAACCCGTGGGTTGAATCATGCACTTTCCATTCCAGCAGCCATTCGCTCTCTACCTCATGACAAACACGGGGAAAATCCATTCCCACACTTTTTTTCCAGCTTCTCGGCATCAGTATATATAATAGTGGTGTGTTTTTAATGTGCTTCAGTATACAACAGTAGAAGATCTGGTATCGGAGCGCGGAGAAGACAAAGAGGCAGATAGATAGACAACATCACAGACATTAATCGGTATTGTAAAGAAATATTTTGTGATTGTGAAATGTCGAGACAGAACTACTGAGTGAATTTAAACACGGCTTATAGCATAAAACATAACTCAAATGTCATATACATTCACAAATGTTCGCTTTCACGTATCATCCTTCAACTTCCCAAGGAGCAAAGGCCTTATATACACGTATGCTAATTTTTCCTGTCTTGTGCCATCGACTCAAGGTATTTTCATGTCTTCTTCATCCTTTTCATGTCTGTCTTCAGTTCGCTTCTCCATGATTTCCTGGGAATCTATAGTTGATAGCCTTATAAGGATAGCATTACAAGGATAGCTTTATAATGAAAGCATTTTAAGAATAGCATTACAAGGTAATCTTTGTTATGGAATCACAAATGTATTTGAAATAGCGAGAGACACAAAAGTATACGGAGAAAGGTCTGTAAAACGGATTTAGAAGACATAACGATGAGAAAGAGAATTACATTGAACAGATGGCGCATGAGAGGAAGGCCTGACGTAAGGGTTTGTCAAGACCTATAATCCAAAGGGAACAGATGGGTAATGGATATGATAAAGAAATAGTAAGCCTGTCACCTGTGCATTCCAGCGTAAATAATAAAACATTTGAAGAACATAATGACGAGGGAATAGATAATTTTGAGCAAAAATTAATACCGACGAAGAAATAAAGGCTACAAGGAAGTTGTGTGATCAGGATAGTCGTTTTTTTCTTCTTCTCGTTTTCTTTTTTTCTTTGTTTTTTCCTCTTTGTTGTCCTCTTAGTTTATATGTAGCTGTTACCACTCCAAACTCATCTGTAAAACCAATTGTTACAGAAACTTCCTCAGCAAGAACATGTGAATGATTGTGGTTGATGCGTTCTGCTGGGGTGGCTCTATGCTCCAAGAGATCGCTAAGGATAAGGATGTTGGTGATGTTACCACTGGTGCTACTGCTGCTGGTACTTCCCAATATTACTGCTGCTGGTACGTCCCAATATTACTGCTGCTGCTGGTACTTCCCAGTATTACTACTGCTGGTACTTCCCAATATTATTGCTGCTGGTACTTCCCAATACTACTGCTGCTGATGCTTCCGAATAGTATTTTTACTGGTACTTTCCAATATTACTGCTACTGGTACCTCCCAATATTACTGCTGCTGCTGGTACTTCCCAATATTATTGCTGCTGGTCTTCCCAATACTACTGCTGCTGATACTTCCGAATAGTATTTTTACTGGTACTTCTTAATATTACTGCTACTGGTACTTCCCAATATTACTGCTGCTGGTACTTCCCAATATTACTGCTGCTGGTACTTCCCAATATTACTGCTGCTGGTACTTCCCAATATTACTGCTGCTGGTACTTCCCAATATTACTGCTGCTGCTGGTACTTCCCAATATTACTGCTGCTGCTGGTACTTCCCAATATTACTGCTGCTGGTACTTCCCAATATTACTGCTGCTGGTACTTCCCAATATTACTGCTGCTGGTACTTCCCAATATTACTGCTGCTGCTGGTACTTCCCAATATTACTGCTGCTGCTGCTGGTACTTCCCAATATTACTGCTGCTGCTGGTACTTCCCAATATTACTGCTGCTGCTGGTACTTCCCAATATTACTGCTGCTGCTGCTGGTACTTCCCAATATTACTGCTGCTGGTACTTCCCAATATTACTGCTGCTGCTGGTACTTCCCAATATTACTGCTGCTGCTGGTACTTCCCAATATTACTGCTGCTGCTGGTACTTCCCAATATTACTGCTGCTGGTACTGCCCAATATTACTACTGCTGGTACCTCCCAATATTACTGCTGCTGCTGCTGGTACTTCCCAATATTACTGCTGCTGGTACTTCCCAATATTACTGCTGCTGGTACTTCCCAATATTACTGCTGCTGGTACTTCCCAATATTACTGCTGCTGGTACTTCCCAATATTACTGCTGCTGCTGGTACTTCCCAATATTACTGCTGCTGGTACTTCCCAATATTACTGCTGCTGCTGGTACTTCCCAATATTACTGCTGCTGCTGGTACTTCCCAATATTACTGCTGCTGCTAGTACTTCCCAATATTACTGCTGCTGCTAGTACTTCCCAATATTACTGCTGCTGCTGCTGGTACTTCCCAATATTACTGCTACTGCTGGTACTTCCCAATATTACTGCTGCTGCTGGTACTTCCCAATATTACTGCTGCTGGTACTTCCCAATATTACTGCTCCTGCTGCTGGTACTTCCCAGTATTACTACTACTACTGCTGCTGGTACTTCCCAATATTACTGCTGTTGCTGCTGGTACTTCCCAATATTACTGCTGCTGCTGCTGGTACTTCCCAATATTACTGCTGCTGCTGGTACTTCCCAATATTACTGCTGCTGCTGGTACTTCCCAATATTACTGCTGCTGCTGGTACTTCCCAATATTACTGCTGCTGCTGGTACTTCCCAATATTACTGCTGCTGCTGCTGCTGCTGGTACTTCCCAATATTACTGCTGCTGCTGGTACTTCCCAATATTACTATTGCTGCTGCTGGTACTTCCCAATATTACTGCTGCTGCTAGTACTTCCCAATATTACTGCTGCTGCTGCTGGTACTTCCCAATATTACTGCTACTGCTGGTACTTCCCAATATTACTGCTACTGCGGGTCTGCTGCTGCTGGTACTTCCCAATATTACTGCTACTGCTGGTACTTCCCAATATTACTGCTGCTGCTGGTACTTCCCAATATTACTATTGCTGCTGCTGGTACTTCCCAATATTACTGCTGCTGCTAGTACTTCCCAATATTACTGCTGCTGCTGGTACTTCCCAATATTACTGCTGCTGCTGCTATAACTTCCCAATATTACTTCTGCTGCTGGTACTCCCCAATATTACTGCTGCTGGTACTTCCCAATATTACGGATTCTGCTGGTACTTCCCAATATTACTGCTACTGCGGGTACTTCCCAATATTACTGCTGCTGCTGCTGGTACTTCCCAATATTAATGCTGATGCTTCTGGTACTTCCCAATATTACTGCTGCTGCTGGTACTTCCCAATATTACCGCTGCTGCTGCTGCTGCTGCTGGTACTTCCCAATATTACTGCTGCTGCTGCTGGTACTTCACAATATTACTGCTACTGCTGGTACTTCCCAATATTACTGCTGCTACTGCTACTGGTACTTCCCAATATTACTGCTGCTGCTGGTACTTCCCAATATTACTGCTACTGCTGATACTTCCCAATATTACTACTTTTGCTGCTGCTGGTACTTCCCAATATTACTGCTGCTGCTGGTACTTCCCAATATTACTGCTGCTGGTACTTCCCAATATTACTGCTGCTGGTACTTCCAAATATTACTGCTGCTACTGGTACTTCCCAATATTACTGCTACTGCTGGTACTTCCCAATATTACTGCTGCTGGTACTTCCCACTAATACTGCTTCTGCTGGTACTTCCCAATATTACTGCTTCTGCTCGTACTTCCCAATTTTACTTTTGCTGCTGGTACTTCCCAATATTACTGCAGCTGCTGCTTGTACTTCCCAATATTACTGCTACTGCTGGTACTTCCCAGTATTAATGCTACTGCTGGTACTTCCCAATATTACTGCAGCTGCTGCTAGTACTTCCCAATATTACTGCTGCTGCTGCTATAACTTCCTAATATTATTTCTGCTGCTGGTACTTCCCAAAATTACTGCTACTGCTGGTACTTCCCAATATTACTGCTGCTGCTACTGGTACTTCCCAATATTACTGCTACCGCTGGTACTTCCCAATATTACTGCTACTGCTGGTAATTCCCAATATTACTGCTGCTGTTGCTGGTACTTCCCAATATTACTGCTGCTGCTGGTACTTCCCAATATTACTGCTGCTGCTGGTACTACCCAATATTACTGCTCCTGCTGCTAGTACTTCACTATATTACTGCTGCTGGTACTTCCCAATATTACTACTGCTGCTGCTGCTGGTTTTTCTTAATATTACTGCTGATGCTAGTACTTCCCAACATTATTACTGCTGCTGTTGGTACTTCCCAATATTACTGCTGCTGGTGCTGGTACTTCCCAATATTACTGCTACTGCTTGTACTTCCCAATATTACTGCTGCTGGTTCTGGTACTTCCCAATATTACTGATGCTGGTGCTGGTACTTCCCAATATTACTGCTGCTGCTGGTACTTCCCAATATTACTACTGCTAATGCTGGTACTTCCCAATATTACTGCTGCTTGTGCTGGTACTTCCCAATATTACTGCTACTGCTGGTACTTCCCAATATTACTGCTGCTGCTGGTACTTCCCAATATTACTGCTGCTGCTTGTACTTCCCAATATTACTTCTGCTGCTGCTGGTACTTCACAATATTACTGCTTCTGCTGCTGGTACTTCCAAATATTACTGCTGCTGCTGGTACTTCCCATTATTACTGCTGCTTCTAGTACTTCCCAATATTACAGCGGCTGCTAGTACTTCCCAATATTACTGCTGCTGGTACTTCCCAATATTACTGCTACTGGTACTTCCAAATATTACTTCTACTAGTACTTCCCAATATTACTGCTACTGGTACCTCCCAATATTACTGCTGCTGGTACTGCCCAATATTACTGCTGCTGGTACTTCCCAATATTACTGCTGCTGGTACTTCCCAATATTACTGCTGCTGGTACTTCCCAATATTACTGCTACTGCTGGTACTTCCCAATATTACTGCTGCTGCTGGTACTTCCCAATATTACTGATGCTGGTGCTGGTACTTCCCAATATTACTGCTGCTGGTGCTTGTACTTCCCAATATTACTGCAACTGCTGGTACTTCCAAATATTACTGCTGCTGTTGTTACTTCCCAATATTACTGCTGCTGCTGGTACTTCCCAATATTACTGCTGCTGCTGCTGGTACTTCCCAATATTACTGCTGCTGCTGGTACTTCCCAATATTACTGCTGCTGCTGCTACTTCCCAATATTACTGCTGCTGCTGGTACTTCCCAATATTACTGCTGCTGCTGCTGGTACTTCCCAATATTACTGCTGCTGCTGCTGGTACTTCCCAATATTACTGCTGCTGCTGGTACTTCCCAATATTACTGCTGCTGCTGCTGGTACTTCCCAATATTACTGCTGCTGCTGGTACTTCCCAATATTACTGCTGCTGCTTGTACTTCCCAATATTACTGCTGCTGCTGCTGGTACTTCCCAATATTACTGCTGCTGCTGCTGGTACTTCCCAATATTACTGCTGCTGCTGGTACTTCCCAATATTACTGCTGCTGGTACTTCCCAATATTACTGCTACTGCTGGTACTTCCCAATATTACTGCTGCTGCTGCTGGTACTTCCCAATATTACTGCTGCTGCTGGTACTTCCCAATATTACTGCTGCTGGTTCTTCCCAATATTACTTCTACTGGTACTTCCCAATATTACTGCTGCTGTTACTTCCCAATATTACAACTGCTGGTACTACCCAATATTATTGCTGCTGGTACTTCCCAATAATACTGCTACTGGTACTTCCCAATATCACTGCTACTGGTACTTCCCAATATTACTGCTGCTGCTAGTACTTCCCAATATTACTGCTGCTGCTGCTGGTACTTCCCAATATTACTGCTGCTGCTGCTGGTACTTCCCAATATTACTGCTACTGCTGGTACTTCCAAATATTACTGCTGCTGTTGTTACTTCCCAATATTACTACTACTGCTGCTGCTACTTCCCAATATTACTGCTGCTGCTTGTACTTCCCAATATTACTGCTGCTGCTGGTACTTCCCAATATTACTGCTGCTGCTGCTGGTACTTCCCAATATTACTGCTACTGCTGGTACTTCCCAATATTACTGCTACTGCTGGTACTTCCCAATATTACTGCTGCTGCTGCTGGTACTTCCCAATATTACTGCTGCTGCTGGTACTTCCCAATATTACTGCTGCTGCTGGTACTTCCCAATATTACTGCTGCTGGTACTTCCCAATATTACTGCTACTGGTACTTCCCAATATTACTGCTACTGGTACTTCCCAATATTACTGCTGCTGGTACTTCCCAATATTACTGCTGCTGGTACTTCCCAATATTACTGCTACTGGTACTTCCCAATATTACTGCTGCTGCTGGTACCTCCCAATATTACTGCTGCTGCTGGTACTTCCCAATATTACTGCTGCTGCTACTGGTACTTCCCAATATTACTGCTGCTGGTACTTCCCAATATTACTGCTGCTGCTGGTACTTCCCAATATTACTGCTGCTGCTGCTGGTACTTCCCAATATTACTGCTACTGCTGGTACTTCCCAATATTACTGCTGCTGGTACTTCCCAATATTACTACTGCTGGTACCTCCCAATATTACTGCTGCTGGTACTTCCAAATATTACTGCTGCTGGTACTTCCAAATATTACTGCTGATAGTACCTCTCAATATTACTACTGCTGGTACCTCACAATATTACTGCTGCTGGTACTTCCCACTCTTACTGCTGCTGCTCGTACTTCCCAATACTACTGCTGCTGGCTCTGCTAGTACTTCCCAATATTACTGCTGCTGCTGGTACTTCCTATATTACTGCTGCTGGTACTTCCCAATATTACTGCTACTGCTGGTACTTCCCAATATTACTGCTACTGCTGGTACTTCCCAATATTACTGCTGCTGGTGCTGGTACTTCCCAATATTACTGCTGCTGCTGCTGCTGGTACTTCCCAATATTACTGCTGCTGCTGGTACTTCCCAATATTACTGCTGCTGCTGGTACTTCCCAATATTACTGCTGCTGCTGGTACTTCCCAATATTACTGCTGCTGCTGGTACTTCCCAATATTACTGCTGCTGCTGCTGGTACTTCCCAATATTACTGCTGCTGCTGCTGGTACTTCCCAATATTACTGCTGCTGCTGCTGGTACTTCCCAATATTACTGCTACTGCTGGTACTTCCCAATATTACTGCTGCTGTTGCTGGTACTTCCCAATATTACTGCTGCTGCTGGTACTTCCCAATATTACTGCTGCTGCTAGTACTTCCCAATATTACTGCTGCTGCTAGTACTTCCCAATATTACTGCTGCTGCTAGTACTTCCCAATATTACTGCTGCTGCTAGTACTTCCCAATATTACTGCTGCTGCTGCTGGTACTTCCCAATATTACTGCTGCTTCTGGTACTTCCCAATATTACTGCTGCTGCTGCTGCTGGTACTTCCCAATATTACTGCTGCTGCTGCTGGTACTTCCCAATATTACTGCTGTTGCTGCTGGTACTTCCCAATATTACTGCTGCTGCTGGTACTTCCCAATATTACTGCTACTGCTGGTACTTCCCAATATTACTGCTGCTACTGCTACTGGTACTTCCCAATATTACTGCTGCTGCTGGTACTTCCCAATATTACTGCTACTGCTTATACTTCCCAATATTACTGCTGCTGGTACTTCCCAATATTACTGCTGCTGGTACTTCCCAATATTACTGCTGCTACTGGTACTTCCCAATATTACTGCTGCTGCTTGTTCTTCTAAATATTACTGCTGCTGCTATTACTTCCCAATACTACTACTGCTGCTATTACTTCCCAATACTACTACTGCTGTTGGTACTTCGCAATATTACTGCTTCTGCTGATAATTCCTAATATTGCTGCTGCTGCTCGTACTTCCTAATATTACTAATGCTGCTGGTACATCCCAATATTACTACTGCTGGTACTTCCCAGTATTACTGCTGCTGCTGGTACTTCCCAATACTAGTACTGCTGGTACTTCTCAATATTACTGGTGCTGGTACATCAAAATGTCACAGCTGCAGGTACTTCCTAATATTACTGCTGCTGGTACATCAAAATATTACAGCTGCAGGTACTTCCCAATATTACGGCTGCAGGTACTTCCCAGTATTACTGCTGCAGGTAGTTCCCAGTATTACTGCTGCAGGTACTTCATAATATTACAATGCAGGTACTTCCCAATATTACAGTGCAGGTACTTCCCAATATTACAGCTGCTGGTACTTCCCAATATTACAGCTGCAGGTACTTACCAATATTACTGCTGCAGGTACTTCCCAATATTACTGCTGCAGGTACTTCCCAATATTACAGTGCATGTACTTCCCAATATTACAGCGATTTTCCTTTTCCGGGCAAGCTCGTCCGTTCTCGGGCAGCTAAAGTGGTAGGATTTCGATGCCCTCAGGGAAGTACCTAGGTTTAATTTTTACATTTATTTAGGTTCTTATGTGTCCTATTTAGCCTTCACTTTCTTTCCTTTCCCTCACGAAGGCCTTGTGGCCGTAACGTTGGCTATTTTCTTTGTCTTTTGTCCTCGTAAGACGAACCACCTTTTTTCGATTTTTTTTCACACCCATCCATTGTACTCCACGTCTTACCGCAATTCCCCTCAACTTCCTCGTACTTCCCAATATTACTGCTGCTGGTACTTACCAATATTACTGCTGCTGGTACTTCCCAATATTACTGCTGCTAAGACCAAGAATATTACTATTGCTTAAACTACTGCTTTTATCATCCTCTACATCTTGTTCGGTTAGTTTTTCCTTATAACACACTCTACCAAAAATATTTCGCTAGATACGAAGAGTCCGTGCATCATTAAACAGTCGCATTAGCTTTCATACAAAATGTTAAAATGGAAGTCGACAAGAACCATTGGAACAATCCACTTATAAGTCAACAATCTATTTTATTCCGATGTCACAGACCTTGTCGAAAGTGACCGGTTAAGAATAGATGTAAAACGTTTAAATAATTGAGTTTCATAATAAATGAGCTGCCCAATACATTTTCTTGTATATTTTGGAATCGTTAACGCTCTGTTGAACTAAAGATAGAGAGGACTGTATTATTTTTTAATACTAAAAAAAATTAATTACAGGCAGTAATTACAGTGTTATACAGAGCTTCTACAAGTCTTGCAGAAATTATGTGAGGACAGCAAACCATAAGTCAGAAGAGTTCTGGACCACCACTGGTGTAAGACAAGGTGATATCCTGTCACCTTGTTTTGTCATACTCCTCATGGACGATGTTATCAAGTCATGTAAGGAGAGAACAAGAAAGTATTCAGTGGGGTACTGGAAGATGAGACAGGTATGTATTTCGGAGCTGGCATTTGCTGATGATGTTGCCCTGATTGCTAAATCAGAGGCACATCTCCATTCCAACCTGCAAGTCTGGAAGGAAGAGCTGGAGAAGAGAGGGATGGTCATAAGTAGCTCTAAAACAAAATCCATGGTGATATCACGAGAAGAAAGAAGACATCAGATTAAGCTGGGAGAACAGGTCCTGGAGCAGGTCGACCACTTTAAATATCTCGGAGCTATTATACACCGAAAGGGAGGCATCAAAGAAGAGATGGCCACTCGAAAAGCAGCAGCTGGGAGACTTTTTCAGGCCATAAATCGAGGATTTCTCAGCAAGAGAGAGAGGTTGATAAGAAAACGAAGATGGCTGTATACCGCTCCACCTATGTCCCAATCTTGACATATGGATGCGAGTCATGGGCAATGACTACAACCCATAAAAGCCAGATCCAAACCTCAGAAATGAGGTATCTGAGGAAGGTGGTTGAAGTAACCAGAAGAGACATGGTCCGCAACCAGACGATCCGTCAAGGCCTAAAATCACACCTCCTGCAGACCCAAGTAGAACAGTCCCAACTAAGATGGTTTGGCCATGTCTGCAGAATGGGAGAAGATCGGATACCACGACAAGCATGGGAAACAAAGAGCCAGGGATCCAGACCCCCAGGACGACCAAGAGTCCGTTGGGAGGACAACATTAGACAATCTTTGAAAGACCGAGGACTAGAATGGAACCAGGCCAGGAGGAAGACAGCCGATAGGATAGTCTGGCGCTCTCTCTTCCAAACCTCTACACCTCACGGTAGAAGAGGAACGACTAAGTAAGTAATTACAGTGGTCCAGTTTTTACCCCGCGCATCAGGTTAGAGTTAAGCGATTCAAGCCTTCCTTTTATCTTGAAACTCGTTTGTTTCCTGCAATTTTTGGTTTTTGGGACGACAAACAACAAAGTACAAGGGCAATCATTTAATCATTTAGCTGTATACCTACTAGAAGCAATCTTTGCTCATGGTCAAATCTACGTAGCACTCACGCTAGGTAAGAACCCAGTAAATGTTAAAGTGTATATTGTGGGCCAGGCTATTGATGCAAACATTGTGAAAATTACCTTATATTTTGTTAAAGTGATTATAGAGCCGTTTTTTAAGAAAATTAAAAAATAATGCAATCCTCTGTCTTTAATTTAACAGAATAATAAAGTTTAAAAAAAACAATGTAAAGGTATTTGGTGGTTCTTTCACCCTGACACTAAATTATTAAATTTCTTTGTCATTACTTAACGGGTTACTTGTGAAAAGGTCTGTGAAATCCGAATAAAATACACTGCTGGCCTCTAAGCTGGATGAATGTGACGGTACGTCTTACTTTGTGCGTGTACTTTTGTGCGCTCTCTCACTCTTTAATCCACTCCGGCAGTATCACTTCTTTTTCTTCATTTATCTCTCAACGATCATCGTTTTATTTGGCATAATTTTTGCCTTGTCATTCATTTTTACTCTCTACGTTGGATTAGTAGTGTTAAGTCTCTAACACTTCACTCCTCGACTGTTTGTGTTACTCCAGGTTTATTGACCCGGGCAGCGATAATATTTTATCACGTATTATCAGGCTGACCATCTTTTCAAAGCGACTGTGTCTGTTTATTCAAGCTTGCATTGTGCACGGTCTATGAATAGAACCCCATATTGTGTGGGTAATCTGGCGGAGATCCGTCTAGCGAAACACAGGTGGTAGTGCGTAATTTTTTTTCCGCTTAGACCAGACCTGTGTGTAATTATCTCAGATAATCTGTCTGGAAACTCAAGATTTGTAGACGTTACGCCTGGAACACATGGTCACAATATGGCGAGAGGCAGATAGGTGCAGCCGGAAGTCTTACGCAACGGTATGACTTCACTGCAAGAGGTCACGCGTGGATATTAAATTTAACATTTTGAAACACGTGAGGTTATTTTTTTTTAAGTTGAAACGCCCCTACCCACGTAGTGCTGAACGAGATTCGATTGGATTGGTTCATTGTGTGGAGCTGGAATATACAATGCATTTTATTGGAACACTTGTCGGAAGTGCAATCTGTGATCTGCACTAAGAACTGAGAATACAGTGCGATAAAAACACAAACACAGATTACACAGAGAGACTGCAGCTCACAAGTTATATCAGCGTCTCCTAAAAGCCAGAAAGAAAAAGGAGACACTGGACTTAGAAATTCCACAACTATAAGTAACAGATCGAGTATTGGGCAACTTTGGACTTCACAAGTAAACCTGCATTTTAATACAAGACTGGAAACTTAAAGGGGCCAGGACTGTAATTAACAAGACTGGAATCCTAGGAATTTGATCACAAGTCGTAGAGGAATTAAACAAAAGTTTTCCCAGGCCAGAATTTTGCAGAACACTCGCCGTCAGAGGAGTTAACTCTAATTTGCAGACCTAAGTGATTTCGAAGCTTCTAATACAGAGCTGTGTCCAGTCTAAATATGTGCAAGGAGATTGTGTATTCCCAAAATTATGGGGTAAGTGTAAACAATTTTTTTACTAATGTAAATTCTATAGGTTTCTTGCTAAGTGGTTATATACAAAGCTGGCAACCTCAACATATGAAAATAGTTTATGCATGAACCACTACTGCAAGAGCTGGTGATTATTTATTACTAGACGTGCGGGAAACTCGACAGCAGAGCGACGCCAAACTCCGACGGGAGTAGTAATGAGTAATGAGTGATGATTACCTTACATGTGCCTAAGGTATAACATATTATCTTGTGAGATTTATGTACCTTTTTTAATTGTAATTCAGGCAAATCATTATTCATGCACTCCAGACGCAATTTCCTAGTTAACACCCAGAAGGATGTTGGTGAATTTTCATCATATTCCTTGAGTGCTCGGGAATTTAATTCTTCTGAGAGGTTAACACTGGGCCTGTTAGTTTTGCGGCAAACAAATGTACTTAGCAGGCATTTGTTTTTTTCTACTTGTCTAAAGTTTGTGGTTACAAGCCATCAGACGATTTGTGGTACTAACGCCGCTATTGTGAGGGAAAAGCATCCACCTTAACCGCCTACAGTAGAAGAGAGTGTGGAGAAAGCTTCCGTCATCTCAGAATTGATGAACCACAGCTGCAGGACTCCCTTATAAAAGTTAAGTGCTTGTAAAAAGGCATCAGCAAAAAGGACTTTTGATATATCCTCACCCTAAATCTCAGTGAAGAGAAAATTTGATTCCAATTTAAAATCACCATCATTTTATTTATTTTAAATTGTTAATACTAATTGATTATTAAATTTGTTACCTGTTGTGTTAAAACTAAACAATCATGGTCGATTCAGTTTTTTATATGTATGAAAGCAAACGTATGAGCCAGAATATATAATATATATATATAAATACCTAGACATATATTTACCTCTAAACAGAGCTATACTTTATAAGAGGGATTACGTTGGATTACACCAACTGGGGACTTGAGCGGGCTAAACCATTGCTTAAATCCTTCACAATAGGCGACGGACCAGTTATAATGCGTTAACAATTGCTCAGCCCAATGCAACATTGTTCGTGACTTCTGGAAATATCTTGTGAAAGCTCCCTTAAGGTAGAAGTGTCATTAATCTTCTATCTACTTCTCTGCTAAGAGTAATCTTGAGCGCAGGTAGATACCTTGGAAGCAAATATTAAACACTCTTGAGTCTTGGTCATTGTTGGGCCACTACTGCAAAGCAGGGAGGCAATCCGTGACAATGAATCTAATGGGCGTTCAAGATAACCTTCACTCAAAGCATAGCAATGTGCACTATTTACGTATTTTCCAAAAAGTTGCTGCGGTTGTTTCAGTACCCAGTGAAGTTTCGTACATAGTAAATTCTTTTTGATACCATAACACCCGAAAAGAAACATTTAACAGACCCATGTAAGTCAGTTGAAGTAAAAACACTTTCTCGGTACAACGGTCTAGAGGTGACGGAGAGGAGAAAAATGTTTAATAGATAAAAATTTAGGAGTTGCTCTATATGATAAAATAACCTCGAACGCAAATTTACTAGTGCCATCCTATAATTCATTCTGTGCTCTTCACATTAGTTTTTCCCACCATTGTTTACAATCCCTTCCCTCAATTCTTTTTATGTCGGGACTTCAGCGACCATCTTTTGCTGATTAGGGTAATCTATCCCTTTCGTTTGAACCCATATTGACACATGGAATCGGTAGACAGAAGTGTGGTTTACTAACGTGTAACACATTGTCCTGCCAGACCGTGCAAGGGTGCAGCCGATTAATAAGTAAACATACTATGGGATGACCACAGTCGATTATTTTATCGCTGGGAATGCATCTATTGGACCAAGTGTTGTCAATGTTTGCTGGGCCGGGTGAATGGCGTAATCATTTCCGGAAAGTTTTTTCAGGAAAATTTTTGTACATCTTGGAAGCGATTACCTTGAGAAATTACGAATTCGTGAGTGTAAACGTGATCGATAATAGACGACCAGATATTCTATGAACGTGGAGTGTTTGTTTGCGTTGCGTAACTCATTTCCGCCCAAGACGGAATACAGGTAAGAAAAAAAGTGACCACCTGTGTTCGTGGTTCATCGCTAACACCTACCGACACTTTGACTGAAAATACAAAGAAGACCATCTTGTCTGTCTGGAAACAAAGTCTGTGGTCAGCGACTGTCAGCGATTATCCGTTTGGGGAAAAAATTCAGGTACGGGTGCAAATTGCAAAAGCATTTCCGTCTAGACTTCCGCAGTGATAATTACAGAGAAACCCGTCTGGGGAGACATTATGGGCAATGCAATATTTATGGGATGAGCTCCAAGATGTGTTCGAAAGTCTGCATAAGAGTAAACAAACGGGGCATAGCCATATATGGTTATGTTTCATTCTTTGATATGATAATCTTAGAATATCTTACGACGAGGGTGAAGGTAATAACTAAAACTCCTACCCACGTCTATTCTTGCTCATGGATTGGATCAGATGAGAAAAGGAAATATACATTCATTCTGATTGGAAAATTTGTCGGAAACGCAACGCGGACACGCGGACGAAATGGTACCATATAACTTAGCAAATTTTGAGGCTAAAAAACCAATGCTTCGCAAAACGTCAAAGTAGCAACTCCAGAGAGAGCCAGAAACGAATATTTCTCTTTTCCCGTCTGCGCTGGGAATTTAACACACTCCACCTTGGTTGGGATTTTGAACTTCACTTCTGGTTTTAGCCAAGCTTCCAGACTAAGAAAACTGTAAAAGTAGACCTTAAGTTGTATATAAGTTACTGACATGAAATCTATGGCCCGTTGCGGTTAATTAACAGTCAACATTATGTGCATTTTCAGCAGTTTTACAGAGCCTCTCGAGTGCCCTTGTTCGTAACTGTCCTTTCAGGCCACTTGTTTCAAGTAGCATCTAGACGTCTTTCATCTACTTCTAAAGCTATAACTTTTGCTGTAGACCCGTTGTGTCTCAAATCTGTGCCCAGATTTTTATGTTTGGCCAATTTGAACGACACTGACAGTTAAGTTATTGAAATCTGTATCGACGAGACGAACAGCGTAGCAATATATCTGGTTATATTCAAGACATCCGAATTATTGCCGTGTATGTCCTCGCCCAGGTATATATATGCATAGCAACTATTGATGGGTGTAACTGTGGCACTGATAAAGTAACTGCTGATCATCTGCTTTACAGATGCTCAACATATGTGGAACAGAGAAAGCGCATATAGCTGTCACTTGTACCATTCGTGAAAAAGCTCTTCGGAGATACATATAACATAAAGCTGACTACTGCTTTCTTTGAAAACATTCAAATAGACTTCTGAGAGTGTACGAAGAAGAGGAAGAAATATATACATAAGAATACAAAAGACAAGAGGAGCTTCAATGTATTGGAAAATATATGGAGATCTAAAGAAATTAATTCCAACACAAAAATTACAATCTTCAATTCAACTATCAAGTCAGTTTTACTGCATGGCTGTGAAACATGGAGAACAACAAAAACAACAACTAAAAAAGCTTGACTTCCAGAATGGGAGCTTGCGTAGAATAGAAGGATTGAAGTGGTATGACACGGTTACGAATCTGGAATACATAACAAGAACAATCTTAGTACCAGTAGAACAAGAACAACCCCATTACCAGTAGAACAAGAACAACCCTAGTACCAGTAGAACAAGAACAACCCTAGTACCAGTAGAACAAGAACAACCCTAGTACCAGTAGAACAAGAGATTAGAAGAAGACGCTGGAGATAGATAGGACATATGTTACGGTGTTATTTTAAATGACGGCGTCTGCTGGGGGTTAGTAGTGCGCAACGTTTGGGGTCAATAACATTAATAGAATATGTCGATATGTTACGGTATACTGAACGCGAAATATATGCTAAGATTATGACGCATTCGCGTTGGGAAGGTCACGCTTGGTGACTTGGTTACATGGCCCATGTTACGCTATCCGTCAAGCAGAGAAGTCGTGTCTTGTATGTCTTCCAATGAGAGGCTTAGTATATAGCCGATATATGAATTCAATATAGAACTCAGGGTCATTTCAGATATTAATCTAAGTATGAGATTATTAAGTAAATTAAATGATGGAAGGAGAATCGTATTATGATTCAATTTGTAGCTGTCAAGAACTCATGCGCTCATTTCTGGCTGTTGACTACAGCAGTGCATGTACATAGCCATGATGTTCATCTGACATATTGTTTTGACACGGACGGATACTTACTGGTATTATTTGGAATTTATTGTTATGCTGAACTGTACATGAAGTTTTGTGAATGTCGGATATCGTTTATATGAACGTCAATACATGTGGACTCAGAACAGAAGGCTTGATATTTTACGTACGTTTCGGGTTGGTTCCACAGCTGTTAATGTTTACGTTTTTCAGAACGATAACTCTCCCACAGGGGAAATCAACTAATGTACAATATGCAAAGCAGAACGTCGAAGGGATGTTCTTACGGTCAGAGCTAACCATCAATAAATAACAAACATTAACTACGTCAAGAGAGTGACTTTAATATTCAATAAATAACATAAGATGAAGGAACCGCAACACCCGTCACAACTGGTGGCCAATAGTGGTCTTGAAACTTTTCAAAAGAGCGAACCTCAAAAAAAAAAACATTTTTCCTTTCAAGCCAAAATGGACATTATTATGCGAAAACACCGGTGACGTCATGCCCTTGACAACAGTAGGAACGTTTTCAAAAGCCAGCAACAATCAATGCCCTTCAAAAAATTGTTTGCAGCTCTCAAACAGCAAATGAAACGTATTGCTAACGTCTTCATTGTTTCAAACAAGCTTACGAGTCTGTTGGCGAAGCAGATAATGTACTGAATTACTGCCCAAAAAAAGATAAGTAACTGATTTTAAACGTTACAATATTTCGTCCTTTTTGTCCAACCATGCCATGTTCTTTTTTTTTAGCCATGTTAAATATTGTTTCTGTCTTTTTACATGTAGTGGTTGGTAGGTTGGGAATCGGAATTGAACTTGTGGCTTTTCGAACGTCAAGCTCAATTCCGATCGTTCCTTAAGGCCGTGAATTAATCGCATTTCGCGAAGAACGCGTCGAAGACATTACCGGTGATTGTTTCGTTCGGACCTGCATTAATTCACCTTGTATGTTAGGTGTCTAGTTCTGTGAAATAACCGTTGTATTTTACCGTATTCAGTTTTATTTTTATTCAGTTACAGTCATATGTTCGTAATCTATCCTGTTTATTCTAATCTGGCTATCTTTAATTTTATTTAAATGTATTGTATGATCGTCAAATGAGTCATGTGACGTCATTATTCGTAGTGCCAAATATGTTCTTTTACTTCAGTTAACCTTCACCCTTCTATATTTCCGGTTAGTAGACTTGGTTTTATAATATCACCTATTTTTGTGAAAATGTCACTTTTGTATTGTGCTACTGTACTGTAAAGCCTTGGTTAATCATTTGTATTGTCTTCATTAATGTTATGTAATAATAATATTTCTATGAATTGATTTTAATAATATATTTAATTAATTTAATTAATTTTTGGGAACTTTGATGATGAATCAAGAACATTGCAACAATTTGCAGTGGTGGTTCTAGAAACTAGCAAAGCACTTTATACATGATGAGTAAGGCATAAAATCAAAACTTTATAATTGCAAGTAAAATTTTATATTAAAATAATTTATTGAATTATTTTTTGGTATTCACACCATGAATATGTGTTGAATTAAAAAACTATATATATAACATAGTAATTGGTACATTTTCATAGTACTATATTGTTGACTCCTCACATTTCTTTAATTAAATAAAATAGTTCATGGAGGAATAATGCCCATAATTATTTAATGGTGATATTAGGTGCAGGATATAAATTCAGCATCTTGAATAAGTAAATATCATAACTATTTATGATATATATTATTGACTACTTATAATATTATTATAAAATATTGAATAGTTGTTGAACTTACAACTATTATTAAGAGGATATTACAGTTTGGTATACTGAGTATTCATACTTGAGCTGTTACAAATAAGTACATAGATTCTATTGTTGACTATTATAGATCTGTAATTTCTTACAATATTAACGTCAAGATGCTTGCGTTAGACCATTTTGTTAAAATTGGAAAAGATTATGGTTACAAATCACAGGAACTTCGTCAGTTTGCAGAAGCAGAACTTGAAAAACATAAAGCAGAATATAAACGAGACGAAGCAGAACGTGAGAGAAAAGAAGCAGAACGGATAGCAATTTTAAAAAGAAGAAGAGGCAGACCGTGAAATTAAAGAAATAGAAAAAGAAAATAGACAAAGAGAAATTGCTATACAGGAAAGGGAGAAACGTCGACAAGAAGAAGAAAAAAAAAGGAGAGACGAGTTGGAAATGGCCCGTCTTCAGAATGAAACAGCAAGATTTCAGGCACAAAGTGCTGCTGCAACCCAGAATGATAACGCACAAAATGGGTCTTCATCCAACCAAAACAAACATTTTTACAACTTTAAATTACCCCATTTTAAATTAAATTTTGATGATTTATCATCATTTTTATCAAGATTTGAACAGACATGCAAATCAAATCATTTGCCTAAGGATACATGGGTACTTAAGTTAAATGAATTTTTAGATGGGGATCCATTGACGGCATCTCTGAATGCTGACCCAACAATAGCTAATAATTATGATGCTATTAAAACCTTACTTTTACGAAGGTTTCATTTGGACGAAGAAAATTGTAGGTTAAAATTTAAAAATATCTTACCTGAATCTCCTAAAGACTTTGCAGGGTTTATTGCGAACATTCGCAATACATTTAATAGATGGCTTGAACTGGCAGATGTCAACAAATCATATGACAAATTAGTTGATTTGTTGTTACGTGATAAGGTATTATCCTCTGTCAGCCCACTATTCTTCGCATATTTGCAAGAACGAAAGCCAGTTACCATTGATGAGTTAGAAAAAATTTCTTTGAACTATTGCAATGCGCATCCGAATGCGAACATTTCTAACTCGTTGATAAGGGAACCTCTACCTGTGGCTTCCAATATGGCATACTATAACAATAACAAACCGAGACCTCATAGCGTAGACAGAAGTAGGTTCAAGGGAAATTACAATGTTAATTTTCATAAAGGACATAATAATAATAATAATTTCAACAATAAAAATGATTTCAACAGAGGAAGATCACGGAATAGGAATTATTCACAGCAATCAACCTACAACAACAGTCAACAGAACGCTAATTATAATAGATCAAATAACTACAATAATAACAGCAATTGGAATGCTAATAATCGTGGCTCGAGACATCGAGATAACAGTTACTACAGGGGACAACGAGATAATTCTAACGATTATTCCCGTAATCGATCTCATTCTCGTGGATCATCCCATTTTCACCATAATACTGGTGCAGCAGTTACAAATGATACAACCCCTAGTGTTCAGGTTCCACCTAACGATAATGCAATACACTCTTCTGCTGCATGTTTTGCTATAAATTATAACGTGGCGAATAGTTGCCCACAATGCAATATAATTTTTCAGAAGGCAAAAGAGACAGTGCTAAACTGCGGACACATTCCACCAGAAGTAGGTCTTGCAGCCAATGATGGAACAGGCTCTCTGATTTTTAACAGAGGGATAGTTAATGGTTCCATAGTTTCTGTATTGAGAGATTCGGGGTCGACAACAATTGGAGTGCGACAGTCGCTGGTACATCCTAGCTGTGCAACTGGGGAATATGTCCGTTGCATGACTTTTGGGGGAACTATTGAGTTTTACCCCACAGCTATTATCCATGTCAAAACACCTTTTTTCACAAGGAACGTGAAGGTATGCATGCTAAAAAAGCCGATTGCAGATCTTATGGTGGGTCGCATACACGGCAGCAAAGATTGTTCACCAGAAGATATTATTAAATGGGAGAAACACAATCTATGCACTGGAAACGCCGCGACGACTAGAGCTCAGAATCAGCTCATGGAGAATGTCAATGATAATAGGATGGATGCAGAGAAACAGGAGGATATTGAGGTCAATTCCCCTATTGACAGGGAATCATTGGCAAACAAACAAAAAAAAATGACAAATCTTTAAACACATTTTTTAACCTAGTTAATAAGGTTGATAATCTAACTTCATGTAATAAGAACAAACATTGGTTTAATATTAGAAATGATATACTGATTAGATGTTTTAGTGATAAATCACAGGTAAAACAACAAGTTATGGTACCGGGTGCTTTTAGACGGTACATTCTTCAACACGCGCATGATTCGCAGTGTGCAGGACATATGGGATATACTCGAACACGATCTCGAGTATTGTCTTCATTCTTTTGGCCAGGAGTGTCACGGGATATTTCGCAGTATGTACGTTCCTGTACTACAAGCCAGGAAGTGAAAGCACGTGGAGCTTTTCACACGGCGCCTATTCAGGCTTGCGATATTTCAGTACGACCTTTTGACAAGATGGCCATAGATATAATTGGTCCACTTCTACCATCTGCCAGAGGACATAGATTTGTTCTCACGTGCATTGATTTATGCACACGATGGCCAGAAGCCATTCCATTGAAGACCACCACTACCACAGATGTAGCTGATGCACTACATCTAATTTTTTCTAGAATAGGGTTTCCTAGAAAATTATTATCTGACCATGGGTCGCAGTTTATATCCGATACCATGAAGGAAGTAATGAAAACCTGGAACATTGATAGGAATTTGAGTAGCATTTATCATCCCATTAGTAACGGTGCAGTTGAAAGACTTAACCGGACGCTTAAACAACTTTTACATAAGGTTACGGTTAAACACCCTCAGGACTGGGACAGAGCACTCCCAGCTGTCCTGTTTGCTTACCGAGAGGTACCACATGAACAAACTGGCTTCTCTCCCTTTGAGTTAGTTTTTGGTGCCCCTCCGAGAGGTCCTATGGGACTGATAAAAGATTTATTAATTGATGCAGAGATGACTCAGGACACTCAGTCATCTTATGAGTATGTGATTAATCTTCGGAATAATATTATTGAGTCTTGCCAATTGGCAACAGCTTCTTCTGAGGCTGCAAAAGCTAAGGCTCGATCTATACAAAATCGATCTAGACGATTACGCCAATTATTCCCAGGCGATGAGGCTTATGTATTACTTCCTCACAATAACAATAAGTTATTGATCTCATGGACTGGTCCTTATAAGGTTACTGATAAAATTTCCGACGTTGATTACGTCTTAGATATCAAGGGACACAGAAAGATATTCCATATTAATATGCTCAAGCAATTTCATACACGTCCTATACACTTACAGTCAATTTTTCATGAACTAGATGACAATACGGTATCTACTTGTCATTATTCTAATTTATCTGTTATACAGGAGGAAGAATCTTCTTTTCCTGAAGTGCAGATGCCTTTACCTGTACTTATTGTCCAATCTACTGAATCTTGGCGTGATGTGACCATTTCTTCTACGGTTACACCGCAACAGCATCAACGCATTGCTGATCTTCTACAATCATTCCTAGATAAGTTAACGGATGTACCGGGTTGCACATCTGTAATTAGTCACGATATTATTCTTAACGATGATACACCAATTCGTGTTCATCCTTATTCTGTACCTCTACATTTTTTGAGTAAGACATCTCAGGAACTTGAACAGATGATATCTTTAGGTATTATTGAGACTAGTACATCTCCATTTTCTTCACCTTTAGTCATTGTCCGGAAAAAGGACAACAACATACGTTTATGTGTTGACTATAGGAAACTTAATGCGCAGACAGTACCTGATAGCGAACCACATCCTATCCTTGACGATTTACTTCCTCGTCTATCCAATGCTACACTTTTCACTAAGATTGACTTAACCAAAGGTTATTGGCAGATTCCACTAACCGATAGAGCCAAATACTACACAGCATTCTCAACTCCACAAGGTCTTTACCAGTGGAACGTGATGCCTTTTGGGCTAATGAATGCTCCAGCTACCTTTATTCGCATGATGCGAAAAATTTTATCAGGTAGATCAGACATAATTACCTACATTGACGACATATGTTTGTTTAGTTCATCATTTGAGGAACATTTTTTGGGTCTTAAATCGGTTTTGGAAATATTGCGGGATAACCATTTAACCGCTAAACCGACTAAAATCCAAATAGCGTGTAATGAGATAACATTCCTGGGGCATATTATTGGATCAGGACGTATCCAAACAATTCCCAGTACGGTTTCTAAAATATTAAATTTATCTGTTCCTCAAACAAAGAAACAGGCTAGGAGTCTGTTAGGGTTAGTCCAATACTATAGCAGATTTGTACCTCACTTGTCATCCATCACGGCTGTCTTGTCATCTTTATTAAAGAAGAACATGCCATTAAGGATAAATTGGACAGACGAATGTGACAAAACTTTTCGCAGTGTCTTGAACATTTTCTCATGCCCACCTGTTTTAAGATTACCAGATTGCCTCTAAAAAGTTTGTTCTACGTACAGATGCGAGTAATTACTGACTCGGGGCTTGTCTACTCCAATATCATGATGATATCCTTCATCCTGTATTGTATATCTCACGCAAGCTGAAACCTCCGGAGACTAAATATTCGACTGTAGACAGAGAATTGCTCGCCGTGATATGGGCAATCACTAAGTTGGAAAAGTTCTTGCTTGGATCAACATTTCTGATCCAGACAGATCAGAAATCTGTGGCAGCATTACGTCGTTCAAACCATAAAAGTCCAAAGCTTGCACGATTTGCTATCGCGCTGCAACCCTATGATTTCGAAATAGAATCGATACCAGGAACTGAGAATATAATGGCCGATACGTTGTCAAGACATCCTACGGATTCTGAATGAATATTACTATTTCATGAAAATTTGCTGACTAATCAAGCATTACATTTGCAATGAACGGTATTAAGGCTACGTCAGAATATATAACACTTCAGTTGGACTTCCTACTTAAATGAGGAAATTTCGAAATAAACTATTGTGATCAAAATATCAAGTTTTACAGATCGGTTGAAAATTTGGACTTCCCTTGGACTTTGCTTATCACTCATTTCGATTGCAAATTAGTAAAAAGGAACAATCTCTGATATAGACTGGACAAATACGATGATGACGTATTCAAATTACGTTCAAAATTTCAATAAAGGAACTAACGACGATTGGATCATCATATCAGAATTCGATAAGATGAACTTTGTGTCTTAATGAACTTTCATACAAGTCATTAGGATGTAACAACGATTGGATCTTCATGTCCGATATTGTTAAATTTGCTAGTTATTAAATTAATATATAATAAAATAAAGTTGAAGTGTGATGAAATAAAAAAATAAAATATACTAAGAAAAGATGAAACAAAATAATATCACACCAATTAAACCTTTTAAATAGTTTAATTAGTAAGGTGATAGATATTAGATTATGATATTTCATATGTATAGTTAAAATGTATGAATTTTTTCTGTTTTTTCTTTCTTTCGAATTGCGTTAATTTAATTAGGTATCTATCCTTATACTTCATTTTCACACTCATTACTATTTTAATGTATACTTTAATATTTAGTTTTAATAGTCCGTACTTCTCAATTTTTATTTCGTTTTCTCTCTGATACTATTTCTCATTTTCTTTAATTAGATATTAATTAGTTAGTACCATACTTACATATTATAATTAATTATTTTAATTTTAATTAGTTAGAATAATTTTAATAACACCTCACATTTGTAGTTAGTCAATACATACATCAAATTAATTAGTTAATTAATTAATGACAGTGACATTTCTTTATTTAATATAAGTTATATGTATGATATGACGTTGATTTTATTATAAGATATTACTGACATGACCGCGACACTGTTCTAGATAGAACATCGTAGGCCATACGTAGGGTTTTGTTAAATTTTTGATAATTTGATTAATATAGTTAAAAAAAATCTATCTAATAGATTTTTTTTCCCCGTCTGACAGGAAATCTGTTACGGTGTTATTTTAAATGACGGCGTCTGCTGGGGGTTAGTAGTGCGCAACGTTTAGGGTCAATAACATTAATAGAATATGTCGATATTTTACGGTATACTGAACGCGAAATATATGCTAAGATTATGACGCATTCGCGTTGGGAAGGTCACGCTTGGTGACTTGGTTACATGGCCCTTGTTACGCTATCCGTCAAGCAGAGAAGTCGTGTCTTGTATGTCTTCCAAGGAGAGGCTTAGTATATAGCCGATATATGAATTCAATATAGAACTCAGGGTCATTTCAGATATTAATCTAAGTATGAGATTATTAAGTAAATTAAATGATGGAAGGAGAATCGTATTATGATTCAATTTGTAGCTGTCAAGAACTCATGCGCTCATTTCTGGCTGTTGACTACAGCAGCGCATGTACATAGCCATGATGTTCATCTGACATATTGTTTTGACACGGACGGATACTTTCTGGTATTATTTGGAATTTATTGTTATGCTAAACTGTACATGAAGTTTTGTGAATGTCGGATATCGTTTATATGAACGTCAATACATGTGGACTCAGAACAGAAGGCTTGATATTTTACTTACGTTTCGGGTTGGTTCCACAGCTGTTAATGTTTACGTTTTTCAGCACGATAACTCTCCCACAGGAGAAACAACTAATGTACAATATGCAAAGCAGAACGTCGAAGGGATGTTCTTACGGTCAGAGCTAACCATCAATAAATAACAAACATTAACTACGTCAAGAGAGTGACTTTAATATTCAATAAATAACATAAGATGAAGGAACCGCAACACCCGTCACAACATACAATAAATAAACTTATTGATAACGTTACCAGGCAGCTCTTACTAGGATCCCCAGGGTACGAGTGGTAGAGGGAGACCAAAAGAACTCATGGAGAAAAGAACAGAAGACAAAGATGTATGACGTGGAATGAAAATATAGCCTCAGTAATCCCACAGTAATCCGACCACCTTTGCTTTCTCAGTTAGTGTTTATGTTTTGCGAAGGCAAAACCAAGCAATTCGCTGTCTATTTACTCACTTTTGAAGCCACGCCTATTTTTCCTGTTTTACATGCGCGACGAGTATTTACCAATTTTCGCACCTACCAGTCTTAACAAGGGGAGCAAACCTGGTTTGCTTACCTGAGTCTCTCATGCGAGCTGATCTATCAATCATTGGTCATTAGACAGACGCACGTGGGGAAAAGATCAGATCCTAGAAAAAATACAAGGGCTATAATAATACTTCCCGACCACCTTTGATGTTCGCATACTAAGGGGGAGATAATGTTTGATCTACGAAAAAGGGGACGGAATCAGGAGGCCCGTTTCGCACGGCAACGTCTTTTGATGTAGTTCGGCATCGCGAGTAGAGCGAACCGTAAAATCCTTTATCTCGGAAAACGAAGCACCTTGATTTTCCCTGCTATGCCGAAGGTGTGAATTGTCACATCCTTTAGAAATATTGCACAAAATCTGTATATATACGGCGTTCTCTCCAAGTCAGATATCAGGTTTCTCAGGAAATTTTTGATAATCTGAACACGTATGCTAGAACCTATGTGAAATAGTGCGTTAATAGCCTTCGTGGGGATTTATTCTGTTTTCTGCTAATAATATCAGTGGTGCTTAAGTGTTAAATGTGTTAAAGTTTTACCATTGTTATTCACTGTGATTCCCTAGCGTTAAGACTAGCGAAATAGCCAACGCGTAGATATTTTCTTACCAGTTGTTTAGTTTAATGTAAAAATCCATCAACCATTATTTTACACCAGAAGATACGGTTTAGCTGACTAGGTATAATGCTATGAGTGACGGATAAAGAGGCAGAGTATAATTCGCATTATATTTCATTGTGGGTAATTTCCTAAATGGCTAGTGTTTAATATCATGTGTCAAAACAATAGACGCCGACAATCAAATAGCTAGTAATGACAGGCGATATTTGTTAAGGGCGCGTAGTTATAATTAAATTATAACTGACATTGTGCGCTGATTGTTTAACCGGGCCAGGGGGGGGGGGGAGGGGGAAGGCGGCATGTCTAAAACCCAACCTGTACTCGCTAAGCGAAGCGCGATAAGATAGGCTAAGACCCCGTGTGTCTTTTAATTTAATTAGGTGACGGAGAGGAAAAGAGATCATACCCTTACGCGTGATAGTATAGGATATTGGCATTTTTGGTTAAATGTTCTTTTTCTTCCTAATATAGTACCGGATCAAAACCAGCGGCCAGCGATTTTCTATTGTGGTCCTTTCCTCAGTTACTGAAGGAGTAATAGTTGTCGTTTTTGCTTGGCGTTCGTCCCCAGTACAGGTGTGAACAGGAATTGCCAAGGCGACAAACTAACATTTTAACTGTAAATTTGAGTTAACTGGACTTACAAAATACCGAGATTGTTTAATCAATTTTATCAGCCCGCTGTGGCAATATACATAACATTTTTCCCGACTTCTGACAGTTATTTTTCCAAGTGGATTTTATCCAGGAGAATATGCTGTTTCATAATCGGCACTCACCCCAGAGGATAAATCATCATCTTAATTTACAGTTTAGCAACCAGATGTTTTCTTTAGCTATTGGAAGTACTTTCTACTGTCTACTGTGAACACAAGATCGCGGTTTATTTTTTTGCTACATTAACTATTTGATTTGGCATTGCATATCCAAGAATCAACAACCAAATTAGGCGTCCCCCATTATAAAAATTAATTATTAGTGGATGGACTGGGGCCCACTTCGAAGGATAAAACGTCTGGATCATGATACATATGCATGCATGTTTACGTTCAAGAGTGTTACACCAAGTTTAGGTAAGGCGTGATTTATGTGGCCACGAATGACAGAGTGAGAGTGAATATTTTCTAGTTACGGAAACTGTACCATCCTTTATTGTCTTTGCAAATACTGTTATTTTACTGGATAGCTTAAGTAGGAACTTTGTTCTTTTTCTTTACTGTCTATTCTATAACCTAGTGTTAATCTTTGACCTTTTGGGTTATTGGCTTCTTTTGGGATCCTTTTTTTTCTCAACAAGGGGAGAGGGCACTTATTGGGTAATTTTTCTATGTCTGTAAACATGATTAGAGAGAGAGAGAGAGAAAACAATGAAAAAATCACAGACTTAGGTAATGACAACAGGTCATGAGAACACACCACGAGTGCGTCCAAGAACAATTTGCCATGTCATCCTGATAAATCTTATCTTTTGTCCTGATCCGTGAAGCTAAATTAAACATAGACCTAACACGGACCAAACTCGTGAACTGTCTAAGTCTGTGTGATGTTGACAAAGTGTGCGTCTAATTTACATCACCAACTCTAGTACATCTTCGTCAAGTCTGCTGCAGCAATCTTATATCACGACAATTTTTTTTTTAGTTATTTAATTTTTTTTATCTTTTTCGATTTTTGTTGTTTTTGAAAATGTTGCGTGCATATTTTTGTGTCGCATTTTCCCTACATGTATTTTCTTATTTACTATACTATTTCTTACAATCAATTGTGTTTTTTTAAATTTCGTTTTTTTTTCATCTTTCTGAGTCACATTTGTTTGACACGTTCACCCCCCCCCCTCCCCCTCCCGGCCACCCCCTCTTGCGATTGCATTGTCCATTGTCTTGCTCTCTTAACATGTCTATATCTCTTTATCTTTGTAATCTCCGTAACTGTGGCTGAGGAAGGGTGAATTCCGAAACGTCAGGTGTTTCTAATGTATCATCCATTCGTAAAACTGACTCCATACAATTTTCTTTGTTTTAATAAAGTATTTTACTATCAATGTCATTAGGCACAAAACAAAGTTACAGATCCAGGCCACAAATGTCAGCATTCTGCTTACGTGTATCTAGAACTGATTTTAAAAGAAATATTTAAGGGAAATAACAACTTATCATAATTTGTGCGTGTTAAGTTTGTACCGTTTGACACGTTTGTAAATAGAAATCTAGGGAAACAAATATTTACTACCTGTAAATAGAAATCAAGGGAAACAATTATTTATCACCTGTAACTAGAAATCCTGCAAAACAAGTATTTTTTACCTGTAAATAGAAAACAAGGGAACTAATTATTTATTACCTGTAAATAGAAAACAAGGGAAACAACTATTTATTGACCTCTTGCATTGTTCAAAATTGAACTGGAAGCTATTAATTTGTACTCTTTCTGATGCATGTTATGTTGGTAGCACAAATTCTTCTCTTCATTTCATTCATTCCCATTTCATTTCAACTTCATTTGAATTTTTAAATCAAACTTATCAGGAATTATGGTGCACCCGCTATGAAAAAGAAAACAAATTGAAAAGCCTGCGTGCTTTTTTAATGTGTGTTCCATTTAGTTTACAAGATGTAATGCACCGTTATAGTATTTTCCTGAAAATAAACCAAGAATATTGAAAAGCATGCGCGTTCTTTTAATGGATGTTCAATAATATTTTCATTGTGCTACGCGCCTGTTCCGTTCCTCTTTGATCCTTAGCGGCCGACCGTCAAAGCAGTCAGTGGCCATCACGCTTATTTGCGTCTTGTAGGGCAGCAACAAACTGCTTTCACCTTGCTCGGTCGGCAGCCAACCTTCGTGCAGTGCCCCATCTCTGATTAACTCTTTGCATCTCCGCCTCCACAGTCCTCCGCCAAGTTGTTTTTGGTCGGCCTCGCTTTCGTTTCCCATCCAGGGTCCATAGCATAGCTGTTGTTGTGATGGCATCGATGTCTCTTCTGAGGACATGGCCAACCCAACTCCATCGTCTGCCAGTTATGATGGTGTGCATGTCCTCTTGGTTGCTTCGAGTAAACAGTTCTTGGTTGGTGATGGTATTCGGCCAAAAGATTCAGAAACTTTTTCTTAGGCATGTTATGTGGAAAGAGGACAATTTCAACATTTCCTTCTCTGTTACTCTCCAGCATTTGGCACCATAGAGAAGCACAGAAAGTACACAGCTCTCAAATAATCTTAATTTTGTGTTCGTGATGTACTGAGAGGATTTCCAGATGTAGTTTAGTCTAACAAAGGCTGTTCTTGCTTTGTTCATTCTGTTATTGAAGTCTTTGCTTGCTTCGCCGACTGGTGTTACTATGCATCATAGGTATGTGAAGGTGTCTGTCTGTTCTAGTTTCTGATTCCTTGCTGTTATGGGCTAAGGGTTGCTCACAATGAGTGCCATGACCTCTGTCTTCTTTAGATTGATGTTCAGACCCACCTGCTGGCTGTACTTATTAAGTGCATGTTCCGTATTTTTCTGAAATGGTGGTGGGATTTTTCATTGTTAGTTGCATTATGTTTCATTCTCAGTCTATGCTTCGGAAGGTCCAGAAACAATGGCTCTTGCATGAGTGGAATACCCGTATAGAAGCTTCGAGTATTCAGCAACTGGTGTGAATCTACTGTCTTCGTCAAGCATGGAGATATATCTGGAGTCATCCTTATTCATATTGAATGGTTTACAGTAGAAACAGGGGTGAAACAAGGCTGTATTATGTCACCACTACTTTTTGGAATAGCTATTGATTGGGTTATGAGAAACTATACCCACAATGAACAATTGGGTATAAAATGGACAAATGGAAAATTCCTGGGGGACCTGGATTTCGCAGATGATGTAGCATTCTTAAGTTCAACACCAAGACAATCCCAAGAAGCAATAAATAATTTGTGTCATCTCTCGGTTAAAATTGGTCTCCAAATAAATGCCTCTAAAACTAAAGCTATGAACTTTTCTAACGAGACCTTTGATATCATCTTGAACGGGGAAAAACTACAGAAAGTTGAAAGTTTCAATTATTTAGGCAGTAAAATGACTCAGGATGGTGACACAACAAGAGAAATCCATACTAGAATTGCTTTGGCAGCTAGCGCCTTCAATAGATTATCTAACATTTGGAAATTACGATCATTGAATATACATACCAAGCTTCGTCTGTTTAATTCAAATGTTATCTCAGTGTTAACATACGGCTGTGAGAGTTGGAAAATAACAAAATCATTGGAGAACAAGCTGAATACATTCGAGAACAAATGTCTTAGAAAACTCATGAACATCAGTTGGAAAGAATTCAAGACTAATCGACAAATAAGAGAAGACTCTAGGCAGAAATATGTCTCCGACTATATAAGGAAAAGACGATGGTCATATATCGGTCATGTCCTACGAATGCAAAACAACAGAATACCACTACAGGCGCTCACTTGGGTTCCTGAGGGTAAGCGGAAAAAAGGAAGACCAAAAGAAACACTCAGAAGAACAATAATAAGAGAAGGAAGAACGTTGGGCCTAAATAATGTGCAAGAGCTAAGAGGAGTGGCGTCACAACGAACAACCTGGAGAGCACTGGTTTCTGCCTTATGCGCCGTGTTTGGCGCTTAAAGAATTTATTATTATTATTTATCCTTATTCATCACCAGCTATGCACAATGCTATTGTATTCCGATTTTAAAGTGAACCTCTGTCTGTGAGGCTAATTACATCCTCATTGACTCTTGAAATCATCCACACACTTCCAGGGATTCCCCCTGTGGTGAAACATGTTGAGAACCCAGCATTGCACACTAAGCTTGGAGGAGTTACTTCAGCCCCAGAAGTACTCTGGCTTTTACATGGTTGGCTGCATACAGGAGGATCTCACTATGGACCCATGGTATGCAGGGGGAACTGAGAAGTGGCTCTGTGTAGAATGTGACAATTTCTTGGGAGAGCCCAGAACCAGAGCTCAGTATTCTAGCTCTGCATATCTGGAGAGTCCCCTTCGATGGCGGGGAATGCAATCCATGCCTGTCACGAAATAGTTTGTTCTTTTTTATGATCTTCAACCCTCTCCGGCATTATTATTCTGCCTTTCCATGTACGTGCTAATTCTTCCAGTATTTATAGTTTTTGCTTCAACGTTCAAAGTTTTCTTATCACATCTTGTCACACCTCTCATCAGCCCTCTCTCCTGGTTATTTTCTCCTTTTGTTATCGACGACGCTTAGCACAGGAGCGAACTCGCCACATTGACGTTTCGCTTATCGCCAGCTCCAGACAGAGTAAGTGTCTACACTGAGCAACATTCATGTTGTTAACCTAGACGTTTTGTCTGGGGAAGATAAATGAAACCATTTTGTCGCACGATAAGATTCTAGTTTGCAAACATAACGTGCCAAAATACGCGGTCAATCTCAAAGGGATGTAGGAGGATAACAATCTTGCTAAAGATTAATACACGAACAATGATTGTGACGTACGTCTAGTTTGACAAGTGAATTCTCCCTGATATGATGGATGATTTAAAGGGACTTTTAGCTTTTCATAACATTAGAACCCCTGAACATTTGTTGTAACTTTTCGTTTGCCAGAACTCATTCCACCGGGACTCATTTAGTATGCGGCACGAGATCAAAGAGACAGACTGAGGGATTTCAGGGGAGACTATCGGCGTTATCAAAGACAGTAGTGGTCCCTGCTACGAGACGCAGTTGCTTGCCGCTATTTTCGCGTCTCGGTGTCAATCGCAGAACCGAGCGAACGGGGAAAGCCGAAACGGGCAGCAGCGAACGGAGATACGAAGACCAGGGTGCGGTTTCTTCTCTTGATTTGGCGGTCAGATCCCCAAAAGTTCGTGAGATCAAATAAGCTGTCAAGTTTATCATGTCCCACTCAACTTACATTCCATTTTAGATAAATAGACTATGAGGACTAGACACGTTATCACTCGCTGGCCAGACCTTTACAGAAGTACTAGCTTTATTGAAATCTTGTTATAGATTTTCCCCTGGATTTTATATATATATATATGCAGTGATTTCTATTCTGTGCAGAGCGGTAATATATATTGTGTAAAGTGATCAGTGGTCTAGATCAGTCATTCTATTTCAATGGATTTTGGTGTTAATTTAAATCTATTAAATTAAACCATCTCAATAGTTCCAGTTGTAAATATAATGATCTATCTATTATATTATTTCAAAAGATAATAGATGCTTAAATTAACTTTTAAAGTCGCGAAGGAATTTATAATTAATAAATTCAGTTAAGTCCTAGTTTTATAGATGTGTGTTTTAACCACTAGAATTCGCGCAGTGTTTATTAAATACATAATTAAATACTCTAGTGTATTATAGGCTTAACGGGAAATTTATCGCGCTTGATTTTTCGGTATGTTACATGTCTTTTTTTCTTTCACACAGAGTGATCGTAACCTGCGGTCCCACCTAAATAAAGAAAGAAATAAAGAAATCATCATATAAACCTCCAGTCATATTGAAGAAACATTTCTTTTAAATATAATCTTGTGGCGGTCCGTTTGCGACCTAGCTGTCAGAATTAAATGAAATAAAGCCCAACCAAGAACATTTTTAAAGAATAATCATCAAATTACCCTTACAAACCTGTAAGATAAACTGGAAGGAAATCATCGCCAGTAGCGATATCATATTTACTGTTTACTGTGAGAGAGTACATATTTTCCTGACTGTGACTGAGCCTAGGATTTTTTTCGTCAATTGGATTTAATAAAACTATCATCACGCATTGAAGGAATTTTACCATAGCGGAGGATTAAAAGAGACCACTTCATTTTCACCCCTGTGCCGAACTGTGTTAGTGCCATCCCATAGACTCCTTTTATATATATAATAAAAACACGAGAACTCTTAGTCTTCAAGTCTTGCGATAAGTGAGAATATTTGTTACCAACAAACCCTCGCAAACATCTGGGGCGGGACATCGAAGGACTAGACAGTTCATATGTCAAAAGAGTACTTGCTGTTTTTATATACTTTTTATGGATCGTCTGAGGCTGCATTCGGTAAGTGTGTGAGTATATGAGTGTGGATCCTCACGCGTGTGCATGAATGACAGGAAATTTAATCGTTTTCTTTTGTAAACCTGTTGTTAACTTTCTTGCCTAGTAATATATTTTTTCTGTATTCCCTGCATTGTTCCTTTAAGGGGGAGTTGCTAATTGGTTAACTCTGTTTAAAAACCCCCTCCTTTCCATTTGCTTAGTAAAGGGAAGAACAGCTGGGAAGAACAGGTTTTTTTTCTATCACCTATACCTAACTTTGTAACACCTCTTTCAGAGTAATTAACTTCACTGTTAGGTTAACGTACCCAAGTTCCTGATATTATCTATCTCTGGACTGGGGTTATCTTTGTCTAATAAGCGGGAAGGGCTTAGTCGATACCAATCTTCTTCACCCCTCCCAAATTTGTTATTTGCATTTGTGTATTTATGATAATTTATGTAATACCTGATATTTGTTAGTGATTGATGTTTAAAGTGAATAAAATCACATAAACTCATTTAGTACGGTGTTGGACATACCCACAGCCCAACATTTCCCCTATTCGTTTAATATAGTTTGTATCTACATCGTCTGTGTGTGTGAAAAAAACACCAAATCGGTGTGCGCGCAGATGCGAGTCTGGAAAACTGGCAAATAATTGTTTGACCAGGAGAGCGGAAGAGAAGATTGAGAGAAGCGATTTGTCGTAAATAAGTCTGTCTTTACTCTCCTCCAGCACGCTGTGAAGCAACTATTTAATATCTACATTTTCTATCACTGAGCTTTCCATCATCATTTTCCACTCTAAACCGGACCACTATTTCTACGACTCTTTTCTCTCAAAATAAATTTACGACAATATTTGGCTGGCTCGCCGGGATTATTTTGAGATACATTTGATGCACACATATTTGTGGGCTGGTTCTGGGATCTTGAGCTACATTTGAGGCAATCGCATAGCCGGGTTAAAGATATTTTGAGTCTGATTTAGTCTGGGTCTAACTAGGTAGAGTGTGAATGATTTGTCTTGTGAATTAGGGAAATAAATAAATAATTACACCCCTAGACAAACGTTCTTTAAGTATTTGGGTTGTCCACACAGCATATTTACAGGTTGTTTTCTCTCCACAGCAGTAGAAAGTACAGATAAACAAAAATATTTGCTATTTTAATTATCCTCTGGCGGAGATAATTCAATTTCTTTCTTTATAAGAGTTGCTGGGATTGCGTGATTGTTTTACAGTCACTAAGGTTTTTGAAGTTAAAAAGAGTTGAGCTTAGCTAAAGACGGATTGTTCTGATTTTTAAAAATTAAGTTAACAACGTCTCATCTCAATAATTGACTTTAGGGACGGAGTTTGTTGTCAGAGATTTAAAATTAAGAAAAAAAAAAAAAAAAATTTTTTTTTCTTTTTTCCTTTTAAATTGTTTTAATTTAAATTTTTCTCTACTGTTAGTAAAAGTAGATTCTTTTCCAGTGTAACTTACCATTTAGTGGCATAGTCGCTGCGTTTAGAGCCTTAATTGCCAGATAATAGCAGCGATAAGTTTGCACAGTACAGGTAGGAGGTAACTCAAGTAAATTTTTTTTACTTTGGGTTTTTTTCGTAGCGGCTTTGAGTTTTCCCCTTCTTGTTCCATCTTACTATTCTCTAGTCTTAGAAGCATCCAGTTCTTTGACAATGGCAGAGAGAATTAGGATAAGATCCCTTTTGAGGCAAGAGGCCAAGGACTCAGGACTAGACACAGAAGCTGCGAATCTGTTTATCAACCAGGAACTTCAAAGGTATGACGCGGAGGAAGAGAGGGCAGAAGCTAGGAAGAAAGAAGCGGACGATCGTCAATTGGAGCAGAAGAAAATTGAGGCAGAGATGGACGCCCGCAGGGAAAGAGAGAAGGAGAGACAACGCGAAGAGAGAGACAAGGAAAGACAGCATGAATTAGCGCTCAAGGCTTTAGAGAGTCGGAGTGCCTCTACTTCAAATAATGGAGAGCCGTCTTCGCCCCAGTCTCAAACAATGGATCTCTCCAGCACTCAGTCTGCCCAATTAACTGCTATGTCGTTTTCTTTAGAATCTTTTCCTAGCCCTAACGAAAAAATTGACAGCTACCTAGAAAAATTCGAGAGACTCGCGAATCTTTATGGGTTAGAGAGTACCCGCTGGGCGCTCAAACTTTCAACGTCACTGAAAGGCAATGCTTATGACGTGTACACAAAGCTGGGACCGAATCAACATGATTATGACCTGTTGAAGAAGGCCTTACTACAGCAGTTTGAGATGACTGCCCGAAAGTTTCTGCAGTTGTTCAGAAACAGCCGAAAAGAGAGCACGGAAACATTTCCCCAGTTCTCTTCACGTCTCACGGGTTATCTGACAAAGTGCATTGAATTATCTGACCTACCTCTTTCATATGAGGGACTCCTCGAACTTGTTCTTGTGGAGCAGATAAAATCCACTTTGTCGAATGAAACTCGTAGATTTTTGGCTGAACAGGGGGCAGTCAGGCTTGAAGACATACTCAATAAAGCCGAACGCTATAGCAATGCAATGGCCGAACTTCCCAGCACTAAACGTAAACCCACCGATGAGCCATCTCGAAAACAGAATCTAGAGCAGGCATCCTATTCTTCCACTTCCTCTCAACATTATAACCAACGAGATAACAATACCCAGAAACCTCCCCAGGAAAAATCGAAATTCTACAAAACCCGATACCCCCCCAACAACAATTCTGATCAACCCAACAAGCCTACGTGGCAGCGCGGCCACCAAGGTCAAGGAAAAGGGAAGACCCCTACACCAGGAACGTCTGATCAGGGCAAACAAACCGGTGCAAACCGCATTGGATGTTTGCATACAGCCTCGAAAGGTAGAGTCAATGTCAGTGATTCTCAACCTGAGGGGGACCGACCCTCAACTCGAGGAACTGTAATTTTGAATGGTACCTCAACTACTTGTCTCTTTGACACTGGATTAAGTTTTAGTTGTATTGTTGCTAGACACCTAGTCAAACCAGGTCAGGAGACAGAGGAAACCGTCAAACTTAGTGGAGTTTTCAGGAGTGACGCACCCAGGACGCTTCCTATCGCACTGGTAGAAAGAAATACACTCTGACTTTGTCAGAGGAGTTATTAAAGCGGCCATAATGGATGATCCGATCTACCCAGTTATCCTGGGATGTAGATATGTGTTCATTGGGAGACCTAAGGAGCCGATTGTGGCAGCGGTAACCACAAGAGGGCAAGCCAAGAAGGAGAGGGAGCCTGCGCCAAACTTGTTGCCAAATGAACTGAAGGAGGCGCAACAAAAGGACCCTACTCTGGCGCCCTGCTTTAAAAAAACTGCCCATGGCTAAGGACCCCAGACACAAGGGAGACATCTTTTCTAAGGATGGTGTATTGTATCGTAGAACGGGCAACCCGGACACGGGGAATAACCAGCTCCTAGTACCGACGCAGTACAGAAACCAGATCTTAGAAATGGGGCACTCTCTTCCCTTTAGCGGACATATGGGACAAAACGCCACTATTCAGCGAATAAAAAACCACTATTGGTGGCCAGGAATGAACTCTGACATTGTCAGGTATGTGAAATCCTGCGCCCAGTGCCAACGGGTAGCACCCAAGCACTTGACACCCCCAGTACCTATGGGGCAAATGCCAATAGTAGGGACTCCATTTGAACGGGTTGCTGTCGACATTATTGGTCCTCTGGAAAAGACCAAAAGAAGAAACAGGTTCATCCTGACCTTAGTTGACACTTGCACTATGTCGGCCGAAGCCGTACCGCTACCATGCACTAATTCCAAGCATGTCGCAGAAGCCCTTGTGCAAATTTTTACACGGTTGGGATTCCCTCAACAAGTTTTGACGGACAATGGATCCCAATTCCGTAGCCTGTTAATGGAGGAGATCTTTAAGATCTTGAGGGCCAAACATATCCACACAAGTCCCTACCATCCGGCCGGAAATGGGCTCGTGGAACGTTTTAACGGTACCCTCACCATGATGTTACGTAAGCTGGGTCAGGAGAAACCGGAAGACTGGGACCAATATATATCGGCTGCCTTATTCGCCTACCGAGAGGTACCCCAAGCGTCTACGGGTTTTGCGCCAGCTACACTTTTATTTGGCAGACCTATTAAGGGGCCACTAGAAGCCTTACTTCGGTCCCTGACAGACCAGAAGGCTGACGAGATAGTCGTCTCTGCAAGCAAGTACGTATCTGAGCTTAAGGAAAGGCTAAAGCTAGGATGGGATCTAGCTACTACCAACCTTAAGAAAGCCCGCGCTAAAATTACTAAAAGATACAACAAAGCTGCAAAAGAGAGAGAACTACAACCAGGGGAGAAAGTCCTATTGCTACTTCCAACCGGAAGCAATAAACTTCGCATCGGGTGGCAAGGACCGTTTACCGTCCTTAAAAAGATCTCACGTACCAACTACAAGATCTCCATCAAAGGAAAGGAGAAGGTCTTCCACATAAATCTGCTAAAGAAATATTTGGAAAGACCGGTGCCATCCTCCGAGCATCTCCTGGCTGTCGCCATAGCAACGGAAGACGAGGAAGATGATGATGGTTGCATGGAGTATCCATTGCAACCCACAGAATCCTTTAAAGATGTCAAGTTCGGCGACAATCTCTCACCAGAACAACAAACAGAAACCAGGGCTCTACTAAAACAGTACAGTGCAGTCTTAACGGATGTACCTGGTTGAACAAATCTCATTGAATTTGATATGAAATTAACAAACGAGACCCCTGTTCAAACCAGAGTTTACCCCATCCCGTACGCTAAAGCTGATGCACTTCGCGGAGAAATAGACAAGCTGCGTCAGGCAGGAATTATCAGTGAGTCTACATCTCCTTACAGCTCGAGTGTAGTGCTGTTGCAGAAGCCCAATAAGGAAGTTCGGCTGTGCATTGATTACAGGTTGCTAAACGCTGTAACGGAATTCCAGCCCGAACCTCTCCAAACTGTTTCTGAGTTGTTCACCAAGCTCAGCAAAGCAAAGATCTTCTCCAAGATTGACCTCAGCAAAGGTTATTATCAAATACCAGTCAAGGAGGAAATTAAACCTTTGTTAGCTTTCAGCACTAGTGAAGGACATTACACATTTAACGTGATGCCGTTCGGTTTGCATAACGCACCAGGAGTGTTCACCAGGATGATGAGGAAGCTTCTACAACCTTTGCAAAGTCCCCATATCCATAATTTCATGGATGACATCTTAATTGCATCGGAAACCTATGAAGAACATATTGCTACGGTTGCTATGCTCCTCAGGAGACTACAGGAAACGGGTCTCACAGACAGACCTAGCAAATGTCTCATCGGGTTTGAACAGTTAGACTTCCTGGGGCACACTATTTCTCACGGATGCAGTTGGCCTATTAAGAAGAACGTGGAGAAAATAATGGCAGCAAAAAGACCCCGAACGAAGAAAGACGTACGTTCCTTCATATCGCTATGTGCATACTATCAGAAGTACATCCAGAACTTCAACGGACTGACGGCACCTCTGACTGACCTCACAAAGAAAGGTTGTCCTGATAAGGTCATATGGGATCAAAAGTGCGAACACGCGTATAGCACTTTGAAAGGACAGTTGTCTGCATACCCCATTTTGAGGTTGCCTGACCTTAAGAAACCTTTTGTACTGAGAGTCGACGCGTCAGGTCAGGGCATCGGGTCAACACTGCTTCAAGCCGATGAGAGTGACCTGAACATGCTATTTCCAGTTGCCTATGGCAGTCGGAAATTAAATAAAGCGGAACGGAACTACAGCGTAGTTGAAAGGGAATGTCTTGCTCTGATTGACGGTATCAGACGCCATCATGAGTTTCTTTATGGTACATCTTTCACGGTGCAAACAGACCACGCTCCGTTAGCATTTCTTGGTGCCAATAAAGAATTTAACGCAAGGATCATGCGTTGGGCGCTTCTTTTAAGCGTTTATTCTTTCAAAGTGGAATATATTCCGGGAAGACAGAATGTCGGGGCTGATTTCCTGAGTAGAAACTGGTCTACAGAGGAAGAAGAGCAAACTGAAGATACCACTCATCCTAAAATCACCAATCAGGTCACCTCCATTGTCAAAAAATGAAACATGAAAAATGGTTTCATGTCTAAAAGTGGGGACGATTGTGACGTACGTCTAGTTTGACAAGTGAATTCTCCCTGATATGATGGATGATTTAAAGGGACTTTTAGCTTTTCATAACATTAGAACCCCTGAACATTTGTTGTAACTTTTCGTTTGCCAGAACTCATTCCACCGGGACTCATTTAGTATGCGGCACGAGATCAAAGAGACAGACTGAGGGATTTCATGGGAGACTATCGGCGTTATCAAAGACAGTAGTGGTCCCTGCTACGAGACGCAGTTGCTTGCCGCTATTTTCGCGTCTCGGTGTCAATCGCAGAACCGAGCGAACGGGGAAAGCCGAAACGGGCAGCAGCGAACGGAGATACGAAGACCAGGGTGCGGTTTCTTCTCTTGATTTGGCGGTCAGATCCCCAAAAGTTTGTGAGATCAAATAAGCTGTCAAGTTTATCATGTCCCACTCAACTTACATTCCATTTTAGATAAATAGACCATGAGGACTAGACACGTTATCACTCGCTGGCCAGACCTTTACAGAAGCACTAGCTTTATTGAAATCTTGTTATAGATTTTCCCCTGGATTTTATATATATATATATTTGCAGTGATTTCTATTCTGTGCAAAGCGGTAATATATATTGTGTAAAGTGATCAGTGGTCTAGTTCAGTCATTCTATTTCAATGGATTTTGGTGTTAATTTAAATCTATTAAATTAAACCATCTCAATAGTTCCAGTTGTAAATATAATGATCTATCTATTATATTATTTCAAAAGATAATAGATGCTTAAATTAACTTTTAAAGTCGCGAAGGAATTTATAATTAATAAATTCAGTTAAGTCCTAGTTTTATAGATGTGTGTTTTAACCACTAGAATTCGCGCAGTGTTTATTAAATACATAATTAAATACTCGAGTGTATTATAGGCTTAACGGGAAATTTATCGCGCTTGATTTTTCGGTCTGTTACATGTCTTTTTTTCTTTCACACAGAGTGATCGTAACCTGCGGTCCCAGCTAAATAAAGAAAGAAATAAAGAAATCATCCTATAAACTTCCAGTCATATTGAAGAAACATTTCTTCTAAATACAGTAGAACTCCATTTATCCGAACCCCAATTATCCGAACACCCAATTATCCGAACACTTTTTCCAGGAAAAAAAAAATCAGGCGCCACCAGTCACGTTTGACTATATTTCTGAATATTTTGATGCGGCAAGCTTCAAATGTGTGCAAACAATTTGTAGAGGATGGGATGGGCTAATGGTCGGTCGTTTATGTACAAGAAGTCAGTTAGATCATAATGTCAGTTAATATCTGGTTTACCAATCCAGTGTACGTGTGCGTTCTAGGCAGAACACTGGCTAAACAGACAGTTCAACTTAAAATAATTGTGTCTGCTACTACAGCAGAATAATTTTGGTGTACAAGTATTTCTCTGTGCGATATGGCATCTTCCAGTAGGCCTAAAGCATATAAAAGGAACCGCAATGTTTTGTCAGTTGAAACGAAAACAGAAATTATCCTAGACTAGGAAAAGGTGAATGTGTCTTGCAAGGATTTTCAATGTTGGGAAAGCTACCGTCTCTGACATCAAAAGTAACAAGGATAAAATTATGAGTTTTGCATCGAAATTGGATAGTGAAAATGGGTCGAAGAAACGTAAAACCATGAGAAATGCGAAAGATTTGAAATTGGAAGAGGCTTTGTATATATGGTTTGTGCAAAGAAGAAGCAAAGGGGAACCTATCTCTGGCTTTCTATTGTGTGAAAAGGCACTACAGTTCAACAAACAACTTGACGGTCCTCCTGACTTTAAGGCTAGCCAGGGATGGTTAAGAAACTTTAAATCTCGTCATGGCATACGAGAATTGAAGATTCAATGGGAATCTTTATCTAGCAATGCAACTGCTGCTGAAAATTTTAAAGAAACATTCTTGGCTTTTAAGAAGAAAGTTATTCACTCGATGATGTGTATAATGCCGATGAGACTGGCTTATACTGGAAATCATTGCCTCAAAAATCCCTTGCATCTCAGCGCGAAGCACTGCTCCTTGGTTTAAAAAGTGCAAAGAGAGAGTAACAATTTTGATAGCCGCGAATTGCAGTGGAAGTCATCGTTTACCGGTGCTAATGATCGGCAAAGCCAAAAAAAACCACGTTGTTTAAAGAATGTGACATGTCTCCCATTGTGCTACAAAGCACAGAAGAGTGCTTGGATGAATAGTGAAATATTTCTTGATTGGTGAAGAGGTCGAGAGAACAAGAAAAGAAAACTGGAAAAGTAATTCTTCTACTGGACAATGCACCATCTCATCCAGAGACGGATACATTGAATGCAGTTGATGCAAATTTTTAAGTAATTTTTCTGCCTCCCAATGTAACAGCACTGTTCAACCAATGATGTTATAGCAAAGCTTAAAAAGATGTACAAGAAGGAAGTCCTGCGTCGTTTATTGTTGGCTGAAGATGAAGAAAGTGTGGTGGCGTTTTCCAAAAAGCTTAATGTCAAAGACTGCTGCTATATGTTAGCTGATGCTTGGACCACCCTGTCACAAGATAATCTCAACAAGGCTTGGAATAGATTGCTTGGGAAAGAAGGAGGAAATGAAACTACTGCAGTGGACACAAATGATGATTGTATAAATGAAGTTGTGGAACTGTTTCAAGCAATGCCCGGATTTTCGGACTGTGACAAAGATGATGCACACATGTGGCTAGAAGATGATAATGATTCTGGTTTTCAGTTTTTGAATGACGAAGAAGTGTTGTCTTTTGTGCAAGAAGAAAAAAAAATGCATGTAGTGACCGATGATGAAGACTCCTCAGAAGTACATGATGTACTTGTAGATTATGAAGAAAAACCAAAACGTCGACCAAGTCCTGAAGAGGCCTTTATAGCACTAGAAACAACGATGGCTTGGTACGAGCAAGAAGATGACAGCTGTCCTACACAGCTTCTGCTGTTGAAGAGAATGCGGGACATAGCAGCCAAAAGGAGACTATCCAGTTTGGTGCAAAAGAGGATTCCTCATTATTTTAAATAGTGGGCTACATCTGTGCAAGTACATGTATACGTAAGTTGTGCCTGGTTTTGAATCGTTTGTAATGTTATTTTGAAAATATTTCTCTTTTAAAAAAAAAAAAAATAATACTGTACAAGTAGTACATGCACTGCAGTGTAATGAAAGATTTTGGTGATACAGTGATCAAATACAGTGTGGGTATTATTATTACAGTACAAGTAAATATGTTTTATAGTGTATTTTCTTTGTGATGGTTAATTACTTTTAGAAATATGTGTACATGTACTCGATACATTATGTAATCCAATTATCCGAACTTTTGATTATCCGAACGATGCTCGGTCCCATGGGGTTCGGATAAATGGAGTTCTACTGTATAATCTTGTGGTGGTCCTTTTGCGACCTAGCTGTCAGAATAAAATGAAATAAAGCCCACTGATAACGTTTGCTTTTTCCTAGTATTCCTTCCAACTGATAAAGTATGATTGTTCCATCACCATTCCATATCCTAATTGATACAAGCTGCTATTCATTCAATCTGTTGCATACAGTTTGTTCATGTGTATTCACCACTGCAGAGGTAACAGTTTCTTCATTGCATACGCTATATAGGCTAATTATCCATGTGTGTACTGCTGTGCTGTTACCGGGTATGATATGTGAAGGGTGTGTAGAAACAGTCACTCACGCCACGATAGCTCACGTACGAGTCATGGAGGGTTGAACGCCTTGTGACAGTCAATGAACAGTTTATTTGCACCACAACACGATCACGATAACGTAGACGAAATACAGCATGTTACACAGGTCATAATAGCATACCAAAAGAAGGATCCACATTATATAATAACAATAATCCATCAAGAAGAACTACTGGCAAACGCAGTGCCAATAGTTATGGGCCTCAAATATATATGACGTCTCAGCGCTCTTTAATTCATGTACATACGACTGCTGACCATTGCAGTACTAGTAAATAATAGGCCTGTAATATTTGACGTCTCAGCGCTCTTTAATTCCTCCATAAGACTGCTGACCATCGCAGTGCTAGTAAATAATAGGCCTTCAATATATATGACGTCTCAGCGCAGTTTAACAGCTTCCTAACAGCTCCACCAAATCGCTGTACTGCAGTTAATCATAATACGGCCTGTCCAAACCTTGGCCTCACAATATAAGTCGACATATCAAGCAGTGTCTTTAATCCATCTAGAAAACTGCTGATAAATAATAGGCCTCATAATATAAGTCGACATATCAAGCAGTGTCTTTAATCCATCTAGAAAACTGCTGATAAATAATAGGCCTCATAATATAAGTCGACATATCAAGCAGTGTCTTTAATCCATCTAGAAGACTGCTGATAAATAATAGGCCTCATAATATAAGTCGACATATCAAGCAGTGTCTTTAATCCATCTAGAAAACTGCTGATAAATAATAGGCCTCATAATATAAGTCGACATATCAAGCAGTGTCTTTAATCCATCTAGAAAACTGCTGATAAATAATAGGCCTCATAATATAAGTCGACACATCAAGCAGTGTACAGGCTTCCCTCGAAAACACTGGGCTGACTTCTCCAGTCACGCCCAGGCCACAAACTCTTCAAAAATGTACATAATCTTTAAACACTGGCCTGTATACTCCAAGACCTAAGAAACATCTCCTTAACTAATACATCTCATCTGGGATAATCACACATAATATATCTCAGCATAAATGCATGTACACTGGTACACATTGAAAAAAACACTTTACATCTCCTCAGTGCATTCGCCCGGTACACACTCACACCAAAAACATTCTCCCCCAGAACACCCCAGCCAATCACAAAAGCCTGGGGCTAACTTTCCGAGAACTTTCGCTCACAGCTCAAAAATAGCTTAGAACACTTAACTCACGTGGGACTATGCCACCGTGAAAAACGTTCTGCATTTCGAAGATTCGAATGCGATACACTCATATTTTTTAAAATAAATTAACAGCTGTTCAAGTGGAATAACCACTATAATCTATGGTACATCCGAGACTCATAACGATTACTGCCATTGCTTAAATTTGGACCTAACAGTTTACACCACCCCCCGGGGAAAAAATGATAACATCATTTTTTTGAAAAGATTACTCAGCCAAAAAATAAGTGGGTGATGAAGTTCTAATCAGAAAAATTAATCAACCTGTTAAGTCCAAATACCATATATCGTCCAAAAAATATCATCATTATGAGTAAAGCAGAAAACAAAGCATACAAAATAATCAGCTAAGTCTACCAAAATAATCTGCTTTCAATAAAGTTAAGTCTATTCAGTATAGAATTAACCCAACAATATACAGGATGTAAGTATCTGTATAGTAGGATGTATAAGAATACAAATAGTATCAAGTGACATATAAATGGAACATGAAAGTATAATTCACATATGAACCGCTACCGAAAAGTCAGTAGAAGAAATGGACTAAAATGAAGAATAATCAGGACAGACAAAAAAAAAAAACAAAAAACACAGGTATGTCTGTAGAGAACGATGGATTAATACATCGTAATAACCATTTGATCAAAAACGTATTATATAAATACATATAATCATGACAAGAAAGTATAGGAAACAAAGACAATGTATGTGTATATCTAACAACCACAAAAGAAAGCTGTAGATAAACGAAGCATAATCTAACACTTAACCTCGTTATATAACTTATTCATAAGTAACAATGAACCATCAGACATTATACACAAAAAATAATACCGTTATAAACAAACTCGAACTAACGCATCATCAAGCGTTAAGTAATAAAAAAAACACATCATTACTCCCTCTAGCGCACAGTTAAGCGCAGGGTACCAAAAAATTTTACAATCTTAGAAAACATTTTCCAAAAAGTAAAACAAAAATATTTCATAACGCTAAGTTAAATAAAAATGGTCTTTTAAATTTTTTTAGCTTTACCTTATATTAATATCCCGAAAATGTAATTAGCTTAGCAAAAATGTGTGACATACAAAAATTCTTATACTTAAGCAGACACAAAATCAAAACAATCTGCTCTGAAAATGATGCATGCCCAAATTGCAAGAAAAAAAAAAGAATCAAATTATTTTTAAATTCACAGGTATAATTCTCTCGAAAAACTCAGAAACCCATGTTTCAGAATATATTCTCAACTTGCAATACAAAATTAACTCTGATATAATCTAACTACGTCTCCAAAATTATTTTTCACAATATAATAGTTACTACATAATGTCTTAGAATGTGCTAATACATAAATAAACATGACATCAAAATACAAGAAAGAATTCTAAATTTAGTGAGTACAAAGACTCTCTGAAGATGACTACTGCACCATACCTAGCTAATGAGGTTGTGCATTGGGCTGACAAACTCATCATGCATATAAAACAGTCCTAATAATCATCGCTGCAAAAAGACATCAATGTTTGATGTATCAGCTCTCGTAGCGCTAAGCTCACAACAGAGCATAAATGTCAACCATGAATTGACTAAATGAGCGTAGTCTTCTGACTAGCGTGCGTAAATACCCTAGTCCACTACTTTCATCAAAAAGTTACAAAGATAAGTCACTCGCAAATGATATCATACACCTTATTGCGATCATAATACATACAATATTCGTCATAACACAATAGTGTAAGAATAGTATGAAAATAATTGTTGCATCATCAAAACATCGTCGTACATAAAATAAATATGTGCATAAAATAGTGCATAAAAAATGAGCTTACACTCTATCTAATAGAAGTTATAAGGTATCTTAATACAATTCTATATATAATATCCCATATTTATTTTATACAATAATATCTATATTCTAAACAAGTTGAACAGGCAATAATTCCAGCCGTGTTGAATAGTCTCATAAACTTGGCAAGATAACCGCATACAATTCAGAGTCAACTTGCTATCCGGTTTCACTTGGTTAACCACATGGATACAAGGTGGCATACCTTACTCTCTCTGTTAATGTAACACCGGAACATAGACTTTCATTGCAAAGCTGTCGCTGTGAAAATATACAAATGAAAAAATTCTATTTTAATTCACAGTCCGAGTTAACGATGTAAAACGGAAATTAACGTTACATTTACCTAAAACTGTGGCTTGTATGAACCTGTAGCCCTTTTACCGATCAACAAGCCTTCCCTTACACGTGTAAACACCACAGGAGGCTTATGGGGCAGAAAATGATCGTAGCTCAAGGTCGTCGCTATTGGATGCTGAAAAAAAATTGCTACCCTCGTAACAGCGAGATACTCTCTCAAAACCACAAGCAGTTGTATTAGAGACTCTATTTTTATTATTATTACCTTGTTTATTAATGACTTTTGTTAACATAGTTGTTATTATTATTTCTCTTTTGATAAAAATATCTGCCAAATTGGTTATGTTGACCTCTAGAAAAACTATTATCGTGAGATTTGTAATCTTTCCTGTAATCATTTCTACCATACTTTACAAAATCTTCAGAACCAAAATATTTAGATCTGTTAAACTGTTTCTGGTTTCTTGGAGAAGACAGATTACAATTTGCTGATCTCCCTTGATAATGTTTAAAATCTGTATTATCTTTCCTGTCAAGATTGTTTTTCTTCTTTTCTGTGGCAGCGTGCTTAACATCTGAATCAGTAATAGGAATAATAAAATCCTTATAGCTACTGATATTGAGTATTACTTTGGGCACTAGTCCTACTAGTCTCGTCCCTTGTTATGTTCTTATTAGGCTTTCCAACTTTAGATCCAAGGTTAGTTTTTTGAACATTGACATGAAATTTATCCTTGTCTTTACTGTGATGTACAGAATCAAGTATCACAGTAGAATTAACCCTGTTGGCCTGTCGCCAGGAATTATTAATATTACTAGAATAATCACTAGTACGATGAAAATTATATCTGCCACGCAAGGATTTCCGCTCACCACGTTTGATGTTAGTATTGGCATCGAGTGTCTGTTGCTGACTCGACGTTTTTAAGACGTGTTGATAACCGTCTTTCTGTCTAACTTTGTCAACATTGACAGTAGACAGCATTTTTCTACCTAAAATTATATCAACCAAACCGTCCACTCTTTCCCTTAATTCCGTAATTTCAATATTTTTAAGTGAAATCTGTTCACTTTGTTTCTTAATTACGTCATCAAATGTCAAAACTCTACATCTCTCCTCCGCTAGTGATTTCTCAATCTTAGCTAATTTATCCTTCTCCATTATTAACTCTTCCAATCTCTTCTTCTCTTCTTTTTGTGCTAAATTGGCTGCTGAAGCTGGTGCAACTATATCGGCAACAGCAGCAAACTTCAATGGGTCCTTTAAGAACTCCTTGGTCCTTTCTGCTTCTTTGAATGTGTAGTCCGTTTCAACAGCAATAGCCGACAGGCGTTTGAACCCGTTGATCAATGATTGTGGGGCAGAAGAGGCTGTTGAGTAGCCACTACTCTTTTTCCTATTTGCTGTTAACTGTGTTAACTCCATATGAAGCGCCTCGGTCTTACTCTTCTGGCCATTCCCAAGCTTATTAACTTTCTCGGGAGATGCCAAATACTTTTCTCTAAGTCGACGACCGAAAATCGCATTGTCATCCAATAAATCACAACGTGTTTCCTTACATAAGTTTTCACATTTTTTTGCCTGAATTCTCAATTTCTCATGTATCTCTTTCTTTTCTTTCAATTGGCAACTGAGAATATCATTATCATCTAACACATTATGAAGCATTTCTATGTAAGTCTTCTCACGAACATTGCTCTCAACCTTCAACTTGTGATTCATCTCTTTCTGTTCTTGAAGTTTGTGCGTGAGATTAATAGTTTCGCCTTGTTTATCTCCAAGCCTAGCTTCCAAGTATTCAATCTTGCAAAATGCCGAATTTAATGCTTCTTGCCCTCTTTCAAGATCCAAGTTCGATTTATATAAATCACTTTCAAGTTTAGTAACTTTTGCCTGTAATTTGCTATCCTTAGCAACACTTTCTGAAATCTTCTCCCTTTCCTGTAACGCATTTTGTTTGATTACTTTCATACGCTTCTGCTCTTCCAACTGTTCATGAAGAATGTCATTATAAATTATATCTTTTAACTCCTCATTTCGTAACTCCTGTTTCTGATTGTTAGGAATGTCGTTGTAAATTATATCGTATATCACCTCTGTCATATAATCATGTCCAGAATCAGTATGTTTGTGCAAAAATACCCGAAGGTAATGCACCAAATCCGCCAAATGCCTAGCCATCATTAAGTGAGGAACGGAATAAAAAGTATCCTCAGCAAAACCCCTTAGGCCCCATGCCACTTCAACCAAAAAACAATCCATCACAAATCCTTCCAATCGTGGGCCTCGCAATCTTTCATAATGTCTAACTTTCTCAAATATATCTTGCAATATAGTCTTCATATCGCCTGGATTCAGCTCATCATCCATGGTGATTCACTCACCAAGTCCACTGTATATATATATTCACCAGTTATAATTACCACAAGTCTATGTCCCTAAAAATTCGAACAATTACCTTTTCAGCTCACAAAGCTAGATATCCTTTCAAGTAATTGCAAATATCAGTTAATCACTGTATACCATAGTAGCATAAGTTCATGTGCATAGAACCTTTGTAAAAGTATATACCAATATGAGGGATAACTTTATGTCAATTTGAGTGATGTCAATATTATGTAAAATAGCCTTAAACACTCATGCATCAAAGTCTTACAATAAGTTACCAACAACTAACATATTATATAGACAATAGGAATCACGGTTACAAAGACAAGGTACTGCAAAACAAACGATAACGTTCGCAGAAGTCAACTGAACAGTAAGGCTTAACTAAGGCAAAAAATTTTACATAGCATGTAATGATAACCGCGAATAGTGGCAAAACAATAACCAACACCGTATATAAACGAAAATGTGTATAAAAACTAAAAGATAGGAAAGAGAGAAAGACACTCACGAACAAATTAATCAATAAACTAAGGAACAAAGAAAAAATACCACAATAATCACAATGAAACGTTACGTCACACCTATACAATTACTTGTCCCAAAAGACAAATCGCAAACCAGACTTCGGTAAGGTCTGTAGCCTTAAACCGGAATTATCACAAACTTGACACTTACAAAACAAATCCTAAAGAACACTTATGAAGCCCTGGGTAAACTGGGATATAATCTTCATAAGTAGACATGAAACAGAATATTTAACATGAAATACTCATTACAACAAATAGTACACAATATATATAGGAAGACTTGTTGACACAAGATAAAATGGCACAGTTTTCACAATATAAACCACTTATCTTCAATAAAGGGAAATACGCCCGTCCAAAATGCTGAACATAATAAAGTCTGCTGAGGAAAACAGTTCATCGCATAAGGTCACCGCAGCTTGACACTTCTCACTTCAGGTCCTTTGTCCTTGCCACGGTACGATGTGTGCTCGTACACCGCACAGGTAAACAGGAACTGTATTACTGTCAATCATCTACTTGAGGCACCCGTGTAGAATGACTGCACATCAGCTTGAAATCCCTCTGTAACTGTAGGGGTACACAGTCTGTCAATCTCGTTGATAATCCACTTGAAAGGAAGTACTTGACATCTCTTGTTTACTATGATGGTAAACTTCTGTAATTGCGCCACCAAAATACTGGCACAGCTCACTTGAAAACTTCAATTCAAAAGCAGAACTGAATCATAAAGCATATCTTGGCAATGGAAATGTTAGATATGTTGTAGTCCTGTATGTAGATGGGTATTAATAAGCCACGTTCCATCAGACATGTTATCACCTAGTTATGTTCAACGTCTGTTTTGGGGTAAGACTTCTATAGTAGGCATCACACCATGTAAGTTTGAAAACCACATCTATTGCATCCGTAATTGGTGATGTCATCAGTATAAAGTTTGATAATGATGATGGATTCTTAAATGCGCCACACAGCATAGAAGAAAGTTACATAACGCAGGTGACGTGGGATCACGTCCGAAAGTTTTGGCCACGACTGTTGCCGCTAGGCTTATTGATTGCCGCCACTGCAACAATCAGTATATGTTGCAAAACGATGTTACATCCACTGTTGCAGATGAAGTGTACAATAGCTAACGATAGAGTAGTCGAATACCAGGATTGTTATATATTATATCACGCCACACAGGCTACTTATTATAAATGTCGTGGGTTCGATCCCCACACTGGCCACCACTGATAACGTATGCTTTTTCCTAGTATTCCTTCCAACTGATAAAGTATGATTGTTCCATCACCATTCCATATCCTAATTGATACAAGCTGCTATTCATTCAATCTGTTGCATACAGTTTGTTCATGTGTATTCACCACTGCAGAGGTAACAGTTTCTTCATTGCATACGCTATATAGGCTAATTATCCATGTGTGTACTGCTGTGCTGTTACCGGGTATGATATGTGAAGGGTGTGTAGAAACAGTCACTCACGCCACGATAGCTCACGTACGAGTCATGGAGGGTTGAACGCCTTGTGACAGTCAATGAACAGTTTATTTGCACCACAACACGATCACGATAACGTAGACGAAATACAGCATGTTACACAGGTCATAATAGCATACCAAAAGAAGGATCCACATTATATAATAACAATAATCCATCAAGAAGAACTACTGGCAAACGCAGTGCCAATAGTTATGGGCCTCAAATATATATGACGTCTCAGCGCTCTTTAATTCATGTACATACGACTGCTGACCATTGCAGTACTAGTAAATAATAGGCCTGTAATATTTGACGTCTCAGCGCTCTTTAATTCCTCCATAAGACTGCTGACCATCGCAGTGCTAGTAAATAATAGGCCTTAAATATATGTGACGTCTCAGCGCAGTTTAACAGCCTCCTAACAGCTCCACCAAATTGCTGTACTGCAGTTAATCATAATACGGCCTGTCCAAACCTTGGCCTCACAATATAAGTCGACATATCAAGCAGTGTCTTTAATCCATCTAGAAAACTGCTGATAAATAATAGGCCTCATAATATAAGTCGACATATCAAGCAGTGTCTTTAATCCATCTAGAAAACTGCTGATAAATAATAGGCCTCATAATATAAGTCGACATATCAAGCAGTGTCTTTAATCCATCTAGAAGACTGCTGATAAATAATAGGCCTCATAATATAAGTCGACATATCAAGCAGTGTCTTTAATCCATCTAGAAAACTGCTGATAAATAATAGGCCTCATAATATAAGTCGACATATCAAGCAGTGTCTTTAATCCATCTAGAAAACTGCTGATAAATAATAGGCCTCATAATATAAGTCGACACATCAAGCAGTGTACAGGCTTCCCTCGAAAACACTGGGCTGACTTCTCCAGTCACGCCCAGGCCACAAACTCTTCAAAAATGTACATAATCTTTAAACACTGGCCTGTATACTCCAAGACCTAAGAAACATCTCCTTAACTAATACATCTCATCTGGGATAATCACACATAATATATCTCAGCATAAATGCATGTACACTGGTACACATTGAAAAACACTTTACATCTCCTCAGTGCATTCGCCCGGTACACACTCACACCAAAAACATTCTCCCCCAGAACACCCCAGCCAATCACAAAAGCCTGGGGCTAACTTTCCGAGAACTTTCGCTCACAGCTCAAAAATAGCTTAGAACACTTAACTCACGTGGGACTATGCCACCGTGAAAAACGTTCTGCATTTCGAAGATTCGAATGCGATACACTCATATTTTTTTAAATAAATTAACAGCTGTTCAAGTGGAATAACCACTATAATCTATGGTACATCCGAGACTCATAACGATTACTGCCATTGCTTAAATTTGGACCTAACACCCACCCAAGAACATTTTTAAAGAATAATCATCAAATTACCCTTACAAACCTGTAAGATAAACTGGAAGGTAATCATCGCCAGTAGCGATATCATATTTACTGTTTACTGTGAGAGAGTACATATTTTCCTGACTGTGACTGAGTCTAGTTTTTTTTTCCTCAATTGGATTTAATAAAACTATCATCACGCATTGAAGGAATTTTACCATAGCGGAGGATTAAAAGAGACCACTTCATTTTCACCCCTGTGCCGAACTGTGTTAGTGCCATCCCATAGACTCCTTTTATATATATAATAAAAACACGAGAACTCTTAGTCTTCAAGTATTGCGATAAGTGAGAATATTTGTTACCAACAAACCCTCGCAAACATCTGGGGCGGGACATCGAAGGACTAGACAGTTCATATGTCAAAAGAGTACTTGCTGTTTTTATATACTTTTTATGGATCGTCTGAGGCTGCATTCGGTAAGTGTGTGAGTATATGAGTGTGGATCCTCACGCGTGTGCATGAATGACAGGAAATTTAATCGTTTTCTTTTGTAAACCTGTTGTTAACTTTCTTGCCTAGAAATATATTTTTTCTGTATTCCCTGCATTGTTCCTTTAAGGGGGAGTTGCTAATTGGTTAACTCTGTTTAAAAACCACCTCCTTTCCATTTGCTTAGTAAAGGGAAGAACAGCTGGGAAGAACAGGGTTTTTTCTATCACCTATATCTAACTTTGTAACACCTCTTTCAGAGTAATTAACTTCACTGTTAGGTTAACGTACCCAAGTTCCTGATATTATCTATCTCTGGACTGGGGTTATCTTTGTCTAATAAGCGGGAAGGGCTTAGTAGATACCAATCTTCTTCACCCCTCCCAAATTTGTTATTTGCATTTGTGTATTTATGAGGTATCTGAGGAAAGTGGTTGAAGTAACAAGAAGAGACATGATCCGCAACCAGACGATCCGTCAAGGCCTAAAATCCCATCCGCTGCAGACCCAAATAGAACAGTCCCAACTAAGATGGTTTGGCCATGTCTGCAGAATGGGAGAAGATCGGCTACCACGACAAGCATGGGAAACAAAGAGCCAGGGATCCAGACCTCCAGGACGACCCAGAGTCCGCTGGGAGGACAACATTAGACAATCTTTGAAGGACCGAGGACTAGAATGGAACCAGGCCAGGAAGAAGACAGCTGATAGAATGGTCTGGCGCTCTCTCTTCCAAACCTCTACACCTCACGGTAGAAGAGGAACGACTAAGTAAGTAAGTAAGTATTTATGATAATTTATGTAATACCTGATATTTGTTAGTGATTGATGTTTAAAGTGAATAAAATCACATAAACTCATTTAGTACGGTGTTGGACATACCCACAGCCCAACATTTCCCCTATTCGTTTAATATAGTTTGTATCTACATCGTCTGTGTGTGTGAAAAACACCAAATCGGTGTGCGCGCAGATGCGAGTCTGGAAAACTGGCACATAATTGTTTGACCAGGAGAGCGGAAGAGAAGATTGAGAGAAGCGATTTGTCGTAAATACGTCTGTCTTTACTCTCCTTCAGCACGCTGTGAAGCAACTATTTAATATCTACATTTTCTATCACTGAGCTTTCCATCATCATTTTCCACTCTAAACCGGACCACTATTTCTACGACTCTTTTCTCTCAAAATAAATTTACGACAATGATGTAATACTTCCAGCAGATGGAATTTGTTGTAATAATCAACCACCGGAAAGTAACAATGTGGAGATTATAATGTTAGATATGTGAAATAGTGAGTTTGTAAACATGACAGGTGAAACGAAAGAAACAATCTCTTATTTGGTTACGCAGTTTGAAAAATCACATGTACATGGCAATATCTTATATTGGCATGTACTAATGTTCTACTTGCGTGTAGTGGAGTGACACCTACCAAAATCATACACTTATGTGCAATTGGTTTAGCGTTGGAGACGCTAAAATAGACTGCTCTTGATTGGATTTCTCCTCTATGTAGCAACCTGGGGGTGCAGGCAAAACTAATTTCGCTTATATTCGACAGCGTTGTAAGACTACTTCACAGATTTCCACTTATGTAAAGAAAGAAATCACAGACAGCCAGGAATACGGAATATTAGGACTCAAATACAGAACAGGCCTTACGAATTCTAAGAGTAAAAGAGAGTAACCCCAGAGACATCACTTTACGCCTTAAGGTCTAGGATCCAACTTTAAGTGCACTCAGTTAGACACCTAATTCACCTGAAAGTTTGTAGTACACGTTTGGGGTACAAGTTGCCAGCAGTCTATGCTAGACACCAGCATCAGGCGGGTCTTGGAGATGCTTGACAACCCTTGTAGTTACCTCAGCCTTAAAACATTAAACATGCTACAGCCACCAGACCTGACTAATCTAGAGAGGTACAGTCCAAGGCACCTCAAGCAAACGCCAATCGACCCCACACCGGAAGTTAAGTACCATAACAGAGGAACCAAAGAACATTCCAAAATTTTCAAAATTTCCCACCAGTTTAAATCATCCGATGATGATAAATATCATCACTTCTTTTCTATAAACAACTTCATTTATTTTACATTGTTAAAGTGATAATTAAACCTGTTTATCTATCTGTAAAGCTATATTTGATTTAATCACTATTGCGTGAAATGTATGTCTGCACCTTTTATTTAAAATTATGTGATGTCCCCTTCAATAGAAGCATCATTTTTCTATTTTTATCTCTGTCAAGAGTAATCTTGAGCGAAGGTTGATACCTTTGAAAACCCTCATTATTATCCTCTAAGTTTGGCCATTGTTGGACCACGTTTGCGGAGCATAGGAGAGAATACCGTCAGATTGCCACATTCTTCTTCCTTCTAGCCTCGGACCAGATGTGATGATCCTTTAAATGCAAGTCAAGCTTGCATAGAATACACAGGAACGAAACTGGAGCTAATGACTGTTGAGAGCACATCGTGGGGCAAGGCAATCTTGAAAAAGTTATATTTAGAGGGATTCGTGTGCACCATGATGACCCTCAACAAAACGCATAAAATAGAGTCGTTAGCTATGACTAAGGGAATCTCTAGGGATGACGTAAAGAGAGTGTGTCCACGCCTTAGATAGTACAGACCTGTCAGAATATGTGGCCAAGTCCATTTATCAAAGTGTAGTATAGTCTACTTATACAGTATTTCATGAGTCTGGATTTGACTCGAAAGTAAGTGTATATGTACACGTTAAGATATATTATTTGTCACTGTTTTAATTTTGCCGAGATGGCAATGAATATAAGGAGAGATGATATCTCAAGTCATTCAAGAATATTTCAAAGTTGATGGAACAGTTTAATGGGTCGAGAATGGCCATAACGAGAAGAAATTAATGGACACAGAAATATACGTGCAAGAAAGGCTCATGAGATATATTATTACTAGTATCGTAAAAGAACAGTTTAATTGGTCGAGAATGACCAAAACAATGAGAAATTAGTGGACACAGAAAATTAGGTACAATAAAGGCACATAAATATTATTACAAGTATCGAAAAAAATTATCGAAGCATTGAATTTGTGTAGAAAGGATAGATACAATTTAAGAGGTCGATTCGTACCACTGATTATCTATTATTATTTTTGTTGGAGCATTATGTGATTCATGACAGTTCTCTGTGTGAAATAAATGAAAGTCGTTGAAACACAATATCGTTGAAGAATCTATACAAAATTTCAGATCCATAATTTGTTCGTTATCTCAAGTTGAGAGTTCTTTGCTGTGATGCACACGAATATATATTAAAATATAAACGATTCTATAGAAGTGGTTAAGCCAGTTTTAAACAAGAAAGTTGAACAAAAACACCCAACACAAATGGCAATTCAGCGATAATATTTGTTCATTGAGCCAACATCTTTTCAGAACGGAAAATGAAAACAATCGTAGACATTAAAAAGAGAACTATAAGATTGGTTCTTAACAGATGAACCCGACGAATTTCTGGGACTTATTGTCCGGTGCCATTCCTAATTGGTACTTTGAATACGCAATACATGTTTAAGGAGACTCGTTCGAAACATTCGTACTTTGAACATTCCACCATTTCTTCAAGTATAACAGTATACGGCTTCAAGGATAACGCTCGACCTTGATTATGGCTGCTATCAAATTTCAAGGTTTACAGTATTACAGTATCGATGATTGATACTCATGAACATTTGGCAGCAAAGAAGTTCTTCAACTTAGCCGTAACACGTCTAACCGGCTACTCAGAACTACGTGACGTCAGCGGCAGAAATATCAACCGAATCCCAGAATAACCTCCAAAACTTAGACTCATCTACTACTCAACATTTCACGTCTATGCTTCATTTAAAACGTCGATGGTGCATACCTTCAATATTAAGAATCTTTATACCATTAATCTCTGATGTTTTTGCATGGATGGCAATCGTTGTCGTTCGTTATTCACATGCAGACATGCCGATACAACGTCTCAGAGGATTCTTTTTCATGGCTTCTAAGATGAGTAATTGTATTTGATGTCGATTGTTGTCTCACCGTTTATTTTATCACCTTGTTCGTCATCCTTTCTTTATTGTTCAAATAGCTTTTCATTGTATGTCTTTTCTGTTAGTATTTTCATTTGCGAGAGGTTGGAACGGGCTTAGCATTTCTGTAACTTTCTCGGGAGATCCAGAAATGTTAACGATTCTTTTAGGTTGTTATTCAATGCATTGTCAGAGAATCCAGTGTTTGCACTGAAGAGTACCCGTCTCTGATTATTCATTGAACATTGAATATGGTATTTGTTTAGTTGTTTCGTTCAAGTATTGCGTCCTTTCTTTTAGACTTCCTTGTTTATGTAAGTAGGTCACTGTTTATACGTTTGTCATCTACCCTTTTCTTTGTCTTCAGTTAGTATTTATGTACGACTTTCTGTACTCGTACGTTAATTTTCTGTCTTGTTTAATTTCTTAATATTTTCATATTTTTGCTTTTATGTATTATGCCTGTCTTTGTTTTGTTTCTTTATATTTGTTACGTAACGTCTTGTAATTTGACAATATACATCATTGTCATTGGTCATAACCTGTACCGTCCATATTCATCATCCTCACACATTGCTCTTTACTTAATTATACTTACCATTGGTTTGAACTGACATTAATTATGGTTATTATTGCGATAATTGCTACTACTTTGTTAGTGTTTAAATTATCTTGCAAATAACAGGTAGATTTACCCATACTATAGACATGTCGTCCTTAGAGGATTTTCGACAAGAATGAATAAGGAAAGTCTTGTCAGGAAAGGAACTCGATGATTATGCAGACGCTAAATGTGATAAATATGTGGCCTACAGACACAGAATAGAGGAACGTGAGCTGAGGGCAAAAGAAGATGAATTGAAAGCTAAAGAGCTTGCCCAAAAGGACAGAGATCGAGAACATGAATTGACCTTAGAAAAAATGAAAATAGAGGCAGAAAAATTGAAAATGGAGGCTGCTGCTCAGGAAAGAAAGGGAAAAGAGAGAGAAGAAAGAATGAAAATAGAGGCAGAAAAATTGAAAATGGAAGCTGCTGCTCTGAAACGTGAGGCAAAAGAAAGAGTGGCAGATAAAGAATGTGAATTTCAATGATTAAAATGGGAAAAGGAACTGGAGATGGCTTGAATTCAGGCTCAGAGAACTTCAGAACAACCTGGACCATCTAGTACTCATTGTTCTTGGCTTCCAAAATTTAAATTGCTTAATTTTATTGATTCTCGAGACTGCATCGATAGTTTCTTATAAAACTTTGAAATGAAAGCCAATGATACGAAAATACCCATATAACGCCGGATCAATATATTGCCGGATCATTGAACGGGTAATTCTTTAAAATGTTTCGTGCAATTTGATGAATAGAGTTGATTAGACTTTGACATTGTTAAACAAGCCCTTTTGAGAAAATTTATTCTAACGGAAGAAGGTTTTAGAGAAATATTTCATAAAATATTAACTGAGAAAAAGGTGGACTTCGGAGAATTTATCTCCTCCATTAAGATGTGTCTCAATCGGTGTATTGATTTGGCAAAAGTTACTAAATCTTATGAAGGACTACTTGATTTAATGTTACGAGACAAGGTTCTCTCGGCCAGTAGTGCCGAACTTAAAGCTTTTTTTGCAGGAAAGACATCCAAAGACTAATGACGAATGTGAGATGATGGGACGTCAGATCGTGACAGCCCAAACTGATAGAGAGGTCAAGAGGTCTACACCTGATGATGCATTACCTGTTTGTGCAGCTTACCATGACCATAGAGTTGGAGATTACCGTCAGCGCACTAAGAGTGCGGATGGTAGACATATGTTTGTCTTCACATCTTCCTATAAAGGAAGGTACAACTTTCCTCGAAGAGATTCATTTTCACACTTTGGTAGGAATAGGTTTACAGATTTCTCTAACAGAGGTCGTGGATATCACAACGGTAGATGTAGTGATGATATCCATCACAGACGTTACAGACGATCATCTATTGAAAGACCACAATAGAATGGTAGGTTAAACAATTACCATAATAATCAAAATGATACTGACATGCAGAATAACAAGAAGTCTGGTAATCAAAACGGTAAACGACATGCAAGCAAGACTCAACGACATGCTAATGCTTGTGCAGAGCAGGCTATGAATGATGCTAGTACCGACCATGGAAATGCTTGTGTCATTGAGGCAAAGAATGACATTGACAGGACTGAGTGTAAAACGTTATATGAACCAGGTTCACACACAAGCTTGTTATGCGGTCATACATTACCAGCAATGTCCTCATGTGAAAACATGGTCCGTCTCACAGTGCATAAGGGCTTCTTACATAACAGACCCATAACTGTACTCCGTGATACTGGCTGTACCACTGTTGGTATTAGAAAATCTTTCATTGATGATTCAGCCCTCGCTGGTAGTTCAGTGGAATGAGTAACATTTAGTGGGAATATTGAATGGTTCCCATTAGCAAAGGTAGAGATAGAAACACCCTTTTATGCTAGTCTTGTCACCACTTGTGTCTTAAAGGATCCAGTCGCTGATTTGATTATTGGAAACATTCCAGGTGTTAAAGACTGTTCTCCTAGCGAGATCGAAGAATGGGTTAACTTACACCCACTGATGGCAAATGCTGTTGTCACAAGGGCACAACATTCAGCTTAATCCAAGGCTGATCCACCATCACGAATTTATGATGACGGATCATTGTGAAACGCTCATACCATTTCTCCACAATTATTTACAAGCAAACAACAAGGAGATGAATCTCTGACGCGTTTGTTTGGCGTAGCACAGTCTGGACATGTTAAATATATAAAACAATCAAATTATTGTTTCCTTTTGAAAAACTCTATTTTAATTAGCTGTTTCCACAAAGGTAAAACAGATTTCAAACACATTGTTGTACCAAGAATTTTTAGACCATTGGTTTTGCAAACCAGTCATGATATTCCAATGGCAGGTCATATGGGTGTAAAACGCACCTTGGGTAGAGTTACCACTCGTTTCTATTGGACTGGGATAAACAAAGATGTTAGGCTATATTGTCGTTCATGCATGACATGCCAGAAAGTATCCCGTAAGGGCAAGAATCACACTGCACCCTTACAAATAACAGATGTACCGACACGCGCTTTTCAGGAGATAGCTATTAACATCATTGGTCCGATGTCATAAAGGTCGGAACGGGAATGCCATTATATTTTGACTTGCATAGACCTTTGTACAAGATGGACTGAGGCCATACCATTGAAAGAAATTACTACAATTTCAGTGGCAGAAGCGTTAGTTTTGAAATTTTCTAGATAGGATTGCCAGAGATAATCTTATCTGATAGGGGCTCCCAATTTATGTCCCATGTGACGAAGCAAATAGAAACTATGTTGGGGATCAAACATACATTTACCAGTCTCTATCGACCCTGTTCCAATGGAGTTTGTGAGCGCTACAATGGGTCTCTTAAAATGATGTTGGGAAAGGTTACGGAGTCAAATCCTCGTGATTGGGATTTACCAGCAGTACTCTTTGCTTAAAGAGAGGTCCCACACGAAAGTACAGGTTTCTCGCCATTTGAGCTCGTTTATGGGGCTAATCCAAGAGGACCCATGTACATCTTAAAAGACGTATTTTTGGGCTCCACGGTAAACGAAGAAACTCGCAGTAGTTATGAGTTTGTCATTGACCTCAGACAGCGGCTGACAGACGCTTGCAAATGTGCATCACGTATGATACAAAACTCAACACAGAAATCAAGGTTGCTTCACAACCAATCTCGCAAGCTCAAAAAGTTTATACCTGGCGATGAGGTTCTATTACTTCTCCCTACTAAGGAAAATAAACTCCTTATTTCTTGGCAGCGGCCATATAGAGTAATTAAGAAAATCACTGATGTTGATTTTGCTATTAATATCGAAGGTAAAAATAAAACCTATCATATCAATATGTTAAAATCTTATACACAACGTCCTCAAGAATTACAGTGCATCTTGGGCAGTGTTACTGATCAGACTGTATCGTCAACTTTTGCTGTGGTCCATTCAGAGGACACTGTTTTTTCCATTCTGGATTTGTTTTTAACTTTGTGGAATAGCCAACTATATATATATATATATATATATATATATATATATATATATATATAGATATATATATATATATATATATATATATATATATATATATATATATAGTTGGCTATTCCACAGAGTTAAATTAATTTAATGTACATTAAGTGTGCTATGTAGGGCTGTAAGACGTCGTGGAGTTTCTCAAAGCCTTGTTTAAGGATGTACTTACTAAATAGTTCCTCTTTTACCCTGGCGTGTAACGGTTTGCCAGAGAGAGAGAGGGAGAGAGGGAGAGCGAGAGACCGTCATGCTATCCTATCGCTTGTCTTCCTCCTGGCCTGGTTCCAATCCAGTCCTCGGTCATTCAGAGAAAGTGTAATGTTGTCCTCCCAGCGGACTCTGGGTCGTCCTGGGGGTCTGGATCCCTGGCTCTTGGTTTCTCGTACTTGTAGGGATGTATGAAGAACAATTACGCAAAGGGATGAAGACTGCTGCTTTGTACCTGTTGTGTCTCTCCTAAGATTACTTCACCACGGATTTTTAATTGTTCTTGGATTTTATCAGAATTTACTGAAAGTACATGATTTTAATGTCTTTTAAATTTGTTTAGAAGATTTCTTGCCTGTCTGGTTTTTTATTTTTTATTTTTATGTGGCTCCCACCTGATGCCTAACCCTTCTTAATTGCTTTCTATAACATGTCTGCTAGTGAAGAATGTACCTGACGATTACTCATTTAAACCACTTTGTTCACAATGGCTCCTGAGTATCGCATCGACTGTTAACATTAACCAAATGGGATAGCAAAAGAGAAAGAACAAAAGTGTGAATGATTGAATCAACGAATATTTACATCGTGACATATAACACAAACAGCGAAAAGTTTTAAGGGATCGCATGAAATAAAATATGATCCGAAACCAATAATACATTCTCCCTGCGACGGTTCACGCAACCAACTTGTAAAAGATAGAATATGGAAATGGTACGTTTTATTTTTTTAAAATTACTGCGACAAAAGTCTAGTGGTAGAGAAACAGTTAGAGCAGAAATACATTTCACTGGAAAAATAAAAATAAAAATATCCCCGTAAAGATTTCGGGGATCTGTGAGAAAACAACACCAAAATAGGACAACTTCACACTCAGGTATGTCGTATAAGGCTACACAATAGAGACTGTGTATGGGGCTGGCTAATGGAAGGAAGAGTTGACAGCAAACGTGCAAGAGGAAGATAGCGCTATAAGTGGGAAGATAACATCAAGAGATGGACAGCGCTATAAGTGGGAAGATAACATCAAGAGATGGACAGGAGAAAATCTTTCAGAGTGCACCACCAAGACAAGAGATGGACAGGAGAGAATCTTTCAGAGTGCACCACCAAGACAAGAGACAGAAGACATTAGAGATCAATTGTAGCGGACCTTCGATGTGAAGAAGGTGGCAACTGTTGACAACTGGACTGGCAATTTCATCATGTAACAAAATAACGTTTGGAGCACGTCAATGTTGCAATTCTGGCTTCAGGCAAGTGAAGCAGCTGAAGCACTGGCACCATGCTGAATTGGAAATAAATTGATACAAAAATAAGTAAGTTTAAGTTAGTCCTGGACAACAGATCGTGCGGCCAAACTACGAATATATTTGCGATTAAGATGTCAAGGTCGCTCGCAGAAGAATTTATCTCGTCCAGAAGAATATAGATATCTAAATATAGACAGACCAATGACTAGCTTCTCAATCTTAGATTGCTTGTACCATCAACATTTAGAATAACGAAGTCGGAATTTGTTTTGCTTTTTTTATATTTTTAAACGGCTTCAATGTTTAACGGGCGTCGTTAATTTTGACAAAGCTCAAAACAGGATTGGTGTTAGGTCAAGGCTAGACGTTTGACAATTGTTGAAACAGGGTTGGAGTTAAGTTAAAGCTAGCTGTTGACAAAATCGAAACAGGGTAGGCGTTAGGTTAAATCTACACGCTTGAAAGTTCGACACAGGTTTGGTGTTGGGATAAGCAACGCGTGACAAAGGCCGAAACAGGGTTGATGTTAGGTTAAGACTAGACACTTGACAAAGGTCGAAACAGGGTTGGCGTTAGGTTAAGACTAGGCACTTGACAACGGTCAAAACAAGGTTGGTGTAAGGTTAAGGCGAGATTTTTGACAAATGTTGAAACAGGGTTGAAGTTAGGTTAAAGCTAGCTGTTTGACAAAATCGAAACAGGTAGGCGCTAGGTTAAGTCTAGAGTCTAGACGCTTGACATAGCTCGATACAGGTTTGGCGTACAGATAAGCAACGCGTGACAAATGCCGAAACAGGGCTGGCGTTTGGTTAAGGCAAGATAAATGACAAAGATCGAAACACAGTTCGGGTTAGGTTAAGCCTAGTGCCCTGTATATAGGTATAGCCACCCTGGCAATACGAGGAAACGTGGCGGACCTTATTCACTGTCGTCGGCACCTACCTCCAGGCTGTAAATTATGTTATTAGTGTTAAAAAAAAACAAAACTCAAGTGGCTTGTAGAAATATGATATAAAAAATTGTATCTGTATTTACAGATTGCAAGTTTAGAAAGAAGAATATAAATTTACTGGAGCGAAATCTCGAACTTGCTCGTGTGGTGTCAGGGGGGTCTCTGAAGAGACATTTATAGAATAGACCTGCTACACCCTCAGGTTTGTTCTACAAGGAGACTAATATGAGGTTGTGTATGAGGCTGCCAACCTCATAGTGTACAATAAAGTGATACAGAAACCACCACTACAAGAGCTTGTGAATGTTTTGTTCAGGCTTCCTGTCGTGGTGGTTCTAAGCTCCGAAAGGAACACAAAGTAAGATGATTATGACTTCACTATCAGGGTGTGCCTGAGCGGTCGAGCTATGGGGCAGTGCCCGAGATCACACAGTAGGAGAGGCCAGAGGGCAGACTCTCCCCTAGCTTCTATCTAGCTTAATCAGCGGTCAAGTAAACAATCCCCGTATTGCTCAAGGTCTCAGATCAATGTCGGTCTGCCCCTGCTTCAAATTAAGACACAATATTATTTATCTAACTTCAAGTGACGAAGCATCCGTGTTTTATTTTTAATGTTTAACGTTTAAAAATCAAAACAAAAAACAAGCAAAATTTACATGCATTTTTGTCACGTAATTTTAAATTTTTTGTTTGTTTGTTATGAAAATTAAATTCAAATTCATAAACAAAATTCGTTTTGAATAAAGAATGCTTTGTGTTTGTGGAGATAAGATTTTTGTAGAAATGATGGCGTCCTCAAGCGGAAATAAGTATAAAAGTGGTCCAATCACAGAGTAGTGGCACTTTTATGTGAGCTAGACGTCTGCAAATTCTGTTTTCACAAATCTCACCTTCAGGTTGGTATGATAGTCATGTGATGCTGACAGAAACAATCATATCAGACTTAATGGACCACATAAAACCTAGAGATCATGCTATATAATAATTAAACGTTACGCATATTTCAGCGCAACACGAATTTAACTAAAAAAAAAAAATAAAAAAAAGCAGCTGGGTAGGTGTTTTTGTGAGTTTTTTCCGAGGATGTCAATGCAATACATATATTCGTTTCATTTTTTGTTCAAGTTTAACACAAATAAATAATTACAGTACTAGTCTGTAACTGCCTTGAACTAGATATCATCAACATCACCGCTATCATCATGATTAACAACATCATCATCATCATCAAAAACAGCACCATCATCATCCCCATCATCATTATCAGCAACATCATTGTTACCGCGTGTATTATCTTTGTTACCAATATAGATGCAGGTGTATATGTTCAACTGATGCAGTAAGGCTGATATATATATACTGCTACGGTGGTCGTGGCTGGTGATGTATCGTGCTGTAATATGACTAATCGCGAATGTGTGACATGGTAGTTCGTCAAGGTGGACATCTATGTATCAGTGCAGACTGGTATCACAACACGTAACGTACAAGAGTGTATGTGGCATCCATCACATTGAAAGATGTAGATGTGAAGTTGATGGAAGCATATGTTGTATTTGTCACAGATATGGAGTCAAAATATAGGTGAACAGCTGTGTACGTTTTCATCATTTATTATAGTCACAGCAACAAGACGTAGACAACTCCATGTAAGCATGACACAGGAACATGGCGGATATGAAAACAGATCACAACAATGGCATGTACATAAGTTCCAATAATTATATGATTATCAAAGTGTTGCAGACTCCAGTTTCTCTCTCATTCCACAACTAGCAGAAAAACCCCGTATTACACAACGGGTAAATAACTGTATAATATCCAACAGTTTCTTTCTGACTCATCAAAGTCATTCTTCTTAAGTCGACCTCCCAAACATGGCGGGCGACGAAATTAGCATAGTCCATCCCTCTAATCGGACGTATCGAAGATAGGCTGTCCTTTTGAAGATAGGCTTATACAACTCCCTTGTACCTCAGGCGAGTTTTCATTTTCAAAGTTATGATAGCAATAACTAATAACCCATCTGTTCTTCCACTCCAGATAGTTTTATATATTAGGCCTCTATCAAACAGTAAACACTGTGGATTCCTCTTCTGTAGACATAAGTGTCTAAGTTCAAAATATACCGCTAATCATGCGGGTTGTAGAATACTAGCTATACTCATGGGTCTCTGTGTGTAAATCTAGAAAAACAGTCTTAGATGGCTCCAACGAGCGTAACAAGAGGAATACTCTGCCTTCCAACCATTTGTGAACTCTCGTCACTGGTTGACTCAAAAATATGATCCTTACAAAGGAAGTGTGAAAGTTTCGTTATTTTACCTTGATACGAATTCCTAACACAACTTCGAAGCAACTGTCGTCTTCCTGACGAACAGAAATAACACAGGGGACTCTAAATATAGTGGAAGAGTTTCCATCCCCAAAAGGCAATGCAGAGAAGTAATCAGACATTCCGTCTGACAGACCCAGAACAAAAACACGGCCTCCCGCCGGAAATCTTCATCAACAAACTCTCTTAGTTTGGACATGCGCAGTTCGCATCCCCTCTGACCTATCCAGTCAGCTGGTGTCACCTTTTAAAGAGGAGTAACTACATATTTACTTTCCCTCAAAGCAAAAGATGAGTATTCGCCCTTAGATTCTGGTTCCAATGAAAAATACATTAGACCCAAAAATCTTATTCAAAATATAACAAGCATACAGACAGACTACATTATCAGTTATGAAAAACTGCATGTAACAGTCTTACCACACCTCCCGGGAAAAAGAAAATGAAACTTTTTTTTTTGAAATACATCTAGGAGCAACATACAATAGGCTCACAACGCATGAATAATGCGCAGATGAAAGTATCAAAAACAAATAGAACGTCAAATGTGAGGCTAGGTCGACTCATGGAGCGACCGGTGAGAATATATCTCATAATCTCAAAGAAAGCGTTTCTCTAAGTATAAATGTTTCCAGGGAGGTGTCACCAACGTATTCTATAATGTTGGCAATGACACAATGCATACACAAATTTCATCCAATAAATTCATATTAGGTATCTTAAGTTCATGATTAACAAAGAAGAAAAATCATCAAAGAACAGCGGTGAATATACATCAATGAACCGCTAAGTAGTGATACAATCACTATATTAAAATTACAAATGTGTACATATTTTATACAGAAAAAGAACTGTTGTAAAGTTAGACACATTAAGACGTCCAAGATTTAACAGTTATGTGGAATCATGTTGAGATCTACCATCACAATGAGATCTATCAAAATTCTTATCTCTGTTGAGCCCATTGCTCTTATTTGAACTCCAGTTAACATAGTTATGATTGTTATTTTTCTTCTGAACAAAATATCTATTTGATGGTTTTTGTTGTCCTGGAGAACAATCATTACAATGTTGATAACCTTTATGAAAGTTCTTATAGTTACTAGGACCAAAATGTTGAGGACAATTAAATTGCCTCCAGTTCTTTGAAAAAGAACTATTATCATATGGACGCGTTTGGTAATGTCCACAATCACGATAATCTCTCTTAGCAAAATTGCTTTTATTTTTTTCTGTGTCACTGTGCTTAACAGGTACATCGTACTGTCTGAGCTGAGTACGATGGGTACTAACAGTTTTGTTTTCTTTTACCAACTTATCAGGAATCTGAAAATTCGATGCACGGTTTCCCTGAGGAATCTTATCATGACACTTATCAAAGTCCTCACCGTGATCTAAACTTGATTTACCTTTGTTGGCCTCACGCCAACTCCCATTAGAGGCAGTATCGTTATTCCGTGGGAAACCATATTTTCTACGAAAAGATTTGCTTGCATATTGCTTAGTGTTACTATGAGCATTGAGTGTCTGTCGCTGGCTCTTTGCATTCGTAACATGTTGACCCTCATGTTTATGTTTCAGTCTATCCACCTTAGTAGTAGATAACATGTTATTGTACAAAACAATATCTAATAAACTGTCAACTCTCTTACGAAGTTTTGTAACTTCCACCTCTGCCATAGCTTTCTCTGTAGTAACAGCTTTGTATATTCTTTCGTTGGTTTTAATTTTTCTGTCATAAACCAACCTTATGTCTTGTAACTGAGAAATAAGAGTCTTCTCTTTAGCCATACTATCTTTAAGATCTTTTCTCAACTTTGTCGTCTGAGACGTATTTTCTAAGACCTTAGCTTTCTCTTGAACAAGTTCAAGTTTGAGTGCTTCCATAGCACTATGATGAGTAGTCATAAGTTCATCAACTTTCTCATCCTTTACCTTATTCGCTCTCAACTGCGTCAACTCCAGTTGTAGTGACTGCATCTCAACCCTTAATTTCTCATTGTCCATTTTGACTTGTTTCAAGTCCCCGGTGCAAGCATTTTCTTTACAATACTGCTCGAATTGAGCCAAGCTCATATCACTTTCTAACCACTGTTCATATTTAGAAAAACTCATCTCATCTTCAAATTCCTTTTTCTCCTTCATTTGAGATTGTCTTAATTTATTCTCATGAGGAAGAGCTAATGTTTCTATAATTTTCCACAGCAGTTTTAAATCAAGCGTGGAAGAGCTCACCTTATCTACTTGATTATCCAACATCTCTTTTAATGAGGTCACTTCATTCTCTAACTCTTTCTTCTGACTAAGAGAAGAGTCATAGACTTTCTTATTATCTTCTATCAACATTATCATTTTATCCTTTAATATTGTATTTTCAGAATTCACTGCTGATAACTTATCAGTAAGAGCTTTCTTATCACTTTGAAGCTCATTTATCGTTTTTTTCTAGTTTCACAGCTAAGAGTTTATCTTCATGTTCCATATCTAGTTTTTTCATTCTCTCATCATGTTCTCTTTGCTGCTGTTCAGCTTCTTTGTCTAATTTTTTCACCTCAGCTTTCAGTTCATCAATTTTCAATTTTTCCTCCTCAGCCTCAGCTTCTCTTTGTAATTGTAATCTTTTTTGTTCAGCCTCCTGAACCTTGTCATATTCGCCCATCACAAATTCTTCTAATTTATCTCCAGTCATCCCAAGGGCTTTCCCTTGCTCAATAAAGTAATGCAAAGTCGACATAATGTCTAACAATATGTGACTAATATCTCTGAAATAACAATTAATTTATTTCAACCAAACAGGAGCAAGTTTTTTTTAAACAAAACTTGTATAATCAGCTCCCTTAATTTCAATGTCTTTTGAAGACAAGTCTTTTGTAAGAACTTGTATGGTTATTCTATGATAACAATATCATCAGACATTTATATCATAAATTCAATCAAAATGTCAATAGTGTATGTCTAAGTATGTGTACCAATAGCAAGCCAAACAATAACAATAATACGAAGACAAATATTCAAAACACTACGATAACATTCGCAGAAGTCAACTAAAAAACTAAAATGAAGGAAATCTCACAAAGGATGTGATGATAACTGCGAAAATGTGAACAAAACAATTGACGTCACAGTGTATAAACATAAAGTGTATAGAACTGAATGACAGGAAAGAGTAGACCAACAAATACAAACAAATTTAATCAAAACTGAAGAATAGAAAATGTTACAAATACAACGAAGAAAAAACACACCTCATCACAACTAACAAAAATAGCAACAAATTGTCGCTAGCAGATTTTCAATTAAGAAAACCGCACCTACAGAACACTAATACAAGACCTCTATCACGTCTTATATATTATATTAGTCACACACCCAACCTCCCACAAAACATATACACAACATATTACATGTAACACTTAAACATAAATATATATATTTCATATAATGTAATGTAATGCAATGTGCTGCACAGAAGGCTCAGATGTTATTCTAATACAATAGCACTGCCACTTTAATAAATAATTACTTCTAAATTAAACTATTACAAAGTTCAATATAGAGCAGTACAGGAAGCTCCACCGATGAAAAATGTACTACTGATTCTGCTTCAGAAACTGTGGCGATGGTAAATCGGATTTCTGTTCTTCAAAACAGTAATGACAACGTTCATGACACATGGCCTTCTAAAGAGCAGTTTTGACCATCAACGCCGGGTACTTTCCATTCTGTACAATAACGTCTGCATAGAAAATCAGAGTCTCACAGGCAACGCCGGGTACTTTGCAATTTGACGAAGGTAACGTCTGTGTAGAGTCTCACCTCGTAAACCCACGTATTTGATCACCACTGTTACCAATATTATGCAGGTATATATGTTCAACTGATGCAGTAAGGCTGATATATATATATACTGCTATGGTGGTCGTGGCTGGTGATGTATCGTGCTGTAATATGACTAATCGCGAATGTGTGACATGGTAGTTCGTCAAGGTGGACATCTATGTATCAGTGCAGACTGGTATCACAACACGTAACGTACAAGAGTGTATGTGGCATCCATCACATTGAAAGATGTAGATGTGAAGTTGATGGAAGCATATGTTGTACTTGTCACAGATATGGAGTCAAAATATAGGTGAACAGCTGTGTACGTTTTCATCATTTATTATAGTCACAGCAACAAGACGTAGACAACTCCATGTAAGCATGACACAGGAACATGGCGGATATGAAAACAGATCACAACAATGGCATGTACATAAGTTCCAATAATTATATGATTATCAAAGTGTTGCAGACTCCAGTTTCTCTCTCATTCCACAACTAGCAGAAAAACCCCGTATTACACAACGGGTAAATAACTGTATAATATCCAACAGTTTCTTTCTGACTCATCAAAGTCATTCTTCTTAAGTCGACCTCCCAAACATGGCGGGCGACGAAATTAGCATAGTCCATCCCTCTAATCGGACGTATCGAAGATAGGCTGTCCTTTTGAAGATAGGCTTATACAACTCCCTTGTACCTCAGGCGAGTTTTCATTTTCAAAGTTATGATAGCAATAACTAATAACCCATCTGTTCTTCCACTCCAGATAGTTTTATATATTAGGCCTCTATCAAACAGTAAACACTGTGGATTCCTCTTCTGTAGACATAAGTGTCTAAGTTCAAAATATACCGCTAATCATGCGGGTTGTAGAATACTAGCTATACTCATGGGTCTCTGTGTGTAAATCTAGAAAAACAGTCTTAGATGGCTCCAACGAGCGTAACAAGAGGAATACTCTGCCTTCCAACCATTTATGAGCTCTCGTCACTGGTTGACTCAAAAATATGATCCTTACAAAGGAAGTGTGAAAGTTTCGTTATTTTACCTTGATACGAATTCCTAACACAACTTCGAAGCAACTGTCGTCTTCCTGACGAACAGAAATAACACAGGGGACTCTAAATATAGTGGAAGAGTTTCCATCCCCAAAAGGCAATGCAGAGAAGTAATCAGACATTCCGTCTGACAGACCCAGAACAAAAACACGGCCTCCCGCCGGAAATCTTCATCAACAAACTCTCTTAGTTTGGACATGCGCAGTTCGCATCCCCTCTGACCTATCCAGTCAGCTGGTGTCACCTTTTAAAGAGGAGTAACTACATATTTACTTTCCCTCAAAGCAAAAGATGAGTATTCGCCCTTAGATTCTGGTTCCAATGAAAAATACATTAGACCCAAAAATCTTATTCAAAATATAACAAGCATACAGACAGACTACATTATCAGTTATGAAAAACTGCACGTAACAATCTTGTTGGTGGTAGTGCGGCTTGTCGGGCGTACTGGTCGTGGCCGACGTATTATTTGCTAACGCGAATGATGTGTGGGCCGTTTAACTCTGGCAAAGGATGGTGATAGTTAATGGTTGGTAACATTGAGTAATGGGTCAAATAGTAGGACCAAACTGGCGAGGAATAAATGCTGGACTCGTAGGGAACATTGTCGATACAATTTATTGAGCACGAAACTTGGACATCTGTAAGGTAGACGAACATCAACATGGTTGCATGGCAAGAACATTTCATAAATTCACGATCATGTGGTGGACATCATACATCATTAAGTAAGCATTGATATGGTTTTTTACTGACTGCACTGGCCGTTACATCATCAAGGTCACCGTCTTGGCAGAATACATGGTTCTGACAAATGGGCCATGTTCATCTTTAGGTATACATCTTAATTTCAATAATAATCTGCTCCTGGCATTAGAGGGACACACTAACGGAAGGACACATCTGGTCCAGCCGAAGCTCTGTCATAATGCCGTAGGAACTCAAGTATCCGAGACGGGATACGAGCCATTTTCATACTGGAAGGATTCTTGGTACGGTTCTTCAAGAAATGGCCTCCTCAACTTTCAGTTAAATATAACATTATCGTCCGCGTATCTTCCCTTGACTTAGGGCAAGTATACAAAATCACGTTTATCATAGACGGCTAATATCTGGATCTGCCTCAAGCATCATTGGTGGATGGCAACAGCTCGACGCAACAAACGGCGCCATCCCATTCAAATATCGTTCCCGGCGGCACGCAAATAATAAGACATACAATAAACTTAGATGTGCTCACATGTGCATCTATAAAATACTAGACTCACATGTGAGGATCTCAAACAATTTAATCCCCCGCGAAATTTAGCTTAACAGTTTACATCGAAGCTTTTTTTTTAGATATGATTAATATACCGAAGAAAAGTGAGGTCAATCAAATTCCATCTTAACAACAGATAACTATCTTATATGTGAAGTCAGTATTAAGAAAATAATAATAGTGGTATGGAAGTGTGTAAATAGAATCGAACACCAAATTCAAACAAAAGAAAGGAGACATAGATCAACTATGTACGACATATAAACTAATAAGTGGGAAGTGAATTGACAGGGGATGGAGAATGATCATCATCTCAACCCGTAACCCGTCATGGATTGTAGGGGTGCCATGGTGGAAGCATCAGCAGATAGGATTCCCCACTGCTCTCTATCCTCAGCAATGCGTACAAGTGTGGAAAAACCGTACCCTGCCCATTCTTTGATGTTATCAGCCCAGGATTTTCTTTGCCTTCCTCTTCTCCGTTTACCTTCGACTGCTCCCTGGAGGATCGTTTTCGAAAGGGAGTCATGACGAGTTACATGCCCAAACCAGTCAAGCTTTCGACATTTCACTACTGACAAAAGCGAAATTTAACTTAACAATCATCATTATCAGCAACATCATCATTATCAGCAACATCATCATTATCAGCATCCTCATCATCACCATCATCATTATCAACACCATCATCATTATCAGCACCCTCATAATCGTCATCATAAGTCATTATCATCTTCCTTTGCGCTCCTAATGGTGCACGGTGCCACCACTGTAGCTGGCCCCCCTTGCGCGACGCCTACACCAATCATTCACGAGCACTTGCTGAAATTTTCTCTGTGGCAATTTCTTTGACATGATGAGTTTGCCAGAATCATGGACAGCCTCATACTAGTTGCCTTGTACGACATGGCGGAGGGTACTGTAGTCCTGTTATTTCTCTGTCTATTCTTTGAGACTCCCCAGGAACTATCTTCTTCTCTGGTCCTTGGCCACGGACTGACAAAACAAACAGTGACCATCACGCCTGGTGGCATCTTGTAGGGCAGCAACAAACTGTCTCCACTTTTCTCAGTCTGCAGCCAATCTTCGTGTGGCGCCCCAGCTCTGGTTCAAGCTCAGCATCTACGCCTACATTGCTCTTCGCCAAGTGGCTTTGACCGTCCTTGCTTTCGCTTTCCTTCTGGCGTCCTTGGCATGGCAGTTCTGGTGTCAGGGTCTCTTCTGATGATGTATCCAGGAACTATAGCGAGGGAGAAAATCACGTGTCTTGCCTAATTTGAAAATATTTCCAACAGAATCCCTGGCCTGCTTCATTTCTTCCAGCAGAATGTTCAAATTCATCGCACTGGTACTTCTGCCTGCCGTAGCCTTGGCACAACCTGGCAATAACTTTAACCAAGCAGTAGAAGCTCTCTTTAATGCAGTCGACAGAAACAACGACAGAAGAATCGTCGTATCTGAAGTTGAAGGATACTTACAGGTAAAACTTTACATCTCCACATAATTACAAGACACGTGGTATCAACATTGGCCGTCATCTGTTACAGTGCATATAAAACTGCATACATAGTTACATTGACTGTTTGTCCTTCACAAGAGAGGAGATCAGAGCACTGATGGAGTTGTCCGTGTGTAATGAAGATAGTCCTTAAAACCAAACCAAACCAAACCAAACCAAACATTCATAAGATTTTTGGACGCCAGTATAGTGCTATTTGTGATAAAGTATTAAACACTTTGTAACAAGTAGAAAGTACTGGCGTCCAAAGTCCCTTTTTTCTGAGATTGTAACAAATCAGTTTTAACAGTGTAATTCTTTACTTTTGTTTTAAAAGTTGTGTACTCTTCCCCTGAGTGTTTGATTGACAGAGTGGTAAAAGCGCAGGTCTCTCTCGGCAAAGCAGACAAGTTAAATTCACGGTATCGCCAATCTCCAGTCTACCCAGCTGTAAATGGGTACCTGACTTAGTTCGTGCGTTAGGGATAGAAAAGACAGCGAGTAAGGTAACTGGTCATCCAACCTCTCGAAGCTGGACTTATGTAGGGAAATCTCTAACACTCCACTCCCATACTGACGTATCTACTAAGGGATTACCTTTACATTTACACTCTATCTGCCTCTTTAATATCTACACAGAAAAAAAAGTTCAGACTGATACAGGACATACCGGCTGTCAACATCGGTGTGATATCTATGAACAACATTAGATATGCGGATGATACAGTTTTGTTAGATGAAAATGAGCAGGAATTACAAGAAGTATTAAAGCAAATAAGCAGCATAAGTCATAAATATGGACTGCACAATAGCATTGAGAAGACGAAAAATATGATAATAACCAAAGCAGACGATAAGACAACATTAAAGATAAGAATCAGTAGGGACATACCAGAACGATTCAAGAGCTTCTCATATCTTGGTCATATAATAACAGAAAATGGCAGATGTAAAACAGAAATCAAGAACAAAATAGGAATGGCCAGACCTACATTAAACAACACGAGGGCGATACTACATGTTATATATATTCTTCACTACTGCCTGATGCAGAAACATGGACAATGAACAAGCAATTGGAATAAAAGAACTGAGGTCTTTGAGATGTGGATTTAAATGTTAGAATGGGACGCAACTCATGAAAAACTAAGAAAACAAATTGAGAGGTCATAGAAAACCTAGGAATGAAAAGAAAATTAGTGAAGGAGATCAAAATTACACAGCTAAAATATGTTGGCCATGTCAAAAGACATAACACCTTACTAAAGACCAAAATAGAAGAAAGAGTTGAAGGCAAACGTACAAGAGGAAGACAGCGCTATAAGTGGGAAGATATCGTCAAGAGATGGACAGGAAAGAGTCTATCAGAGTGCTCCATCAAAACAAAAGACAGAACACGGGAGAGATCTATTGTAGCGGGCCTTCGATGAGGATATGGCACATGATGATGATGATAATATTTTACCTTTTTTTTTTAAGGAGCTGTCATCTAATAACTGCCATGTAACCTTTCCTCATTAAATTTTTGTGCTACCAATACTATGGTTTCCCCATGACCAGGACAACTGTTCCTTCATGCATGTCGTAGAAGGCACCTAATATGAGGTTGTGTATAGGTCTTGCCTGGAGAAGAGAGCTGGAAACAGAAGTGAACATGATGAGGAGAACGTGGAAAGAACTTGAGATGATGGCACGTGACAGGAGGACTTGGCATGTGTTTGATGAAGGTCTATGCTCCTTTGGCAGTGGAGGGTTGTGAATGAATGAATAGGTCTTGCAACCTCATCGTGTAAAAGAAATTGCTTTAAAAACCACCGTTGAAACAGACAACGGATTAATAGGTTCAGGTTTCCTTAAAGGAAGCCTGCTGCAATTATAGCTCTATACACCATACGGAGCATAATGCAAATGTTGATAATGCTATACACAAATGTTGATAATGCTATACACAAATGTTGATAATGCTATACACAAATGTTGATAATGCTATGCACAAATGTTGATAATGCTATACACAAATGTTGATAATGCTATACACAAATGTTGATAATGCTATACGCAAATGTTGATAATGCTATACATAAATGTTGATAATGCTATACACAAATGTTGATAATGCTATACACATACACGCGTAAAAATTTGTTATATTTTTTTTATGATTTGAAATTTCTATCTTTAGACCTACGACAGAAATCATGACGGAGATCTTTCTCACAACGAGTTTAACCAGGCAATCGATCACGGAAGTCTCGGCTTTACTGGTGAGTTGAAAAAAACTGAACTCGCAATTACATTTTGTAGTACTTCACTTTTTTACTTGTTTTGTTTTGCTTGTTACATTGTTGACCTTGATCATAAATTATACATTAATTTTAACTCTTTGACTCTGGAACAACGTCTAGACCGTTTGTCGATGATGACGCCCAAGCCGGAACAAACTGAGAGAGCCCTTTTTTAAAAAATCAATAATAAACCCCAAAATTAACCACTCCATGTTTTAATAAGCGTAAGATGACTTCCGTTACAATTTAAAGACTCCGTTTTATCGTTGAGTTCAGTTTATACTGGTGAAGTGGTAGCTTAAAACGCGAATGGTTAAAATGAACGAATGTCAACAATATTCTTCAAACGAACTTCAACAAGTAGTATTGAACTGGGTGAACTGGGCAAGTACTGGCAGTACAGAAGTCGGTGGTGACTGTACATAGATTTTATTCAACACAGCACATACGGAGTGGACAAGACTAACATCGTCACAGGCGCAGAAATCATACGTCAACATGTTGATAATTACTTTTAAAGTTCCTGAAGATTCTCTACTAATAAAGTCCTCTGACTCAAGTGACTGAGGATCACAAAACTGTTACCATATACTATTCCGCTCATTCAAGTCCATTGACCTTCCTTCAAGGACGTACATCATGGTAACGTATTCATACTCCAGGATAAAATTCTTCCATATCATACTTCATAATCCCAGACTTTCTCCATACATCCCGTTAGATATAGTATATAGTTTTCAAACAAAGTCATACATGATAATACGAACAGGTTAGAGATTCCAGTTGACTAACCTCTCCCATTCTATGCCACGCTTCTGGCATTGTAGTAACAGCATATTAAACATGTGAAGCATATAAATTCATTAACTTGATTTCTTGTAGGTATTCTCCCTCTACGAAAAGATTCAAAGGCTATCGACTCCGTGTGTCCAATTCTAGGAATGTCATCTACGATGAATTCCCGCTAGACCATTAATAGGAGCGGCCTGATACTTTAATGTACATAAATAAACATGCCATAAGAAATGGGGCCACACTTACTTTATACTTCCACCATTGACTTCGCCATGAAGACCAATAGATACGAATACAACTGATGGCCATTTCACATTTGCCAAAAATCAAAGGATAACACAGCGGACATAAATATGGTCCGAGCTGCCCCTTACATGACGTCAGAAACTACTCAACTAGGTTACACGTGCGTCCAAAGCAACTCACACTGCCTTGTGCACGTCAGTGCGTGAATCAGTCGAACGCCCAAATAATATAACTATATAAAACTGGTGCGTACATTTGGCAGGACCGAAGACTACCCCCGTAGGTAATAAATGTACGTAACACGTTCTCTGTGCAGAAATGTTAGACATATTAGATTTAGCTGATGTGTGGGCGTGGCTCTAGCCTAGCCCTTCGAAAAGCAACAGAACTAGACCTATAGCTGCATCTAATGACCAGTCCTAGGTAGATGACGAAACTGAGGATATTATTAACAAGACGTTTTTATGTTGCTTTGGAAAAGGGTAATATCAAAATACAGGTACATTCTAAAATAGATTAATTCCGTCGACTGGTAGATTTTGAAATAGATTATAAATATCAACAGAGTTTCTGAAGTACCGGGTACATTTCTGTATATTCATAAAAATAGATTATAAAGTAGATTATATTTATCACCCGTTAGGAAGTAGATCATATCAATGGATAGATTATAAACAGAAATAAGGAGGGGCCGAAACACTTGATCGACAGGGGGACTACTTCTGATGATCAGATTGTCTCCTGTTGTATTGCTCTGTATAGAGTTTCCTATCATCATAAACATCAACATTTGTTATGATTTATTTTGAAAATTTAATACTATGTTCAACATGACTAAAAGTGCGCATGTTCAGTTATAACTAAATTATACTGTGTGCATTATTTTTATCCAATTTTGAATTCTTGACTATACATTCGGATGTCCCCGAGGACGACCCAGAGTTCGCTGGGAGGACAACATTAGACAAACTTTGAAGGACCGAGGACTAGAATGGAACCAGGCCAGGAGGAAGACAGCCGATAGGATAGTCTGGCGCTCTCTTTTCCAAACCTCTACACCTCACGGTAGAAGGGGAACGACTAAGTAAGTAAGTACATTCGGATGCAGAAAGCACTAACAGAAATAGTGGGCCAAAACATGGCTCATGAAGATAAATGAAGGGAAAACAACGTACACAGTATTTTCCCTCTCGCATAAACAACAGAGCTCCAAACTAGTGGAAAACAGAGAAAATCTACATTTAAATGAAAATCCAAACTACCTAGGCATTATTTTTGATGACAGAAACCGAATGACAGGAAGACAAAGAATTGCAGTCATGAAAAAAACTTGCTGGAACAACGTGGGGTGCAGACGTTATATAAAGGGCCTATAGTATGGCATTGCAGCATGGGCAACAGCTAAGTCAAACTTCGATAAAATCAGCAGACTCCAAAATCAAGCAATGAGAATTATAATGGGCGGCATGAAGACAGCACCTATAAAAGAACTCGAAAAGATTACATGCCTTCAGCCAATGGAGGATAGAAGAGACAGCAGGGCTCAGCAACAAGCTGAAGAATTCAAGACTAACAGACCATCCAATGTGCCATAGAATGAATGCCCTTAGAAGGCAAAGACTCAAACGACGCAACTTGTAGAACCAACCAAACCAAAGATGAGAGCAGTTTCGATAAATGCAGTATGAATTTTTAAACCCATCTACACTAGGGTGGCCATATTGTTCAACACAAAAAGGAGGACAAATGCCATTTTTTGGTCATAAAAAGGAGGACAAGGGAGGACAATATTTTTAAAAAGTAGGACGAAAAGTAGGACACCTTTGTTCAATAACTACAAGACGCTGAAACATATTTTTTTACATTCAAGCAATAAGCTAATAAAATCACATTGATTTTGTGCCTACTTATATTTTTCTGATGATAAAATCTTCTTCAACAAAGTTGGGCTACGTTTTAAATATGCATAGAAATCAGAGCATGAAAGCTCCTTGAAATTGTACTGCACAAGTAGAGTGCCTTTAATGGAATCTTTCCTTCAGTGCTTCCAAAGCTGCTTCAGTAGAATGCTGTGCAGTCACAGAAATGATAATAGCAGCTGTTTTGGTTTTGGCACATGAGAATTTGCTGGCAATTTCTGAATCTTGGAAAGCATTCTTGAGTAACACTGAAGTACAATCCATTGATATGACAGAGTTGTGATGTTTTACAGTATGAAAAGCAAAAGCACCCTCGGCCGTGGCAACTTCAAACCTTTCCTCGCTTATTTCTTTATTTAAAAATGTCAGTTTTTATTGCAAACATTCAGACGCAAGTGCTTTCTTGTGCTTTTATGTTACTATATGTTTTTTAAAATCAGCTGCACCTTTATTTGCTACTGATACAAATGTGCCGCCTCTGCATACAAGACAGTCTGCTTCATACTCTTGTCGATCATTGGAAAATCACTGAAATTTTTTTTTTTCAATTCATCCGTGAACACACACTTCCGTTTTGACTTTTTGAGTGGGTATCTGTAACATAAATATAATATAATGCCCCTCAGGGCCGGATTAAGCTAGTACGGGGCCTGTAGCATATGTTAAGAAAGGGGCCCTATATTTAAAAAAAAAAACAATAAAACAACACAAATATATTTGAACACATACATTTTTAATTTGCAAAGTAATTATCATTATTAAAATTAACAACACAGTCAACATTATTGTTTAAATATTAATGTTTCTACATTTAGCATGAACAAATTTGTTGATGATATAGGATGTATCAATTTCACGCAGAAGTTTATGTTCAATGCTCATTAGTGTGAGATTGTTCAATCTCTTTTGACCCATGGTGCTCCTTAGTTCATTTTTAATAAGTTTCAGTTTTGAAAATGATCTTTCTCCACTGCAGTTGGTTACCATTAGTGACAAATAGATGCGCAAGGCGATTTCTACATTTGGAAAATAAGACTCCAAAGAATTGTCAATTATCAAACGGTAAAACTGTAACTTTGCAAGGTTTAGAGTAGTGCCAATATGAGAAGCAAGATCAGTTTTCAATAGTTATGTAAACTGCACAAGTTCTTCACAAAGACTTTCTTCCAGATCTTCCGGATATGATTTAATAAGATTCGATGATCTCATTACCACCTCTTCAGGTGTAAACAACTGTAACTGACGAAGGAATCCAAATGCATCATTCAACTTTTGATAAGCTTTTTGGCGTTTTGACAAGGCAGAGAGCAAGCTATCAATAAGGACAACAAATGTTCGGCTTTTAAACTGCTGAGAAGGCGTTTGAGATTCAAATATCAAGTGGATCAAGTGCATAGCGCTTGAAATATACCCCGCAGGGGATTCATAGAGTGCACAAGCTGTATCAGAAGATTGCTAAGAAGCACTGGTCATTTGAAAAAACGCTGTAATACTTGATCCCACAGTATGATCAATATTCCTGTTTCTAACTTCATCATGGTTTTGAGCCACGAGCCTGTTGACGCACTCTGCCTTCTGATCATTGTTATCTGAAATATCATCCAAGACTTGTTTTATTGTAGAAAAGCTGTGTAAAAGTGCTTTTGTTGCATCTGCCCGAGCGGACCACCTGGTATCTGACAGTCTTTTCACAAAGGGCAAATGGGACTTATTATGAGTACCGCCAGCACATAATGCAGTAGAAAGGAGACCCCACCGGTAGGTAGAAGCAGAAAAGAAGGTGTACAGGCTTTCAACAAATCCAAAGAAAATGACTGCTTCTTGACAACCTTCAGCAGCACATTTTCCAACCAAATTTAGTGAATGTGCAAAACATAGAATGTAATGCGCAAACTTATTCATCTCTTTAATTCGCGCTTGTAATCCTATAAACTTGCCACTCATGTTGCTGGCGTTGTCATAACTTTGACCACGGTAGTCTTTAATATCAATGCCATTTGCCTTTAAAAAATTAAGTAGACTTTTAGTAAGCTGTTCAGCACTATGACCTTCCATATCCAAAAATGTCACAAATCTTTCAACTGGTCCAGATGGCAAAACATAAGTAAAAAAAAAAAAGTCAGCTGGTCCATATTAGATATATCTGGAGTAGAATCCAATGAAACGGAATAATACTTGTATTTCTTCACTTCACAGAGAATGTGGTCCAGTGTGCAGGATCCAATCAGATTGATGAATTCCTCACACGTTGTTTTAGATAGATATGATGTATGTCCAAATCCTTTCTTTGCATGAGTACTTATATACCCTGCCAGAAAATGGTCAAACTTGGCCAGTAATTCTAACAACCCTAAGTAATTCCCGTTATAAGGGGACCCAACAATTTCATCACTGCCACGAAATAAAAGGCCTCGTTCTGCTAAAAACTTCACAACTTCAATTATTCGCTCTAGAAGTTTGTGCCAAAACTTTTCTTGAATGTCCATTTGTTTCACAAGTTGGGAATCGACACGTTCACCTTTGTTTTTAAGCATCAACAGTGAAATTAAAGCTTGTCTTCTATGTGAGGAGCTTTCTTCATGTCAACGCAATAGATTGCTTGCATTTTTCCAGTCATTAAACCCTTCTACAGTAAACTTTGATGAACATTCTGAACTCATAAGCTTGCATGGGAAACAGAATAGGCGCCCTTTACTTTCTGAATAGCATAACCATGATCTTGCATGTTGCTTGTTTGTAAGTTTATGAATATGTGTAAAATAAGACTTCTGACAGTATCGAGTTTTCTTTTCAGTGTCATACAATCGCACGGATGAAGAGAAGGCACTATCAACATGTTGACGTTTTTCACTTCCCTTGGATATCCAATATTCACGCTCACATTCATCTATATTGTTCGGCCAGTCACCAATATCATTAGAGTACTTCTTCGTTTCACTTATTCTTTCACATTCAGACTCAGTGTATACTGGGTTTTGCTGTATCTTTTCTGCTGCACAGCCTGCACTAGTACTAGTTGTTCCTGTACTTCCAGCTTCAGCGGTTAGAGTACCACCACCATGAACATCAAAATATTCTGTCAGCTTACGTGTTTTTGATATCACAAGTTCATCTAATCTTTCTTTTTCTTCGTTCGCTTTACGTTTTTCACTATCAGAAGCATAATTACGTCCAATATTTCTGTGTCTACTGCTCATTTTTTGAGTTTTCTAACCTTACAAATCAAGAAATTTTAATCAAGATCGAAAGAGAGTGCGAGCAGCACGCCGTATACCTCAATTAAAACAGGAAGTTTCCGTTTCCTAAATTCTAGTTTTTATTGTTAATGAAAATTCATTTCACAAAGAACGAAATAAAATTAGAGGGGCAGTCACCTAGAGCCAACAAATTGGCTTCCGTCCAAACGTGACCAAATTTTCAACGCCACTTAAATGGCTTCCGTCCGCAAACAGTTAAGATAAAAATAATGAAGAGTCACACTAAGTCACCCTCTTATGCTCTTTCTCTCACAATTTCGTGACACCAAATGAAAAGGCGCTAAAGATGGCATAAATCACAAGATCATTGGTTTAACGCTCGTATTAGAAGATGACCAAAAAATTATGTACATATTTATTGGCGCGGGGCCCCTAAAAGCGCGGGGCCCGTAGCATATGCTACTTTTGCTACTACGTTAATCCGGCTCTGATGCCCCTAATCAATGGTACATTCGATGTTAAAATTAATTGTAAAATGCAACAGACGAGGTTTTAATTTTAACAAACCCATTATTATACTAGTAACTACTCGTGTATTTCTTCATAATAAACAAATTGCAAAATAAATATAACAGCAGTACGAACTAAGGTCAATATTATTTGTAATTTGCAATAGACAACGAAGTTATAATTGACTAAATCCAGCCCCAAGTTCTTATTCATGCCGTTTAGTCTGTTATATTTTCCCTTAACAAATGCCAATAAACCCAAAAAGCGTTTAACCTGGGTTAAAATATATATGATAGTAATCTATTATAAACTATTGAACAACATGACAACTTACGGTAGTGTTGTTGGCAATTTGCGCGATCCGTCGATTTTGCGGAGACAAAATTTCTTAATTCTGACACAATTTCTGTACTCAGAAAAAGTAATTTTGCCAATCAGATAAAAGCCGGATATTTCAACAATTTAAAAAAATCCGGCCGGATGCTCAGTTTTGTCGCAAAAGGTCGGACAAATCCGGCCAAATCCGGACGTCTGGCCACCCTGATCTACACTGTACACAAGCGTCCAGTTTGGAAACAACATCGATTCCCTGAAATGATAGAAAACATTCCTGGAATTGAAAGGAAAAACAAAACCAGACTGCAAGAGAGAGAAAATCCATAGTGACAAAATACACAGAAAAACATTACCCATGCAACTGTCCCCATGCATTCACAGATGAATCAGCAACAAATGCAATAGAAAATAGAGGTGGAAGTTCTTTCTGACTTTAAGCACTGGTGCACACAAAAAACTGTCAGTGGCAGCTGGACAATTCACGTGTAACTTCAGTGCAGAGTCTGAGGCCTTGAAAACTGCAGCAGAGGTTATAATGACAGACGAAAGCACAGAGAGACAAGTTGCTTTCTATACCGATGCACAGTCAGCAATTGCAGCGTTGAAAAGCCAAAATAGTACAGACCTGGATGACCTCAGAATAGTGCTCCACAAACTATGTCAACGATTAAAAAGTGCTGTGATCCAATGGATCCCATCTCATTCTAACATCACATGCAATGAAGAGGTAGACAGATTGGCAAAGGAAGGTGGAAATCTACCTCAGCCTGATGCTAGCGTAACGTTCGAGGAGGCAAAGAGTTTTATCAGAATCAGGTACAGAAACAAATGGCATGTAGAACATCCAGGTCACACACAAAAAGTGATGCTTACCACCACCTCAACAGAAGAGACCAAGTGGTAATCTTCAGACTCCGCACGGACCACAACAGATTGGGATACCATCTATTCAACCAGCTAAAGATAGGAACTACCGATCAGTTAATTGTGGCACTGATAAAATGACTGCTGAACATTTCCTTCAAAGTTGCCCAACATATGCGGAACAGAGAAAGCGCATATGTCCGACACCAGTACCATTCGTGGTGTCGTAAAAATTTTAAATCTAAATCTGTATGACCCCACGCTCAAATTCCCCGCTCAAAACTAACTATAATATATTAGAATCTAAAATTAACTATAGTATTTGAATCAGTCTTAGAACCCAGTTAAATTTACCGCCCAATAATATCTAAGCGTAAGGTACAATTTTAACAACCAATCATATTGTTTCTTGGTTCTAGTAGTGATAAAGAAACCTTTTAGACTCGATAACAGTACCTATTTTGTGTTTTTGACCGAACTATGATATTTTATTTCTAAACAACTAAAGATAGTTAACCAGAAGGAAATATCTCAACTTTTAGCGCTGATATTACTTAAGAGATAAGCAGGAAGATTCCCTCATAAAAATATTTTATTGCAGTAGAAAAATCGATTTTTGTGATATTTTCATATCAGGGTATTACCCGAATTAATTACTTAAAAATTACCCAGATTGAAATGCAAAGAAATAACTAATGAATGTCCATATAGAATGATAGAGAGCAATTGGCCGTTTAATTATCACTTTTAATAAATTAAACCGGTCCAATAATAACTGTACTATAAAATATTTAAAATTTGTCAGATTATACAAGCAAGCTGAGGGACGCCTAAGTCATAATTCTTTAGAAGACTTTTTTGACTATACTTCCGATTGGGCGGGTGTAGTTCTATAAATAGAAACGAGGTCTTACAGACTGGGCCACTCGATTTGAAATTTTACACCAAGCGCATGAATCTGGCACACGGTAAATGCCAAGCCTTTGCCAGTCTGACCTGAGAGCAGATCTAAAGTTCCTTTGAGGGCCTGGTCAGCTTGTGTGTACCTTGCCTGAGGGTAAGAGAGATATCTATATATTTTTATATATATTTGTTTATAGTATTGATAATTAGTGTGTGCAACCAGCCTGTGTGTTCGATGCTAAGTAGAAAGTGAAACTACAGGATAGATGTGTTGCGGTCAAACTAACCTAAATTGTGAACGTGTGTAGTTTTACAGACAGGGTCGAAATGAAAAAAATGTGTATAAATGTTTGCAAATATGGCACAATTACGACAATAAGTTTTAGTAGGGATTTAAATAAGTAATTTCTTCTGGAGTGGTACACTGTTCCAAGATTATGAAATAGATGTACGGGAATTGTTGGTATGAAGTAATCAAGATGTTACATGCTATATGGTACTTAACCTGATTATCGTACTGAAGACAATCATGGGAGAAGGACACTATCATTGGAATAGTACCGAAAAAGAATAATTACATGGAACTGGCAGTAGGAAAAGAAATTATATGTCCTGTGCAAATTGTTAGCACAGAAACTGAGAAGGGTAAGATGTGGTGTTATATATGTGTGTGTGGATTGAAGCAGATACCTATAGGGAATGTGGTTATCCTTTCTTCCAGGTTCTGTCTCACCATTACCACTTAGCTGCATTCACTCGTGAGGAAGATTGTGTGCGACAAGAGCTCCGCATATATTAGAAGCTAGACCCAACTTTTCTCATCACGAAACTGCAAGTCGTGTAGTCCTGACTTGTCAAATGAAGTTCAGCAGCCGAACCGGATAAGTCTCAGATAGAGACCATCGAAAGCACATCCAAAAGAATCACCACAGATAAACTATCCATTAAAATAGAAAAACTTTCTATGACGAGACCTAAAGGACATAGAACATATCTAGATAATACCTACAGTATTGTGGCAGTGAAAATTAACTTCTAGAAGAACAGAAAGTGTGAATAGTAGCCCCTGTGAACAATATTCATAATGGAAGAAATTTTCCAGTTTATTTATTTTAAACTGTAAATATCATTTCATTTATTCTGAGTTTTCCTGACCTGAAAAGATTGAGGTTCAGGACAATTAAATTGTATAGAAATTTCCTACAGTCTTGTTTAATAATTTTATTAAAGTTAAGTTCTGTTTGGAATTATTAATTATTAAAATAAACAAATTACCATAGACAAGTAGCTAAATAAAACTCAACAGTTAATTATTAAGCTTAGTGGGATCTTAAGAGGTAGCAGTTAGGGACTCAGAATACATCATCATCATCTTCTCTGGGAACTTACATAGCTTGACCCCACTTTGATGTCTATACACCCTTGCTCTTTTAAGAGAAGCGGGTATTGCTTATAAGACCAGTCTCTTATCTGGCACTATCCTGGTATCCTCTGATAAACCTATTTGTCCAGGATAGCCTTTACTTTAGTAACATCAAAACCTCTTATGACATGTGGAAAAGCTCTATGGAGATTCAAATAGCCTCAAACTGACTACTGCTTTCTTTGAAAACATTCAAATGGAAAGTCTTGCTACTTCCGTTGATCCTTATCATGTTTGCAGCTAACTACTTCACAGATCTATTGCTGACAATCTCCTCTAGGATATTACTTTCCAGTACTTGATTATCACAACAAATGCCATCTGCTGGAAGTATTACATCACTGTCCATGTCTTAATCTTTAAAAAAATTGTTTTCCTCCTATATCCCAGTGAGATTGACCGTGTATTTTGGCACGTCATGTTTGCGAACTGACACGTTATTATGCGACCACACGGTTTCGTGTATCTTCTCAGAGAAAAAAGCCTGGGTTAACAACAGGAATGCCGCTCAGTGTAAACCTTTACTCCGTCTGAAGCTGGTGATAAGTGAAAAGTCAATGTGGCAAGTTTGCTCCTTCGCTAAGCGTCACCGATAACAAAGGAGAAAATAACCAGAAGAGAGGGTGAGTGAGAGGTGTGACAATTTATGATTAGAAAACCTTGGTAGAGGAGAGCGTAAACAAGGAATACTGAAAGAATTAGCACGTATACGGAATAGTAGAGCAATAATGCCGGAGAGCAATGAAGACCATCAAAAAAGAACGAACATATTTCTTGATAGGTATAGAGGTTTTCACCCGTACTGTATGTTAATATCAGATCGGTAACAACACGTCTTCTCGATGTTGAAAAACAGCAATAACTGTTTTCTTTCCCATGCTATCAGGTCACGAGCAGCAGGTGTATAACTTGTTTGACCAGAACGGTGACCACACCGTAAACAAGGCAGACATCGACGGTCTTTTTAGGAAAGCTGACGCCAACCATGATAACCATGTTAGTGACCAGGAGTTTCACGCGTAAGTAAAACATCCTTGATTCTTGTGTGTTGATTTTTTTTCTTCTTCTCAACCCAAGAACTTCTTGTCTTGTCTTGTAGTTCTCTTGTATAGAGCTTTAATACTGTGTTCAACCCTTTTGGTTATATTGTGTGATACATTCCCCTTCGGTGCTAGCCTGTTGTTAGTCCTGAGAAGCGCTGGTCCTGAAGAGGACCCCAAGTGGACTGTCTGGATTCCTTTGGTCGTTTGTCTATTTTTACTATTGTGGCATGTTTATCACTGTTTTTCCCATCTTGTCTAGCTAGTTCGCTGGCAGCTCTGAGAAGGCCTAGTCCTAAAGTGGACTACCAGCTAGATTGTGGACCTTTGTGTGTGTTTGGCCACCTCGTTTCTGTTGTTTGTGTCGTCTTTTTTCCCTGTATCATGTTTATGACTTTATCTATGATTGTTGGTAGCACCCCTTCTAGTACGTCAATGATTTATTTGGGTTGTTCGTTGCATTTAATCCACAATGGACATTCTTTCATTTTCTTTCCTTTTGAAGAGTTTCCGGTTTCGGCTCTGTTAGCTTCTCGATATCTGAGTCTATCTTTTGCTGAATTATTTTTTTAATGTCGTTCATCATGCTTCTGATGCTCTGTAGATTTCCCATTGTCTGATCATACCTGTCAATTTTGGCCTTGTTGATTTGTCCATGTCAGAGAATTCCTTATTCATTCAACCAGTGCCCTGTGGACCATAGACTTTCAGTACGTTCACTCCAAGACTTCATGCCGTGTACCGTCCGTTCAGGATTTCTCCATTTCTCCTGTGTCCCTTTAATATTTGTTTACAATTCCATTTACCACTGTGACAAAACTGGGCGGCCCCTATCGATCTTGGGTTCAATCCGGCAGTATCGGTACATTTGTGGTACTGATTTTTATTATTTGCTCTCAATTGTCGCACTTTTCTTTCTTTCTTTCTGTCTTTCTTTCTTCGTTATTTTTCTGCTAAGTAGGAGACATTTGATTTTATCAAATCATTCGACACTTCTTGTAGGTGATAATAATCACATTTGCTTGGTGCTGCTAGATTTTTGGCTATAGGCGCGGCAGATTAACACGCACATCGGCTAGAGCTATCGGCTTAATCACCGATAAGACATGGATTACAAGATTACTTTAGATAAAAGTAAGATTGCTACTTCTCGAACACATGGTCATATGCGATTAGCGGGGTGTTTGGAAGTTTGTACACAAGGGCATCGGACATCTTATTACCATATATGGGAGAGTTGACCTCTGTCTTAAGTTTAAAATTATCCGATGTCGGAATAGTTTGAAATTACCCCATAACCCGACCTGTTTGAATATGATTGGAGCGTTTATTTAACTCCATGACAAACGAAGGCGTGGGAAGGCAGGGAACATAATCTGATCATTTTCTCAAGCTATTTCTCTTGAGAAATCGCTCGCCAAGACACCAGACTGCTACAGTGAAGAATTAGAATTCAGAATTCCTTCTTAAAATACCGAACACCGTTTATTGGAGTATTTCTCAGGATATACAATATAGCCCAGGAAATCTCGAACATTTTAAATAAGGAAACGGGACTGAGGAAACTGAAGGACCACATACCAAGTCAGAGAGGGAACTTATTAAATTAACGAAACCCCAGAAGCGAGTAAGAGGCCGATTCATGCGTCTTTTATTCATCTGAGCAACAAGTATACTACTCCAATGCAATGAAGTGACGAATAACCAAATGGAAGGGAAGCAGTCCCAAAGTAAATGCATACTGAAGACGGATGCACTGGGCCGCAATGCGTACAACATAGTGCAACGCAAACAGCCTTAAGATGACAGATACAAATATGACTCAGCGAGGTGGTGCTTGACCCAAGGAGATCCGCCAGGTGAGAAGGTGGTCACCTATCTCAGCATCATAAAACTGTTTGGAGATGTCGGGGATCTCGAGCTGACTTCTGCCTTTTATTATCGTTATTAATGTGTAAGTCTGAGGGCGAACGAGAGAGGAGAAGAAGGATGGTCAGAAAGGAAATTTTTACATGTTGGTTTGTTTGTTTGTTTGTTTGTTTTCTTATGTTTTCTTATTTTTTATCTGTTTCACCATCATAGGATCTTTGTTGTCAAACTTACTTCATAACTGACATAAGGAGAAGTGAGAGAAAGTTAATCGGATGAAACTAGACTTATTAATTACTAAAGGATCCCGCTACACGCCCATTGAGGCATATTGGGAATATGGTGTTAGGCCCATATTTTCTAGGCCGTCGGCACACTAGGGGTGATGTGGTCAGCATCACGCCAGCCGCCTTAACCTTCCCAGAGTTCCTCTGGTACCCATTTGGGGCTGGGTCGACCCAGGAGCTGTTTGTGGCCTAAAAAAATCCCATCTCATCTGGGGATCGAACCATAGACCACTGAGCTAAGAAGCCAGTGCCCTAACCACTATGCTACCGCAGCTCCATATTAATTACTAGATTAAAAAAAAAACACATAATTTATACGAGGGATGCGTTTTTGAAGTACTCGCATAATTCAAAATCGCATAAATCAAGACCAATTTTTGTTTAAAGAAAATAATGTGAAGTTGGGGGGGGGGGGGGGGGGAGGGGGGAAGAAAGGGGATGTGGAATTCGTTTTTGGAGCGAATAAATTTACAACGTTTGTAGCGTAATCATCGCTAGATAATTGTAAAAACTAATGTCATCTCCGTGTTTTATTGCATGTCGAGCAAGTTACCCCCCCCCCCCCAAAAAAAAAACAACAACAAAAGAAAAAAACAAACAAACAAACACAAAACAAGCAAACCATGACGGGAATTGTTATGCTCTTTGACTGCGTGTCCTAGTGCCGGCACCAATTCTCCTACAGTTAAATTATTCTTTTGCATTACACTTCAACTTCATTGGGTCTATTTATGCAAGCTTATCATAACTTATGGTCAATACACCAAGGACAAAATACAAGACGGACTTCGTGCTGTTTTAACCTATGTTCAATTCATCTTCCACGTTTGCAATGAGAGGCGTTTCTGTATTTTCCAGAACAAAATTGGGGGTAAGGATGTTTTCATTGTTCCTTGCTGGGCGTTTCACTTGGATAATAAGTAATATGGGTATGAGTAAGTAAATCGCCAAAAAATGGCGAACATTTTTTTAATGTGTTCTATCTGCCGGATGCTCTGAAGACGGGACTAATTTTCCTGTGGTCATTTATCCGACGCAATGCTTATAATGCCTGTAGCCGTGCTGGTGTTAAGATTTCAAGACTGGGCACGGTATCTAATTAATATCCTATGTAGCAGGGTGATAATATCTATCCAATGGTTTAAAGTGTTGCAGTATTATGTTTATAACTTCTCTTGCATTTTTAGACAAAACTGATCGTATTTTCTTCATATTAAGTGCGTATCTCTTATTCTTCATGTCCATCCACAAAGGTTTCATTGTATTATTTACCATTTTTTCATATTTCTCAATTCTTCTAGATTGTCAAAGTCTGCAATGTAATTTCATTCTTTTGTAGTTTATTCTTGTGCTTTATTCCCCAGGTCAATCTAAATTGTCCATTCAATTTGTTCCATTGACAAGTTTCAATACGCAAAATATAGCTGAAATACATAACAGCAAGGCGAGACTTTACTTACATGCATCAAATAAAACGAAAGCTGATCCATGTGTACAATTACACATTTAAAGAATTCTTATTCACAAAAATCATGTTGAAGAACCTCAACTAAGGAAAAACTAGAAGTTTTTTTCACGTCCATCTACGTGGATCATTTCTCTAGGACTACCATTTCTGAATATCTTGCCGGCAATATTCTTTGTGCTTGAGCTGGCTACGTTATCATTGGCTGGGAGCTCATTCTATTCGATAAACCATTGGTTAGAGATCATGAGCTCAAGGCGTGATGTTAGCTGTCTCTATTGCGTCCCTATATTTATGTGACAACTGCTGGGTTATTCAGCGTGCCTAGTGTCAAAACTGACCTAGTTAATTATCTACCGCTCACTTCCCTTCCCTTAGTACTTCCGGTTAATTTTTGTTTTAGTTAAGAATCTTACTTGTTTATTTCTACGAATGGTAGTTTTACATGTTATTATTACTGGCCTCCAGCATGAATAAATGCTGATGGTAGTGGGTCATACGGCCACATGCCATAGCGCAACTCTAAGTAAAATGATATGGGGAGACGTTGAAAAAAAAGTCTATCGACTTAAACTCGACTAATTAATCAATAGCTGGTTTATCACACTGTGTATTGCAAATTTACGGCTACCTTTACAATCTTGTAAAAACACACAACCAAAATTCCAAACATTCTATTACTGTGTCTCTGAATCATTACTTAAGGGCGTATGGACTTGAGTGACCTAATTGGCCATGTAAATGCAAATGTAACAAACTCAATTCGTTATAAATATAATACTTATTTATACCCAAAATACACATGGCGGAAAGTTCCGAAATTGTGTTTAAAAAAAAACATGAATATTTCGTTAACATCCGCCATTATTAAGGACATGAACAAACTGCACATTATTTCAATAGGCGCGTCTGTAGTTTCGAATCCGTAGGTTCCCGATAATGCGGTATGAAAAGATTGCTAGTTTGGTGAGATCAAATAGAACAAGATCTTACCGCTAAGACAATGTATTATACGAGGAATTACAAACTCGTCATGGCAGTTTTGATATACACGCGTGATACATTATAGATTTTTTTTTCGGATTTTCGACTTAACTTGGTTTGGTTTGGTTTGGTTTGGTTTTAAGGACTATCTTCATTACACACTGACAACTCCACTAGCGCTCCGATCTTCTCCCTTAGATCACACAAGGAGAATCTCAGCACAGTACACGAACTCCACTGCACCGGCGAAGATCACAATGTGTATACAGGAATCACACATTCTATAAATATTTTTGTGGTGGGTAAGTTTCCTAATTTTTAAATGTTGCCAGGGTCAGCGGCAATATGGTCAGTTTTTTTACGATTTCCAACTGTCGAGGGATTTTAAACATGCGCAACTTGCATACGTGATCTCCTATTGTTTCGCCTTTATCCGAGAAGGTTAGGCATCCGATCTCACTACGCATGAAATCAGGGACTGGAACCACTGGTTCTGAAACAAAATCTCCATCAATTATATTCCCTGTACTGGGAGCGAACCCGGTACCTTTATAATTATATACGGACGTCATACCTCCTAGCCACTCCGACCTTTACTGGGTATTAGCAGTATGTCAGATTGTGCACGCGAAGTGAGATGTTAATATTTGTTCTCGCTTTATTTCATATTTGCATAATTCAAATGTTACCGACTGTGTTTGTAATTTAATTGTGACGACGTATTTTAACGTCATTGGTATTTTTTTTCTCAGATTTTTCGCCTCTATCGCCACTATAGTGGGTTGATTGATTCTCCTGACAGTTTGAGAACTCGTCTGTCACCTGCTCCTATTTGATGATTAAACCTGAAACTGTGATACCATCAAAATAGTTGACTTCCCGGGGGACACCTTACAGGTGTAGGAATTTGGAATATGCATACATTATGTTGTTGATCGAACTGACATCTGAAATAAACGAAATCTATCTTGAGTTGATTTTGTTTGTCATTTTAAATTTTAGAGACATTGTAAAAATAGAAATGCACACAAAAACACATGGACCTGAAACTAGAGACAACCATAAAAGGACGCAGATGACATATTACAAATGATTATCAGAAGATATGTAAACTCACTTGTCTTGTCTTTGATCGACCAACACTGAGGTGGTGTTTTTGGTGAATGTAAACTCACTAATATCAATGGACACAACACCCGAGACGCAGGTAAGTAGAGTTCACCGTGCAGTGACTGGAAACATTTGAAGTGTATTAAAAAGAAAATTACAAAGCTTCAAAGCATCTCTCTTGGTACTTGGCCGCTGACTGACAAAGCAATTAGTAGCCAACACGCCTTGAGGCGTCTTGTAGGGAAGCAACAAACTGTCTCCACTTAGCCCGGTGGACAGCAATCCTTCCTGGGGTGCCCCAGCTCTGGTTCATGCGTACCATCTCAGCCTCCACAGTGCTCGCCCGGTGGCTTTTCGTTTCATAGCATGAAATTACACAAAGAAATATAATATATCTATATATATTATATGTCAACTACCTGCTTACCTGTATCTAGAACTATTTCTGAACATCTCCATCAAAGGTGCCTAACATATGAGGAACAGAGAAAGCGCATATGGCCATTCTTAGATAAGTTCTACAGAGATATCAACGGCTTCAGCCTGACCACTGCTTTCTTTGAACATATTTAAGTTGACGTCTGAGGGTGAACGAAGAAGAAGAAGAAGAACTGATTTCATGACAAATATTATAACGACATAAAAACTTACCATAATTAGTGCGTGTTATATTTTTACCGTGTGACACGATTGTAAATAGACAACAGGTGAACCAAATATTTATTTATGTTTTTCATATTTGTTTTTAACGAGCCAGTAAACCGCCATAACTGGACGTGAAATAAATATATCATGCACATAAAGGTACGTTTCTGGCATCCATGAGAAATAAAGAAATAGAAAACTAGACAAAAAAAATAAGGGATAGGCTTACTGGAGACTCGAACCTAGGCCATTCCGAGGGACAATACTGTCTGGATACGGGAGCTAATCCTGACTAACCTCCCTATCAACTATAAACCGCCTTTGAGTGTCTGAAACATTCCTGTATATATATATTATTAATTTACTGTTTACAAGTCTCCGGACTCCACCTCTTTATTTATTTAAACGGGAAATAAATATATTAGCTCTTTCTGCGGTATGCCCTGATGACGGCAGTAACTTTCCTGTGTTAACTTTTATTCCTTTCCATTTCAACCTCATTGGAGCGTTGTAGTGTAGACAAACTTATCATGACTGATGGTCAATGGTCAATACACCATGAACAAATTCAAAAGCTTGCGGGCTTTATTATTTATAATCAGAATGGATGTCACTGCACTCCGGGCAAACCCATAGGTGCTCAGTCTTCCTCAGCAAATGTCGAAGGGTATGAATATTAATTGTTTCTGTTGCGATTTGGTTGTATACACGCCGGATGAATCCTCTCATTCGTCCATCACTGCTGGTCTTACATTTGATACCAATTCCAGTTATCTTTGAATTGATGGTTAATCTATTGCAGTGTCATTCTCTAACAAGCGATCATTAATTGCCGTCATTATCTCTACATTATCCATAGTCAGTGCACTTTCGTGTTCAATTTAGCTTCAGTGTGCTATGCGCACCGTTTTCGTTTTTTCCCGAAAATGCACAAGGAATGTTGAAAGACGTGCCTGTTCTTTTAAAAGGTGTAATGTAGTTGTAGAACATTTCACTTAGACAGTTAGTAATAAGTGAAAAAGCTAAACATATACTTGTCAAGCGGTTTGAGGCTCAATATGGAAAATGACTTGTCATGCAATAATTTTCTCTTAACAAAAATACTCCACTTTTCTGTAGACAATAATATGTGAACGTTATCATGTTGGCGACACAAGAACATAAATATACAGTTGGTTGTTCTACAGAGATAAATTCATTAACTGTACATTAAGTGTTGGGCGTCAGATTGGCTGGGTGGTTAGAGCGCTGGCCTCTCGTGGCAAAGATGTCGAGTTCGAAACACGTTGGCGCCACGCTCCGGTCTGTAGCTCGCTTGCAGAGTCTAGCCTAGCTGACAAGGGAGAAAAATGGCGTGACCACATTTGTAAATGGGTGCCGGACTCTGCTGTTAGTTAGGGAAGACAAAGGTAAGGGACTGGTCATCCTACCTCTCGAAGCTGGACCTAGTATAATGAAGTCTCTGACGCTTCTCCCGCCAACGGCAGTATCTGATTTGGGACTACTGTTACCTTTTAATTATGTTATTATTTAGGAGGAGCAGGGATTCAAATACTAATGCCAAACGCTCCAAAAATAGTACAGTCAATTGCTACTAGGGAACTCTAAACAAACTACAGGGCAGAGCTACAGGCAATCTTAGAGGCTACAAAAATACTGGAGGAACAAAAACTCAAAGGATCAAATATAGTCTTCTTATGTGACTACATGTCAATTTTCCAGACTATTCAAAATGAACCTGAATATCTCCTAACAAGAACAGCCATAGAACATCTGAACCAGCTGTCCTTCGACAACAAAGTTTCACTGCAGTGGATTAATGCACACTGTGGTATTGCAGGAAATGAGGCGGCCGACAGACAGGCAAAGGCAGGCACCCAGAAGGAACAGTTTCACCGCAGAGTCTCACCGAAGGAAGCAAAGACACTCATCAAAAGAAAGTACAAAAATGTATGGAGCCAGAGAACCGACATCAATTACCCACAAGACCCCATCCTAAAGCTAGACAGAACACAGCAAACCACATTTTTTAAGCTCCGCACAGGACACTGCAGACTACAAGCCCACCTCCACAAAATGAAAGCTGCCCCAACTGACCAGTTGTCGGAGGAATTCATCTTCTTCTTCCTCGTTCGCCCTGAAAAGGCCTTTCGGTCGACAAATCCGACTTCTGCACGGCATTTTTTAGGGACCGGGTTTGCCTTCCCATTTCGATCCGTACTCGCTCAGCCAGACTGCACTGCTGCAGACTGTTTCCAGGACTACCACGTGGAGGTGAAGTACGGTCTTGATCAGCTCTGGTTCGCTGATCCTGATGCAAGCAGTCAAGCTATGGGTTGCTGACTGCATTCACTATTGCTGCATCTTGGGGTCCCTGTCGGAGGAATGTAAAAGGTACCTTGCAATAACCTCGTAGTGTAACAGAAATAGCGTCCACTCAGAATCGCGCATTTCGTGCAGCTCGCTTGCAGAGATTTGCCTAGCTGGCAAGGGAGACAAATGGCGTGACCACATTTGTGTTAGGACTGACTCGTTTCAGTTAAAGTATAATAACACTGAGGGACATGGTGTAATTCTACTTAATCCTTTTGTTCAAGGAGAAGACAAAGTGTATGTGGATATATTAGAAAGTATAATGCTTGCTGTATTTTCGGAGATAATAGCAAGTAACTGTGTCAAGTTGTTAGCAAATAGGGCTAAGATTCACTTTTGCGAAGCATAGCAAATCGAAAGCTGAACGGATTAGGGAAAACTATATGTGGAAAGTGTGTTATCGGGGCCCGAAAGGGGAGCAAAGAACAGTAATACTGTACCAAATCAACAAGCTATAGGAGGAAGCATATTTCCACACGTTAACATGGGAATCACCAAACGGACGAGACAGAAACCAGATAGATCACATAAGATCAATGGCTGATGGAGACATGCACTACAAGACGTGAAAGTAGGAAGAGGCGCAGATGTGGGAAGTGATCATCACCTAGTAGTAGCAAGACTGAAGGTGAAACTCAGAGCTGCTGGACCAGTTGCAGTCAAACAGAAAAGATATAACATCAGGAAACTTAAGAACTCCCTCACCAGAAAAGCGTTCGTGTTCGACGTAAAGAGACGATATCAGATTACCAAAAGCCAGGAAAGAACAGAGACCGATGATGTCGACCAGAAATTAAACACCATCTCAACAATATACAAGGAAAGCAGCAAGTCATGCTTGAGATTCCAGAAAATAAAAAGCCAAGACTGGATAACACCAGAAACGCTAAACACCATAGCGAAGAGAAAGGAAATGAAAAAAAAAAAGAAAACAGAAGCAAAGTCTCCCAGGTTAAAGGCAATATATGGTGAACAGTACAGTCAGCTGGACAAAGAAGTAAATCGTCAAACCCGTGCTAACAAAAGGACATTTCTGGATGACCTTGCAAGACAGGCAGAAGAGGCAGCACTGAGAAATGAACAAAGCACAGTTTATAAAATAACTAAAACTATCAGTGGAAAACGAGGTGCAAACAACATAACGTTAGTAAGAGACAAGCAAGGAAATCTCATCACCACAGCACAGGGGCAGGAAACAAGATAGGCAGAGCACTTTAGAGAAACACTGAATAAGGAACCACCAGAAACTCATCTGAATGTTCCTGAGGCTGAAAGTGACTTAGACGTAAATACAGACATCCCACGAAAAGAAGAATTCATCACAGCTATCAAAGGGCTAAAAAATGGAAAAGCGCCTGGTCACGACAATCTAAAGGCTGAGTTATTCAAGGCTGACCCTGAACTAGCAGCAGAACTATTAGAACCACTATTTGCACAAGTCTGGGAAACTGAGACAACACCAACAGAGTGGAGTAAAGGAATAATTGTCAAATTGCCCAAGAAGGATGACTTTGCAGACTGCAACAACTGGAGAGGAATTACTCTCCTTTCAGTTCCCTGCAAAATACTAGGCAGGATAATCATCCAGAGAATTACAAAAGCAGTTGACCATAAACTGAGGAAAGAACAAGCGGGCTTTAGAAAGAACAGAAGATGTTCAGATCATATATTCACCCTCAGGAACATAATGGAGCAGTGCTCAGAATGGCAGAGACAGCTGTACATTAACTTTGTTGATTTTGAAAAGGCTTTCGACAGCATTCACAGGGACAGCCTATGGAAAATACTGAGGGCTTATGGAATTCCCAGCCGCATTGTTTCTTTCATAAAAACCCTATATTCTAACTTTACGTGCAGTGTCTGATTGAGTAATGTAACTTTTGAAGTGAAAACAGGAGTACGACAAGGATGCCCCTTATCAACAACATTATTTTTGACAGCCATAGATTGAGTGATGCGCCAGACCACAGAGAGCAGTCCAAGGGGAATTAGATGGACAACATTCTCTACACTGGAAGACCTGGAATATGCAGATGACATTGCACTACTCGCACATTCACATCAACACATTCAAGACAAAACCGATAGACTGAATAAGTATGGCCAGCATGTTGGCCTGAACATCATTCTGAAGAAGACAGAGGTCATGACACTAAATGTGGGCAATCCTGAGCCAATAACAGTAAGGAACCAGAAGTTAGAACAGACAGACACATTTACTTACCTAGGATGCATAGTAACACCTGACAGCGGAACAAGCAAAAACATTAACAACAGAATGAATAAAGCGAGAACAGCCTTTGCTATTCTCAACAACATTTGGAAGTCTTCCCAGTACAGTACAAACACCAAATAAAGACTGTATGAGAGATGTGTACTTTCTGTGCTTCTCTATGGTGCGGCATGTTGGAGAGTAACAGAGAAGGAAATGTCGAAACTGTCCTCCTTCCACACAATCTGCCTAAGGAAAATTCTCCGAATCTTTTGGCCAAACACCATCAGCAACCAAGAACTACTTATTCGGAGTAACCAGGAGTACATGCACACCATCATAGCTGGCAGACGCTGGAGTTGGGTTGGCCACGTCCTCAGAAGGGACCCTGATACCATCGCAAGAACAGCTATGCTATGGACCCCCGAGGGAAAGAAAAAGAGAGGCCGACCAAAAACAACTTGGCGGAGACTGTGGAAACCGAGATGCAAAGAATGAACCAGAGTTGGGGCACTGTACGAAGGATGGCCGCCGACCTAGTAAGGTAGAATCAACTTGTTGCTGCCCTACAGGACGACATCAGGCGTGATGACCGCCGACTGCTTTGACGGTTGGCGGTTATGGATCAAAGAAGAAGAAGATATTTCCACATAAAAGAATAAATTAAGCAACATGGATATCACCAGACCACAGAACTGAGAATCAGATTGATCACATATTCATAAGTAAGATTTTTAGGTCATCATTGCATGATGTAAAAGTATGTGGAGAAGCAGATGTGGTATCAGACCACCATCTTCTGTTGGCTAAAACAAAATTAAAACTCAAGAAATTTACAACAGTATATAGCTATAGACAACAGTATAATGTGGGATATCTAAGAAATCAGGAAATAAGAGAAAAATTTTCAATCACAGTATCCAAAAAATACCAAGTATTCCAACAGCTGGAAGATGAAGCAGATACGGGAGACCACTGGCAACAAGTAAAAAATATATGGAACGAGACATGTGAAGAAGTACTGAGAAAAAGATAATATCGGCACAAAGCATGGATAACAACAGAAACCATTAACAAGATAGAAGACAGGAAAAACAAGAAAGTAGATTTAAACAAACAAAACCAGAAGCTCCAAAGCCAAGGCTCATGAAATGTACATAGAAGCAAACAAAGAAGTAAAAAGAAACACCACAAGAGACAAGAGAAAGTATATTGAAGAGTTGGACATGGAAGCAGAGGAAGCTGCAGCTAAAGGAAAATTTGAGGGACCTGCACAACAGCACAAAGAAGCTAACAGGGAAATATAAGAAAGCAAACGGCCTTGTAAAAGATAAGAATGGAAAATTGCTTAGTGTCACATATGGAAATATGCAGCTATAACCGTCCACTCTTGCCCCTCCCCATCTAGGTTTTATATTTTTCTTGCTACACGAACACCTGATTCACGATCGCAATTAAAACGCGAGCCATCTAGCAATTAAGCACGTATGCGGAACAGAGCGAAGTGAGCAACGGCGGAATCGTTCTTTGATCAGAGAAACATGCAGGCAGAGGTCAGGCGTAACAGTTCTTTGAAAATTCAAGTGGGCGATAAGCCGGAGACGTACATGAAGTGTTACATTTCTCAAGGGAATTAACTTACAGAGCTGAGAGGCCGCAGAGGTGAAGAAATTACCTTTTATTCAGGAATGGAACCGCAAAATTGGCCGGGCCCTGGTCGGAGGTGTGAATTTCGCATTAAGGAGCGGTAGTACGGAATCCATAAATATATACCTGGTCTCTCCCAATCTCAGATATCAGTTACTCAGAGAATTCATGAGAATAACTACCGCGATATTATGAGAGTTTTAGTACATAGAACTTCTTAGATTCTTGGAGATATTTTTCAGTTTCTTCTGTTTTGCGGTAATTTATATACTAGCATCTTGAGTGATTTAATTGTCAAAGTTTTCTTCACTATATTCTACTGGGATTTTCTGTGTTAATTGAATAACTTATAGCTTAATTTTTCCAGCGTTAAAGTAAATTTAATTACTCGCTTTCCCCCAGAAAGAGATGTTTTAAATTGACTGGTACATACATTATTAACTGTCTACTGACGGTATATATAAGTAGTATAGTAGGAGCAAAACGGGTAGGATTTCTGGCGGCGCATGACTTTTATATAATCTGGCGGCGCATGACTTTTTATATAAGGAAATACTCCGCTCGATTGTGGCGGCCGTGTAGATTGTGTGTAGTTGTATTGTGTTTGTTTATATTACAACAGGTGTTACAATATATATTTTACAAAACAGGTGTTACAATATTTAATTTACAACACTTATACATACAATATTTATACACCATAGATAACAAAGATTTTTTAAAATAAATATATTTAATGAGCTCTTTTAAAAGAATACGAAATGTCAAGCTAAATCTCTAGGTTCAGACGCTTCTTTCCCGTTTCGGTGGTGGTTGTAGATTAAAGACATCGCCCGGATGATTGTTCTTGTGTTGGAGTTGATTTTGAGCCGTATCCAGACTTGTTGCGCGCTAACAGGAGAATACAAAGGTACACGAGCAATTTTGTTTTTATTTATGTATTTTTAGTAATATAATACGGGGGTGTAGAGGTGGTCAGCCGGTGAGTTTAGTCTGGTTGATATTGTTCTCGCCCCTCGCGCCGATGATTATATCGGATAAGGGTTCTCCTTACGACGTCTAGGGTTAGGTGAACGAGATCCTCATGCGAGATTACCCGTAAGAGGATATTTTCTAGCTGTATATTTATGAGATCATCGGGGGTTGTTGTCAGGCAGGAATGGGCTTCCTGATAGGGCTGCTCATCCACACACCCCACACAGTATATAGACCGGTTCTCTCTGAGATAAGTTAAGATTGAGGTGAGAATGGCCCGGCGCGAAGGCAACCGTTAAAATTAAAAAAAAAAATTTAAAAAAAGGAAAAAGTTACGATAAAAATAGGTGTATTTGCTATAGATAAGCAGTAGAGATGGTGGACCCCAGGTATTCTTGTGATGTAAAAATATGACCGGGATTTCCCGTTGTTGCGTGAATGTAATTACATATTGATACGGGTTCTGGTCCACGGGGTAGTTTTCTTTATTATTTATATTATGTCATGAGTAAAAAGGCTACTCAGGCCAATGTCCATCTAGTGGTATGTAAGTGACCCCGCACACACCCGTATTCTCCAACATAAAAAATACTGTCAAAGACCAGGCTGGACAATTCCAAATAGACAGTTTTATTGAACACAGTGACGCTCCGTAGAGATATATCCCATATGCAGACTAGATTATGGAGTCAACTAGACACGCCTTAGTGTTGCTGGGCTACAACCGGAACAATGTCGAGGCCATTTTCATCCGTTTTTAATAAAGTTCAAACACATACGCGCTTTTACCTCTAGTTATGATCGATGGTCGGCGTAAAAAGTCCCGACGAAACCCATTGATCGTAGACCTCGTAAAAGGTCGTCAAGAGCTTGTTTTTGATCGCGTGCTCACGTGTGAAATCTCCTATATCGTACCCCGTGACGTCGAAGTTTTTGAAAATGAGTGTCATTTTCAGAAAAAGGGTCTTTTAAGTTATCGCGGACATGAACGTCGCACCCGATTAGGTCAAAACACGTCTCATCTATAACAGATACTAGAATCTGTTGCAGACCTGCGCAAATGTTCCAACCTGTAGGTAAATATCTATTAACCCGTTTTTAATATTGTTATTTTTGCAGTTGTCAAATGTTTCTTTAATTATTTCTAACAGTTGTCAAATATTTCTTCAAAAGTTTTTTCCACTTGTCAAATTTTTATTCCACTTGTCAAATTTTTTTCCACTTGTCAAATATTTCGTCAAATTTTTGTCCAGTTGTCAAATATTTATGTAAATGTTTCTTTTCTGGTTGTCAAATATATTTTCTTCAAATTTTGTATCCCAGTTAAGAAATACATTTTCTTCAAATTTTTATAGCTGTCAAATATAAGTGGAGGATCGTTTTTCGTTTTGTCGAAAGGGAGTCATGACGAGTTACATGCCCAAACCAGGCAAGCTTTCGACGTTTCACTATTGACAAAAGTGGTTCTTGGTGGCCTGCATAGGTGTTTATCTTCTCTCTAACATAGACATTTTGTTTTGTGCTCTTTATAGCAAATGCGCAAAAATTCGGAGGACCTCTGTAAATCCGTAACATTTATGCTCGAAAGCCCAGTGAAACTCCTTCGCTCCTTATCTGTGCAAGTGAGGTGTCCCCAGCCCTCACAACTGTCCCATGTACAAGAGAAATAGATGTAATAACAAGTGATTTGTATTAATTTTGATCTTCACAGGAAAACTGATGTTTCTGACTTACCATATCTCATGTTGTCAACCCAGTTTCCAGGAAGCTGGGACCAGGTTTTCGGTTTCTATTCTCTTAAAGTCTTGTCATATTTCTTTATATTGATCTATCCATCACTACCATAGATGTGGTCACATGAGCAGTTTGGCCCGATCTCATATAGAAACTAATTTAAAGGGCGGGGCACTCTGTGAGGTTTTATAACTTTCTATGGTGCCAACTGAGTATTATATTCCCATTCACCTAAAACGTAATGTGTATCCTTGGTCCCTTGTAGGCATGAACATGTTCATTTTCTCAAGATTGAGGTTAAACATATGGCACTTTTCTTCTTTTGTCACCAAACTGATATTATTCTTGGCCTCTTTATGCTTTTTTAGTGTACAGGTATATTAAATATCCTTCTTGTAGGTTTCTAAGGTTCATCCCAGTATGTCTCTGCATATCAACTAGCGTTCAGGAAGCATTGCTTGATTCAGAGTCAGCTCATGAGGTGCATTTTGTTAATCTTGTCTTATTTTCTAAAAAAATTACCCTTGTATCCTTGCAATATGTAATTCTTTTCTTTCGCGGTCATAGTGCTAGAGGTTATGGTCTTGAAGTTCTGATTCTGTTACCCGGAGCTATTAGTGACATTGGATACTGGGAGGCCAGATCAATATCAAGCAAAATTTTCAGCATAAAAGACGTTAGATTACACAGAGGTCGGCCTCCAATGAGGACGGGCATTTCATTTTGTGATTGTTTCAAGTGCTTCTCTTCCAAATGTTTTTTTATCCCAGTTGTCGAATATTTATCACTGCCATATAGAAGTAAGCTGGTGATGCAGTCGTTATATATCACAGCTTTGGTCGTCGGTGTGAGTATGGAGTTTCCCCAAATACATTGTATACATGCTTTGAAGGCCAGCGTGTGACAACACATCGGCATTTGTCATTTTATCTTTCCTTCGTTCTTGCTTAGCGTAGATTGTACAGGTCTCAATTTTTAGAAAAAAAAGTTGTGCCACATCTGACTGGGTACAGAATACTTTATTATAGAGCAACTCTACAAACGTTTTAGTCTCAGAACCCTTTGACCTCTTACAAATTATTGAGGACCCCGGAGAGCTTTTGTATATAAGGGTTGTACCGTGAGAATATGAAAGTGAAAATATCAAAAAGGGTTTGATTATAAGGAACAAATGGGAACTCAGGCGTAATCAGTGTATCGGACAGGTAGGTCTAAAATTTTCATCACTGAAAACACTGTATCAATGTCTAGGACCCCCAATAAATATTAATGGCTTTCATTGCGTACCACATTTTGAGGAATCACTGTGGTGAGCCCCGGCTGTCAGGAAGTAAATGATCTCGTTTGAGTTAATAATTTTTAATTTCGTCACTTCATGGCATTGTGTTGCTGGGGTGCCTGTGGATATCATAGAGCCCATGACAGGCTACACTACGATAAAGGTGGTGGAAAAAAAAGGATGTGACCAGTTTTATAGGATCGGACCGCCTGTTATTACTCGAGGCGAAATCTCCGGTTAGTACGGCTAACCTGAGACTGATGTTACGCGAGTATTCCTTTTCCCTGTACGCTGACAGATGTCCTCTCGTTGTGTAGATATAACGCAGGAAAAGGCGATCAGCAGAGATTCTTCGAAAGAGGCCCAAACGATAGACGAGCCACAATACGCACGCGCGACGTTGTCCGTTTCATTTCGTATGGTTATGTCTTTCTTTATTCAGCTGATAATATCGTTCGGTTTCTTTCGGACTACCACCTAGACATCCGAACCTGGTTAATTTTATAGCGAGAAAATCTAACAGACCTTTTAACTACAATGCTAGACATTTACAAGCTGTTTTTACCAACTTATTTCGTATTCATCAAAACGCGGGGTGGCCTACATTACAACCCGCTGATGTATATTTGAAAGACAAAGAAAAATACAAAAACGCGCTCACCGCTTCTACGAGGACTCACCTTAGAACCACCCCCCCTCCCCCCTTAATCCTAGATACTCGATAAGAAAGATTGTCTTGCCTGCCAAGAAGCGATCGTTTGACGTGTTAGCGACCATGTGGGATATGTTAATTTACTTGCAACAAGGCGATATCGATGTCTTGTCGGCAAGCCACCTGATGTATTGTGACAAGAAGCGATCGTTTGTCGTGTTACCAGCCATGTGGGACATGATAATTTATTATCGACAAGCCGATATCGATGTCTTGTTGGTAAGCCACCTGATGTATTGTTAAAAAAACAAAAACAAAAAAAAAAAAAACAAAAAAAACATGAGAGTCGCATTGTCTTTTTGCTTTGTAATTAAGAAATAAAAAATAAATAAAATATTGTACAGGCCACACAAGTGTCAAATTTTCTTTATATATATATATATATATATAAAGCTTACATTCGTTACTCTTAAAAAAAAATTCTTAGACATATTAAAATTGTGCCATTCTACAGAAGAAAATTTTTCCCTGTTTTAGATATAAAATTAAGTATCACCGAAAAAAAAAAAAAAAAATTGCTGGAGTCAGCAAACTCTTGAAAGTAGTCCCCTATATAACCCAGCGCTTACTTGACTCTTTCTCTACAAACTAAATAATTTTGTAGCATCTTCAGCTCGAAACAACCAAAGTTCAGGTTTGTACTGAATGTATATACTGTAATCCCCGCTTTCACGCTGTTCGATTAGTCCTTTTCCGATATAATCTGTTTCTATTGTGTGTCATGTGCCCGTTATACGCTTAAAATATTCGATCTTATTTCCATGGGAGACAGGAATACAACTTTCACGTGCTCATCAAGTTCATTTAGGGTGGTGGGATAGCCAAAAAAACATTGTTATTATTAGCGTAATGAAGCATGACCCCAAAATGGAATGCTGTTCTATGGTAATCCGTAACATATGTAGCGAAAGGTTTTTCTGGTGTGATGATAGTGGTAGTGAAGAAGTAGAATTTCTCTCCAGAAAGTATGAAGTCCCAGTGCCAGAGAAGTACACTGTTATCACAATTGAGTTACGGCTGTGAATACTCTGAGCTGGACAATAGATTTAGGCTTCAGAAGTATACTGCGCCACTTTTGCTATAGTAACCCTATGTGATAATATAATTAAATTAGAAAAAGTAACTCAAAATTTAACAGTTAAAAATTTACCAAGTCAAATGAGTACAATTTCAGAATTTATTTATGTACATCTATCTAGTCTTGAAATGAGAAATGGGTGTTGGAAGATGGTAAAATGTATGATTATTTATAGTTACAAATTAAAATAAATAATAGTACAAAAATCTTGGATGAATGTTCCAATGAAATTATTAAAGTCTGTCAGTATATTTTTGATATATCTTGCTATCTAGTCTCTAGCTGTTATCATCATCAACATTCGCTTTAGAAACTGCTCACAGTGTTTGTTGGATGGGATACAGAAAAACTCATCTTGTGTTTGCTCGAGGTTCCTGAGACACACTGATGATCAGGAAGACTTTCCTTCAGCCCGCCTTATATCTACGGGGGACTAAGGTGTTGAAGATTGTTTGACCACTAGGCTTCAGTTAGCAGGATCAAAGGTCCTCAAGTCTTTAGTTTAAACTCGATCACGAACTCGACCATGAGCTCGATCAGGAACGATCATAAAACCTGGAACAAAATGTAATAGGTGGCCATGGTGTTCCAACAATCTCACCAACCACTGCTGTTCATGAGGCGACCATGTCTTCAGTGTTTGTATATAAATGAATGATTCATGGTAGTACTTTACAGAGATAGCATGATAAGATAATGTCTACTGTGCAGAAATAACAAAATACATGAATAAATCACATGTTATGATACATGGGTAAGATATAACCTTTGCCTTCCACTTATGGATGCCAAGTCACTTATGTACTTGCTGGTATGTCGTAAGCTTCTAGGCAAGAACTTAGCCATGATATATATATGGCTAACCAATTAATGGTTATGCTTCCTGACAATGACAGTGGAGGTTATCGCTGGTTAGCGTCATTGGCTTCCTGTTTACCCCACGAAATCGTAAACAAAATCTTAAATAAAATGATATTAGTCACACATATATCTTTAATAAACTTACATACCCTCTTAGGATTAATAAGCGCACGGTGAGGCTGTATTTGTTGAAGTGTATCTGCCCTGCATACAGTGTGGAAAAAAAACTTTTCTTGCAGATACTGTCTTCCAATTTCTCACTCTGCCTTCTGGATTTGGTGTGTCTGATTTTAAACGCGCCGCTGTGTCCTTATATTTGGGCGACTCTCCCGTACGAGAAAGCACCATCTGAAGTTCGATAAGATTTTCGTTTAATCTCTTGGTTTGAGGCGATCTGTGCTTTTTCTGTACTTGTTTTCTCTTCTTGTCACTACACACCCATATCTATCCTTCCTTTCTATGTATCCTTTCATTTTCCCAACACGAAGCGTTCATTCTATCCATGTTTTATCGAAATCCGTGGCGTGGAGGTATGTATTATTAATTAATTTTCAAAAATCATGAGCTAACTATTAGCAGATGTGATGACAATGAAAAATATCAATTATTTTTAAAACTATTAATATTTGAATAATATCCTTTTTGATATCATTCATACTCTATCTCCGTTGGTGAATTATTATTACTTAAATGTCTTTGCGTTTCATCATCATCATCTGCCATCTCCACATCGAAGGTCGGTTGTAATGGATCTCCAGTGTCTTGATAATACACTCATAAGATCTTTCCTGTGCATCTTTTGATGTTATATCCCCACTTGTAGCACTGCCTACCTCTTGCTAGTTTGCCTTCAACTTTTTCTTCTATTATGGTCTTCTATAATGTGTTAAGACATTTTAAAACGCGAAAATTAATTTAGCTGTCTAATTTTGAAAGAATGCGTATTATATAGTGTTTTTGATTATTCCCTTTCTAAAATATCTGGCATATCTCGCAACCCTAGAAGGGTGTTCTCGCACCTTCTGATGAAGGACCTGCCATAAATTGGAAGGGAGGCATCAAAGAAGAGTTGGCTACCCGAAAAACAGCAACTGGGAGACATTTTCTGCTATAGATCGATTATTGCTCAGTAAAAGAGAAGTTGACAAGAAGACGAAGATGGCTGTATACCGCTCCACCTATGTTCCAGTCGTGCCGTATGGATGCGAGTCATGGGCAATGAGTGCAAGCCAAGAAAGCTAGCTCCAAACCTCAGAAATGAGGTATTTGAAGGTGGTTGAAGTAACAAGAAGGAACATGTTCCGCAACCAGACAATACGGCAAGGCCTCAAAACCCACCCCTGCAGACCCATGTAGAAAAGTCCCAATTACGATGGTTTGACCATGTGTGCAGAATGGGAGAAAATTGGCTACCATGAAAAGTAAAGCAAACTACGAGCCAGGGATCTAAACTTTCAGGACGACCCAGAGTCCGTTGGGAGGACACCATAAGACAAAGCTCTGAAGGACCGAGGACGAGAAAGGAACCAGTCCAGGAGGAAGACAGCCGATAGGATAGTATGGCGCTCTCTCTGCCAAAGCTCTACACCCCACGGTAGAAGAACGACTAAATAAGTAAGTAAGGATATAGACAATATCCTTCCGTGTAATTCTGTGGTGTCTAGGAGCACACACAGAAAGAATAGCGCAAATGTAGCCTCAAGCATGTTGTAAAAGGCGATTGATATGAGCTGTGTATAAGGCTGGCAGACATATCATGTTAAACAACTTGCTACAGAAACTACTTGAGGCTTCCTCCAGGTGGTTAGCACCAGTGCTGGTTTCGTGCTGTTCAAGGACGGGCAATTGAGATGAAGATGATGATGATGAGAAACAGTATCGCTAAAACGTGAAGGACGATGGTGTTGAACGACACAACAATGTTGTTATAATGTATCTAGTAAATGTGACATCATCATCACTTCCATGGCTGTGGAGTCGGGGTCGGTAACAAATGTCCCAGGCAGATTATGTTTTTTTTAAAGAACCAATTCAATTTAAATGTTATAAATTATCATATTTTAAAATACTTTTTGAGTTTTTGAAATCTACGAAAGCTATGCATTCATTTATTCACACACATACCATACTTGTAACATGTATAACTCCATATAACATGTATAACTCCATATAATATGTATAACTCCATATAACTAATATGTATAACCCCATATAACATGTATAACTCCATATAATATGTATAACTCCATATAAATAATATGTATAACTCCATATAACATGTATAACTCCATATAATATGTATAACTCCATATAAGTGCATAATTTTATGCCTCATGACTAGTAAATAAAAAAGACTGTAGTCGAGGATCGGGAGTCGGACATTTCGGGAGTCTGAGTCGGATAATTAATAAAAAGCCGACTCCACAACCCGGATCACTACTCTTAGATACTCACGGAGCAAAGGCCTTGAACAAACTTACATACCAAGTTTCCCTGTCTTGTGCATGTCATGTGTGGTTTTCTTTCTTTGTTGTATGTGTTTAAGTAGAATACAGAATTACAAACGTTCATTCATCATACTGATAAACACGAATGGATACGGGTATGGTCATCACAGGACATCACTGGCCGAAGAACACAAGACGTCGGGTAGAGGGTCCACAATTCTTCTTCAGTATTTATTTACTTCAGGAAAACATCTTCATGGTCAATGCATATATGTCGTAAAATGACGTCTGTCTCACATCACGATTTCTAAATAATTCTGACCATACCGCGCGCCATACATTCTAGAAAGATATGATACACTAACCAATGAAAACGCTTTCTTGGTCCTGTGTTTACTACCGCTGGGAAAATAAAGATGGCAAGGCCTAATCTGTGTAACCTGATTATCTTCGGAATTTTACTACAGCATTTTGGAAGAAGTACCACCTGAAAGAGGGTACGAACACAATAATAGGGATGTTACTCTACCCGTAAGTAATAATACTTTTACTAATACTAATATAGTACAGGAGAAATCTTGGGTTGAATGCATTCAAAGCTTAATGTTGTTTTAAATTTAGCAGTTTAAACTATGCATAAAATAAAATGCAATTTGGAAACTAAAGGATTATTACATAGATATATAAAGCCTAATTCAAAGTATAATTTAAGCTTGGGATGAATAAAATCGCACCAGGAATAACGAAGATAATTTAAAAAGTAGTTTTCCTACAATGAACGATAGGCAAAAAGGTACCCATATTTTCTGATCGTGATTACATTCCTCGGGGTTCCCATCTCGTACGTCCGAGGTCACACTATAAATAGACTTGCCTAACAAACTCGGGTCAGTCACTATTATTTGAATACAGAGAGAGCGGTAAAAAAGGAGCATATGTTAATGCAAGGGTTTGCCTTCTGTACCTGATAGCAGACCTTAATAAACCATTAAGGGCTCGCCTCTGTGTGTGCCTGAGGGTAAGAACGAATCTATATATAAATGTGTGTATATATTTATGTGTAATTCTATTGATTAATCCATCTGTGCGAGACGACGTGTATAGATGTATTAGGAATGGACAGTGTGTACTGGCGAAACTTACAGATTCATGTGTAATTCTAGAGGCAAAGCCTGCCTTCGGAAATATTTAAAATATTGAGAATGATGGTGTGAACGGATTGATGACGTCATTATATAAAAGATACCCTCAATTCTATCTAACATAAGAGACAACAGAGACTGATGACGTAATTCATAATTAACCTATAAAACAAAAGAAACTTAACATAGACACAAAAGACAGTTATAGGAAATGACGACAAGATGACGTTAACGTTACTGGTGCAGTAACGATGACATATATATAAATGGTGCACACATAATTGTAACCAGTGGTTTTAGCCAATAGATTGATTGAAAAAAAAGACATCCGTTATGAAGACTAATGTTTAGAAGTCTTTAGCTACTGACCTTGCAACGAGATGGTCGTGATTTTGAGACAGACCGATGTTGAAGTAGACTCAGATAGACTCAAGCTAGTTTATCCCCTGACATTGGACAGTGTATTTCTTGCTTTGATGCAGAAATGGTATGAATTCGCTCGATTTGATATATTATGAATTCGCTCGATTTGATATACGTCAATGACAAACAGTCATTTGTGTTTAAGATCGAACATTGTTAGAATAGGTTTTTGGAACATATTATTTTGGAGATTAGCTCCCTAATTGTCTTCCACTCTCCCATCGTTCAAAATACACCAGCTTCTTAGTTGGTTTTGACGATGACATTCTGCATTACACAACAGCTACATACGAAACTGGAATAATACCAGATACTCTTTGGTACCAGTTTCCAACGTAATATAATAGAGTAGGACATTTTAATCTGCAACCGACACTATAATTATATGATCAAATCGTCTGTGTAAATGGAAGACTTGTAAAATAAAGTTATCGTTGGAATTTCTATCATGGATTATGTCGGACATCATTGGACCGTTGAATTTTATTTAAAGTTCTTCATTCAGTTTGGATGATTTCTGATGAAAGAGTACTACATTATATGTCACACAAAGTCCAAGGAAACCGAATCAATAAAAAACCTGGGTCCCGTAAATTATCGAAGAGAATCTATACCTCTGGTGAACCAAACCAGTATTCTCGTTTTATGACTCTTCAGAAACACTTATTAAAAGGAAAAAGAGAAAAGATAAAAATATAAAATAAACTTTACCCAGTATGTAAAACGGGTACATACTTAGAGGGCAAGACTGGTGCTCCTGTGACACATGAGAGAGGGTAAATTGGTGCCATGATCAGGATTCGATGGACTGCTAGAAAATGACGCAACCGAACCCACACGTGGATAATTACATGGATGTTTTGCAAATGCAGCATAACCAACAACAGGCATTAATGATGCAGAACCTACAGCAAAATCAACCAGAAATGAATGCACATCAAATACCACTTCCAGTGGATCCAAATGAAACAAACCTAATGGCATTACGTAACATGACTGACACTCTTCAACGTGTTGACCAACATGCGAAATTTAACAATATAAAAAACTTTATCACACCGTTCAATGGGGATTCGAAAAGATTTCGACAATGGATGGTTGACGTGGATAAATTCGCCTACTTGATAGATGCAACTACAGACATTGACAAGAAGAAAATAATTTTTTTGTCATCAGAGGGCCTGGTCACAGATTTTGTCCGACGGCGGGCAAAGGCATTTCCGATGGAGACCTTTGAAGAACTCAAGAAAATATTGGTATCAAGATACTCAGAGATTACCGACGCTGAGCACGCGTGGACGATGTTAAGAAGAATAAAGCAAGATCGACAGGAAAGTGTTCAAATGTACGGAGATAGGCTATTAAACCTCGCCGAAGATGCTTTTGTTGGAGGTAACATTCCATCAACTGATCTGGAAAAACATCTAGTCGGAATTTTTGTGGACGGACTGTATTCTGATTCACTGAAAATTCATCTACTCAGAAAAGATCCTCAGTCAATAACTACCTCAATACAATTAGCTGTTTATGAGGAGAATGTGAAGAAAAGATTCCAACAACGGATTGGAAGGTGTCCGCTACCAGAGTATGAATACCAACATACCCAACATGATCAACAAATGCACCAACCTATGGAAATTGATCATTCGAGACATCGATGGGACAGAAATCAAGAACATCACAGAAGATCATTCAATAACTCATACCAGAATCAGAGAAGTCCAGCACTACAGAGTAACCACAGAAGAGACTACAGAATACACAATGTAGAACCCCAACAACCAACCACCGTCTGTTTTAACTGTGCAGGTCAAGAACATGTAGCAGGGAATTACAGAAATTCACAGCCCAGAAATCATTTTGGGGACAACAATTCAAGACCAGAAATACATCATAGAAATTATCAGTATCAAAATCACTATCAGACAAATAATAATAGAAGACATCATCAAAACAGAAATGACTCCCAACCAACCTCAAAGAGAATGGGAAACGGAAGGACCTCACATTAACAGAGATCGGATGTGATGGTCTGCAGAATCGATCTCTATCTGATAAACCAGCGACATTAAAAGAAGATCAAGCCTACATAAATATTATCCCAGACCCTTGTTCTTGCATTTTCACAATACGCAACCCACCCTTCCGAGCCCTCATAGCCCCTGGCGCGACGGTTAGTCTGATTAGAGAGAAGTGGTACCATCAGATAAAACACATGACGAAGTTCTCAAGACATACAGTAAGAATGAAATCAGTAACGGGTCAAGATCTGAAAGCATTAGGAACTGCCTATATACATTTCAAGATGGGAGAAGAAATGCTAGAACACTCATTTATTATAACGAGAGGACTGTCTAGAAATTTTATAATCAAGAGAGACTTCCTTAGAAAAAATAATGCCAGAATATACTTTGATTTGAAACAGCTCAGAATAAATGGCAGTTATATACCTCTACAAGATGACGTACATATTGCTACGTTGATAAGAACTACCACTAAAGTAACTTTGAAGCCGAGTTCTATCACTGCAACAAAGGCTCGAATAAAAAACTCACCTTATGTAAATATAGGACAGACAATCTATGTATCTCAGATGGAGAATGAAGAAACGGATGATCCACATGTGGAAATACAAGATGGCATTGTAATAGTGAGTAAGAACAGAGACTTTCCTATAATGATTGTTAACTCTTCAGGAACCACTCTTACTATCCCAAGAGGAAAGATTGTAGGACAAGTTCAAATACCAAAGGATGAGATCTCCCCCAAACTATCAAGTTACATGGACGATTATGTGAACCTCACTACTCAAACGTCATCCAAAACCTTTCCAAACACATTTCCTTCTGGGAATAAGAAGCGTCCCTATCCCATCTCCTCCCTCCAGTCCCAGAGAAGAGAGTATCACAGAAAATGTATTTCGAATGAGATTTCAGAAACAGACACCAGAGAGAAATGCACGAATTTCGATCCATACCTTGATGAAAGAGATAGAGACATATTAAACGAGACATATGGAAGGAAGAGTAAATATTGCTCCTCTAAAAGCAGATATTATACTGTGGAGTCAGTTTCTGCTTGGCCGAATAGAAGAAGTGGCAAATTTTATAACAAATCATATTATCCCTCAAAACCAGCTTGTCAGAACCAAATGACGAGAAATCAATACAGTCTTCTCAAAAACAACAATGATGAAAATTCAGACAGGATGAAAGTTTTACTAGAACAATTACATACTACTGAAGAATTTCAGAATAGACTGGAGAATTTCATAAAGAAACATAAAGATGTATTTGCAATCTCTGATATGGAGTTGGAGAGAACAAATACCGTCACTATGGAAATACATACTACATCGGAAGAACCAATAATTCTGAGGCCATATCATACTCCTCTAAAAAATAGAGAAATCGTAGAGAAAGCTACCCAGGAAATGTAAGCGGCTGGTATTATTGAAAGATCCCGCTCACCATGGTCATCCCCTATAGTAATAGTCACCAAGAAAGACGGAAGTCACCGATTTTGCTGTGACTATAGGGCATTGAACAAAATTACTAAAACAATATCGTATCCTCTACCCCGCATAGACGACATTTTGGCGATGCTTGGGAAATCCAATTGGTTCACCTCATTAGACGCTCGATCAGGATTTTGGGCTATTCCTATGAACGAATGTAAGGCAAGTGAGAGGATTCATAGGATGTTGTGCTTACTATCGAAAACACATAATCAATTTCTCAAAAGTAGCCGAACCTTTGCTGAATTCAACCAGGAAATATGCAAAAATTCAGGTGGGAAGAAAAATGTCAGAAAGCATTTGACTACCTAAAGTCAGCACTAATTACAATACCTTTTCTGGCACATCCAGACATCACAAAACCTATGATCATCTATAGTGATGCTTCCAACACTGCAATAGGAGCTTGTTTGGTACAAGAAATATCACCAAATGAACCACCAGTGATTGCCAATATTCTTCAAGAAAAACCGATAGCCTTTCTTTCACATGCTTTAAGCAGAACTCAACGAAAATGGACGACAACGGAGAAGGAAGCTTATGCAATTCATTATGCTTTGCAGAAGTTTGACTTTTATATCAGAGGAACGTCGGTTATCATAAAAACGGATCACCAACCTCTAGTAAATTGGCTTACTAAACCCCAAGAACAACCAAAAAAAGCTTCAGACATGGGCTATCAATTTGCAAAATTACGATACCAAGATCGAGTATTTACCTGGTAGACTAAACACATGTGCAGATTTATTATCGAGAATACCATATCCTGAACCTACAGACGTGGACGATCTGAAACAACAAGACTTAACTGAAATAGATGATATAATGCGAAAGAAATCTCCGCCATTGACTTCATCCAACATAGTCAAGACACTGGGCCTCCTGATAGTCAAGAACAGAAAACACAACCTACGGAGAACTCGAGAACTGATGATGGCGATGAATCTAGAGATTTTGAACAGAGTCTAATCTTCAAGAAGGAACAACTGAAAGACGAAGCATTAACCAAGATTATAGTACAAGTACGTACCAATCCGAAAGAAAAGAGAGACTGTGATATTACCTGAAGACAATATTTTATATCATGTCAGTCCTAGAGAAAATGGATTACTGCAGAAATGTATCCCCACATCATTGGTACCAACTGTATTGAAACAATTTCACGATGACAATGGTCACTTCGGACGCGATAAAACCCTCGACGTCATTACAAAGAGATACTATTGGCCAACTATGATAAAAGATATCATAGAATATGTAGGAACGTGTAAAATTTGTAAACTCAGAAATATGAGAATGATTAGAGCACTGATTCAGGAAATGTCATATCAACATTATCCCATAGAAGTCGTTAGTCTAGACATATCGGGACCGTATCCAGTTACCTTGTCCGGACACAAATGCATATTACACCTGGTGTATCAATACTCTCTGTGGCCAGAGAGCTTTCCTTTAGAAAATGCTACTTCAGCTCTCATTACAGACATCTTCTTACAACAATTCATTCCGCGACATGGCTGTCCTCAGAGAATAATAACAGACAATGGCAAACAGTTCATAGGAGATCCTTGTGCCTCAACAGTAAGAAAAATGAATATAAAACACATGAAAACCTCATTTTATCATCCAGAATCAAATGGAAGAAACGAAAGGATGCACTCTACCCTACATGACATATTAGCAAAACTTACGGAAGGTAACAGTCAATATTGGGATATATACATAAATCAAGCCTTAGAAGCTATAAGAATGAACCTCAATGACTCAACAGGATTCTCGCCTTTTTACTTGCTTTATGGCCGAGAACCAAATTTTCCTTTGGATAACATCTTGCTTCCTGTGGTAAAGTGGGATGTTATAAATATTTATAGGGGACTTAGTGTACTGACTGAGATCAGCTGTGAAAGTATCTGTATCTAATAGGTGTAGTGTTTTACAGATAACCTTACTTGCTACCAAATTTATACCTCAGTCAGAATTATTCTGGAATATTGTGATGACTACGTTAAATGTCTAGGGTTATGTAAATGATGAAGTGTAAGTCACAACAACAACAGACAGATAAACAATTTAATTTATTCCACCACACTTGACAACACTGTGACACTCACACACATTTAACACTCTATAATACTAACTTAATTGAGTCAATGGTAAAAGTTTCAAATATATATGTATTAATTCCTTTCACTATTATATATCCTGATTCAACTACACAGTGAACCGGGAATCACAATCAAATGTAATCACAATTTATATGTACATAATTTATAAATATGAACCTTGTAGTGACATATTTTATTAGTATTATCCTATGTGTGTCAGTTGTGTAGTGGTACTATGAGGTAATACTGGTTTTGTTTTTCAAGCTATGTTTTTATTTGTCATCATGACTTCAAGTGTTTGTTTATCTGGGAAATAGTATGGAGGAAAAGTTCACAGTTCCTGTCAATTTAAACAAGGTATTGTCCCTCTTTTTTACTATAATGTCAATTTTTGAGGGGACACATAATGTTGAGCTCCACTGGCCACGGAAGCTTAACTTTCGTGATGGCGGCAGGAAAAGACTCCTCTGCTCGATAGCTTCCCTGTGTTCTTGAGACACCTCACTGGTCGATATCTGGACCCAGGAGTATGCTGTCAGCCTCTATATTCAGCAAAGCTCAGACCAGGTGCTGCTCAATAACTTTAGGACCACAGTCCCATAATTCATGGAAATAATACAGAATTACGTTGACTGGCAATGAATATGGCACAAAATCCGACCTGCCACTGTCTCAGGCTTTTATTTAGAAAAATATAAGCTGAATCTCAACGCACTGTTGCTTTAGAAAGTTTATTTTAAAATGTGGTGCTGACCTGACGCTCCTAATTGACTATATTGGCGGGTCTAACCAATCGAGCCATGTTTACACAAGCGTTTGAAAAAAAGTTATTCTACCTCCCGTTCACTTCGATCGATGTGGTGTCTGGGTACTGTAATGTTTTCAAACGTAAACCAGTATAATGTCATATTTCCTAATAAGCATTTCTCAGGTTTTTAAAACCTAACTCTCGTATGGGTAGTGTTTTTTATCACTGTCGATTTGAAAAAAAGTTAGTGCATGTGGCCTTACACGCGTGATGGCAGTAATTGTATAGCGAGACGCGTGTTAGTGTTGCATGCGTCCCTGCTTTCAGCCCTCCCTTTCTTTCTATCCTAAGTCCATCTGTCCGTTCGTTTATGGTAACGTAGTGTATAAAATGACATGAATGGAATATTAAATATAGGTCAGCTTGCGTATCTCAAGGTTTTTCTTAGAAAGGGAGTACACGTTTTATTGTGTTGTGGAAACGCGTGTATGCTGCAGAAGGCTTTTACTATCAACGTGAAACGTTATAATTTGCAGACGAATTAGAAAACAAGGGGAATTTCGAGTACAGTCATTGTGACAGCACTGTTCTTTACCATTCTTCTTTCCTTTTATTGAAGTTATTTGTTAGGCTTTACATTTACTTTTTTAGGTAAATTTGCATTTGCTGATTGTATGCTTGTTTTTAAGCATTCCCATTTTGCGGTTGCTTTTTCTTCTGGGTTTTCTCTTCTATACTGCTCCATGCTTTCTGTCAATAACTGTTGGTATTTATTTTTGACTTCGATTAAATATTTCTGTTTTATATCTGGTTGTTTCAGCGCTGATATTTCTATCTGGGGTTCCTCCTGTCTTCTGTTTCCTGCTCTTTTCAGCTTTATATTTACTTTGATGACAACTGGATTGTGATCTGAATTTATGTCGGCGCCAGGATGTGTCTTTGCACTTGTGACACTGTTCTTAAATCTATGTTTTATCATGATATAGTCGATTTGATTACGTGTTACATCTCCTGGGCTTTTCCATGTGTATAATTTCCTTGGGTGATGTTCAAAAAAGGTGTTACATATGACCAGCTGGTTTTCTTCACAGAACTGGATAAGTCTGTCTCCTCTATCATTTCTTGTCCCTAATCCATACTGTCCTACTATTTTCTTGTATTTTCCTTTCCTACTTTTGCATTCATATCACCCATTACTATCAACACATCTGTAGATTTGACTGGTTTAAGTGTGTGTTGTAGCTCTTCATAGTATTCTTCTATTTCTTCCTCGCTGTAATCTTTAGTTGGTGCATAAGTTTGTAAGATTGATATGTCGAATGGCTTTGCTCTCATCTTTAGTAACATCATTCTGTCATTGTGTGTCCAGTATCCACATACGTATTTTTCTAACTCCTTCTTTATCAACATTCCTACCCCTCTTTCGTGTTTTTCTCCTCCTGAGTGTATAAGCGTGTACTGGTCTCTTGTTATGTAGCCTGTATCCAAAAGTCTTGCCTCTAAAAAGGAGTCTAAGAAAAATCAAATTTGGATGACAGATGACATCTTGAATAAAATGGCAGAAAGAAAGAAAGCAAAAAATACTCCAGAATATAAAACAATAGACAATGACATACGTACTATGTGTAGAGAAGCAAAAGAACGGTGGATAGAAACAAAATGTAAGGAAATAGAAGACTTGGAAGCGAAGCACATGACAAGAGATATGCATGAAGAAATAAAGAAATTATCAAATCGGTCGCGGTTTGCACAAGGAGGAAGCTGTATCAAGAACAAAAATGGTGTGATATTACTTGATGAGAAAGACATATCAAACAGATGGGCAGAATACGTAAAAGAACTATTCGAGGACAACAGAGGTAAAAAACCATCACCAGATTCTAATGAAGGCCCACACATTCTCAGATCAGAAGTAGAGAATGCCATTCATATGATACAAAAAGGAAGATCAGCAGGCATGGATAACATTAACATTGAAATGATAGAAGCTCTGGAGAGCTTTGGTATAGATACAATCACAGAAATATGCAATGATATATACAATACAGGATATTTACCACACGACATGAAGACATCAGTTTTTATCACATTGCCCAAAAAACCAAATGCAACAGAATGTTCAGACTTCAGAACAATCAGCCTGATGAGTCATGCAATTAAGATACTGCTCAAAATCATACAGGAAAGAATAAAAAGTAAAGTAGACAGCGAAATCCAAGAAGAACAGTTTGGTTTTAGACGGAACAGTGGAACAAGAGAGGCAATATTTTGCCTAAGAAGATTAGCAGAAAAAATATACAGAGGTCCAAAAAAAGTATGTATATGTGCTTCATTGACTATAAGAAGGCTTTTGACAGAATCCATCATGAGAAAATAATTGAATGCCTCAAAGACATAGGTATTGATGGAAAAGATATAAGAATACTCAGTAACCTTTATTGGGAGCAAACTGCCACAGTAAGATCGGGAAGGAATTATTCACCATACATAGACATAAAAAGAGGTGTCAGACAAGGTTGTGTGCTGTCCCCCTGCCTATTTAATTTATACACCGAAAAAATTTTCAAACAGATACAGGAAATACCAGGACTGAACATCAGTGGAAGATCAATAAACAACCTTAGATATGCAGATGATACCGTGTTGTTAGCTGAAAGCGAACAGGAGTTACAAGAACTAGTGAAGCAAGTGAACAGTATAAGTCATGAATATGGACTCGACATTAATATTGAGAAAACTAGTGAAGCAAGTGAACAGTATAAGTCATGAATATGGACTCGACATTAATATTGAGAAAAACTAAAACTATGATAATTAGCAAAACAGATGATAAACCCACATTAAAGATAAGCGTAAATGGGAAAATCCTGGAACAAGTCAAGAGCTACGTATATCTTGGTCATATAATAACAGAAGATGGCAGATGTGAAACAGAAATCAAGAAGAGAATAGGAATGGCCAAAGCTACATTCAACAACATGAAACATATACTGACATCCAAACAGTTATCTCATAAATTAAAACTGAGAATCATAAAGTGTTATATATATTCTGCATTTCTGTATGGTGCAGAAACATGGACGATGAATAAGCATTTGGAAGAAAGAATTGAGGCTCTTGAAATGTGGATATATAGAAGAATGGGGCGTATCTCATGGAAAGAGATGAAAAAACAAATAAGGAGGTCCTAGAAAATCTAGGTATGAAAAGAGAACTAATGAGAGAGGTCAAAGTTCGGCAGCTAAAATACTTTGGCCACATAAAAAGGCATAACACCTTGCAGAAGACCATAACAGAAGGGAGAGTTGAAGGTAAACGTGCAAGGGGAAGACAGCGCTATAAGTGGGAAGATAACATCAAGAGATGGACGGGAAGAGTCTATCAGAGTGTACCACCAAGACAAGAGACAGAAGACGTTGGAGATCCATTACAGCCAACCTCCGTTGTGGAGATGGCAACTGATGATGACATTTACTTTTTAATTTATATATGTGGATTAGAATTTCACACGGCACTTCCCCAGAGGAAATATACAGGTGAATGTCCGATACAGATTATTTTGCAGCACAAACATAGGGCACATGTTATTGCTCACAGAAACGTCCGAAAATCTTTTGCTAAACGAGCCAGGATCCGTAACAAAACCTCTACACTGCAAGAATTCAAGCCTGATGACCAAGTATACTATAAGATGCAATGTTTAGTACGGATAAAATTTTACAACCAGATGGTTACCCGGATACAAAATATTGGAACAAACTTTATCCAAACTAATTATATCTTGTGAAAAGAACGCAATTCCACTACAAAAGCTTTGATCCAACTAATTATATAACCAGTGGAACGAAACGCAATTCCACTACAAAAGTCACGTTGCAAATCGTGCCTTGATGATCTACCGCTTGATATACCACAGAGACGAATTGTTCCAGAGGACCAACTCGTTGTGTCTATTAGGCCACCTCCTTCTTCTTCATTCTACCTTCTTCGGTATGCAGTGGAGGAACACATCAGAACATTTTCCTCAGAGTCAGAAATTGTACCACATCGTTTGGATCATGCGATTTCAAAGATCTAAAGATTGTTGAAGTTCGTCATCAAGTGAAGTATAACGTTCCCCTACAAGAACTTAGACAGCGTCTCCATTTCAAGACAAGAAGTATTGCTGATGATGAAAAGAATCGAACAACATAATGAAACAAGTTTCTTGATCTTGATTTTCCTCAATCTAAACTATCAAACACATCCGATATCGATTGATCCAAACCCGTATTCAGAAACTATTCAGGTGATCTACAGCTTCGGATACCACTTGATGGACATGAACGAAACGCGGAAAAGGTAGCAGATAAAACGGAGATACGATTCTTCATTTTCTCGATTCAATCCCTGTAGCCAAGCTTCCGAAATTTTAGCAAGATCAAATATATGTCAAACCTAAAAAAAACGTAGAAGGGATAACCTATTTATGTCCACGCCTCTCGTGGTGATGTTAGACATGATTATTGATTGATTCTTCACATCTCACACCTTACAGATACAGTTCAAGTTCCTCGCAATGTTTCACCCACGTGGATAAGGGCATGCTTTTATCCCAGCTCATGTCATTATTAGCTGACAAACTGTAACTTGCATTTTGGCAGAAACGTTTCCCCTTTACATAAACCTTTGAGTAGCTACGACAAATTTCATACATCGTGATTCAACTGGATTCTAGTTTGTAAGGGAGATATCTGACTCCACGACTACGTTATTACTCATCACTCAAAGACTTTACTGAAACTGATCCAGCTTTAAGAGACCTTGGGCTCTTCATCGTGTTGTAAAGCCGAACAGTTGATGCCTATGTTGTCTTTCTACAAGTCCTTCATCAGGATTTAAACCAAATGAAGAGGTCCTTGCCACATTTACGACCTGTTCTATGTGATACTTCAACCAATGCCGAGTTTTCAGACATTCGCTCTTAAGTTTTCCCCATACATGCACGATATGAAGTGTTTTATTATTATTATTACTCTAAAATTAAGATGCTACATAGATAGACCGACTGATAGTACCGGAAAATGTCTCTTGAGATACATTTTTATGGCATGGGGACATATGTGAACGGATTGATGACGTCATTATATAAAAGATACCCTCAATTCTATCTAACATAAGAGACAACAGAGACTGATGACGTAATTCATAATTAACCTATAAAACAAAAGAAACTAACATAGACACAAAAGACAGTTATAGGAAATGACGACAAGATGACGTTAACGTTACTAGTGCAGTAACGATGACATATATATAAATGGTGCACACATAATTGTAACCAGTGGTTTTAGCAATAGATTGATTGAAAAAAAAGACATCCGTTATGAAGACTAATGTTTAGAAGTCTTTAGCTACTGACCTTGCAACGAGATGGTCGTGATTTTGAGACAGACCGATGTTGAAGTAGACTCAGATAGACTCAAGCTAGTTTATCCCCTGACATTGGACAGTGTATTTCTTGCTTTGATGCAGAAATGGTATGAATTCGCTCGATTTGATATATTATGAATTCGCTCGATTTGATATACGTCAATGACAAACAGTCATTTGTGTTTAAGATCGAACATTGTTAGAATAGGTTTTTGGAACATATTATTTTGGAGATTAGCTCCCTAATTGTCTTCCACTCTCCCATCGTTCAAAATACACCAGCTTCTTAGTTGGTTTTGACGATGACATTCTGCATTACACAACAGCTACATACGAAACTGGAATAATACCAGATACTCTTTGGTACCAGTTTCCAACGTAATATAATAGAGTAAAAGGGAAAAGGAACCCGTTACACGCCCATTGAGGCATATTGGGAATATGGTGTTAGGCCCATATTATCTTGACCTTCGGCACACTAGGGGTGATGTGGTCGGCATCACGCCGGCCGCCTTAACCTTCCCAGAGTTGCTCTGGTACCCATTTGGGGCTGGGTCGACCCAGGAGCCGTTTGTGGCCTAAAAATATTCCCACCTCATCTGGGGATCGAACCATAGACCACTGCGCTAGGAAGCCAGTGCACTAACCACTATGCTACCGCGGCTCCCTAATATAATAGAGTAGGACATTTTAATCTGCAACCGACACTATAATTATATGATCAAATCGTCTGTGTAAATGGAAGACTTGTAAAATAAAGTTATCGTTGGAATTTCTATCATGGATTATGTCGGACATCATTGGACCGTTGAATTTTATTTAAAGTTCTTCATTCAGTTTGGATGATTTCTGATGAAAGAGTACTACATTATATGTCACACAAAGTCCAAGGAAACCGAATCAATAAAATCCTGGGTTCCGTAAATTATCGAAGAGAATCTATACCTCTGGTGAACCAAACCAGTATTCTCGTTTTATGACTCTTCAGAAACACTTATTAAAAGGAAAAAGAGAAAAGATAAAAATATAAAATAAACTTTACCCAGTATGTAAAACGGGTACATACTTAGAGGGCAAGACTGGTGCTCCTGTGACAATGGCTAATTGTGTCTATGAGTTTAGAAATGTATTTAAAGAAGTATTTCTTGAATGGAATGAGACACCTACCTGGAACATAAGGACAGATGAAAGGGATTGAAGTACTGTATAATTTGACCTATTACTTAGTAGTTTTATTCGCGCCCAAATTATTGTATTGAGGTTAATCATGGGAAACGAATGATAAGTAAGAAGGTAGAAGAAAAGTATGATCACATTGAACTAAAACGATTGTTGCTACTATACTATACCTTGTGCATCTGCTAGCACGCTACTCTAAAACTGTCTATCGTCCCCATCTGTGTAATAGAGGGATATTGATAGGCAAATGCAGGGATTGCGTTTGACGTCGTTTCAGGTTTAATCCTTTAACCTAAAGCCTACAACAAATAAGAAGAGGCTTCTCTTAATGAAGTTGCAACGAATGAAGTGCCAGTCTATGGTAGAGGGCCAGCCATATCGTGTGTAACAGTTGGAAGGTTTTCATCTGAAGATTCTCTCCAGCATCAGAGGGAGCCATCTGCAGTGACTCCGTTAAGTTGCTCTCATGGCAACTGTGTAGCTTATGCCTGCTCACCAAAATAAACGCATCCAGTTCGTGATGAACAGAACAGTATAGAGCTGCAATTAAATTGTACTAATAACACTAGTAATTCTTCAGTGAAAGATCAAGCAAGCTAAACTGTCTACAAAATGATAGACATCTTAACACAAGTGAAAGACATTTGTTGATCTGTTCTTATTTATTTACTTTTGTAAATTATTTGATTTAAAAAAAAACTTTTCAAACAGAAAAGAATACATATATAAATAAATTGAAAATATTTACCAGCAGACTTACTTAAATTCTTTAAATTAAGTTTTTATTCAATGTTGGTAAATTTTAATTAAATAATGTCCCCTAGCAGAGTCAGAAACAATATTATCTACCATAATCACAGAGGTGGATCAGGAGAGGTAGCAGATAGGAACTCAGAGTACTACATCACCATCTTCTCTGGGAACTTACATAGCTTGACCCTACCTTTGTTTCTAGACACCCTTATTTTTTCAGAGAAGGGGGTATAAATGATAAGACCAGACTCTTATCTGGCACTATCATAGTATCATCTGATACACCTGTATGTCCAGGATATCTTCTTATCTTCAATAAAATCTGAACCTCTCGCGACAATATAAAAGGCATACATAGTAGGTAATCTTCCATCTGTCTTGTCTCAATCATTCAGTCCTGGCCGCTGTACTAGAGGTGCATGCATTATCATGAACACCCAAGTAATGTGGACCAGACGACGTGAATATTACAATCACTTGATTTATTATACTCAATAAGAGGTGGAACTTCTATTTAAGTTCAGGACCATCTTAGAAAACATAGTGGCGGCCTTCGAAGTTAGTTATGCCACTTAAATAGATATCTTCATCCGCAATTCTTGGAGCTTGAAAAAACACGTCTTACTAGGACGACTTAAAGTAACGAAAGGTCACGAATATTAGCTGTTAGAATAAATTAGTGCAAACGCGTTACGTCATAGACAACTGGTGACGTATTAAATATGCAGCGTTCAATATAAGTTAAAACCCGTGCAAAAACATGAGTTACCACAAAGAGAAATATTTCCTCAAAAGTAAATGGCAATAAGCCTATGTGTGGCAACAATACAAAACATATCAATATTCGTTCTTTAACAGTGCATCACCTCCATTTCTGGGGATTCCAGAACAATGACTGCATTGTAATGCTATCAAAATGTGTCTTCAATCTGTCCTGTCCGTCGTTGTCTTGTTCCAGTCTTTTCTCACACTGCCACTTGTCTGGTTCTTGTCATTAGTTCCACATTGGTGATCTTTTCAAACCACTTTAATCCTTCTATTCTAACAAGCAAACATTTATGAAAGTCTGTAGCTTTTGGTTGTTGTTTTTGTTGTTCTCCATGTTTCAGAGCCATACAATAGAACTGACTTGACATTTGAGTTGAAGATTCTTGTGTTTGTGTTGGACAATTTCTCTTGATCTCCATATTATTCCCAACGCCATGAAAGCTCCTCTTGCTTTTTGTATTCTTATTTTTGACATCATTGTCTGTCCCTCCAGCTTTGTCTTCATTGCTGTCAGTGTCGAACAACCTACTTTTATTATCGTTCAACAAAGATACAACAATTAGCTGACATCATTACTAGTGTAAAAGCCCGTCATAAGACGGGAATTAAATTCAAAAGCACCAATACCTAACAGCAATTTTACTTATTCAGAAGAATTTAAAAAAAACCAATGTATATCACCACAGTACACGAACTACGTAGCAGCAGCAAGGATCCCAATGTGTGTATACGGGATCACACATTCTATAAATATTTTTGTGCACACCGTCATTTGAGCACTTTTCTTTGTCGAGTGTTACTATTTTCGGGAGAGTACATATAAGGGAAACAATACAATTAATGTATAACTTTCAACCAAAGTTGCATCCCTTAGCGTTACTGACAGAAAAAGCTGGGATTATATATATATATATATATATATATATATATATATATCTATATATATATATATATATATATATATATATATATATATATATATATATATATATATATATACTGAAGCACATTAA